>JAQFVV010000200.1:982436-1347436 GCA_028023455.1 Epiperipatus broadwayi | reverse complement strand
AAGTTATTACCAATATTTATAAATTGATTAATAACTTTCTTTTAGTAATCCATAATTTTCAATAATATATTTAGATTTACCATTCAATTTACTATAAAACTAGTAAAATATTTATATAGTAGGCAAACATGAAAAGATTACAAATACTTTATATTTTTTTTTTATAAACTAAGCAATTCATGTTTTTGTGCACATCAAAACTATTTCTCTTTTTTTCTTTACATAATATGAGCTCTAAGTTTATTGTTTTAATTTTTACATAATACATCTTTTTTAATAAATTTTTTAATATTGTTATATAAAATAAATCTATAGGGCAATTTTTTTTAATTGCCTAAATTGGTGTACTTATGTGATGCATATTTTACAAACAGTATGCACACATACACACATGGCCATTTATAGTTTTATTTTCTATTTGACTGTGAAGCTTTGAAATGTAATTAATTCAAGCTGCTATAAGATTTGTTTCAGTTACAATATCAGTAGAACAGATGCTGATCACATAGCTCAGAATATCACTTAATAATGTTAACAAATTTAAATTAATTTTTGTAATTTAAAAATAGTAAATTAATATATATATAACTATATGATTATAATCTTTTTAAAATCTTTTTTTTTGTAAAATGAATATAAATTCTTTTATAATAAACAAAATATTATATTTATATTTATTTAAATTTAATGTAAACAAAAGTAAGCAAGTTTTTTCTTTCTTTAAATTTTGTTAATTTTGGATTTTTTAAAAAGATAAGCTGTTGAAATATTTTTTAAATATAATATTATTGTCAATCATGCTTATTCTTTTTAACAACTAATTTTAAAACTTTTTTAATTGTTATTATCCTTCTGCTAAAGTACATTTTTATATGATGTATTATTAATAAGAATAGTCTTTTGTTAAAGAGTTAGTTAATCATTTATCAAATGTTTAAGTTTACATAATTAAAGATAAAAATCCTATTTTTTTTTGTTAATAAGCCATTTATTTAAGAGGGCTGCCATCTCACTTATCTCTGCTGAAGGAATAGCTGCTATACCTACTTTTTTATTTTGATGTAAAACTAGTTTATCTTCATACCTTCTAAGAAATAAATTAAAATTTGAGTTAACATTTGGTTTTGAACATTACAATTTTGATTTAAAAATAGATTTTTATTGTAGAATTGTATTTTTTTAAATTTATTTAAAAATATAGAATTGTGAATTGATAGATATTCATACATCCTATGAATAAATTATTTCTCCCCAAAAGTGTGTTATGGATATTATACTAACATATTTTCTCTTTTTGATCTAGACTTATATAAGAATAGTCTGACATTAAAACTATTGCCATTTTTTTTTTGCTTTGAAAATAAAGTTTTAAATATAAAATTACATATTTTTTGATTTTCTATGTTATATACAGTTTAGCAACAATATTTGCTACAGGTATATACATTGTGAAATGGTTAACCATATTTTACCTGAATTTTTATTTTATTTTGTTTTATTATTATTAATATATGCATTACACTTTTTATGATTTTTATTGGCTGATAAAAAAAAGTCCAGTAAACAGAAGAATTTGAATTAATGCAGTTCAAAATAATGGTAGATTGATGGTATATATAATAGCTCTTTTTTAAAACAGAAAGAAAGAAAGAAAGAAAGTGGAGAAGTTTTAGCAAAAACAATTTTAACTGTAGTATATATATATTTAAAAAAAAAACAAATTTGATTGCCATCTTAAAAATGAAATTATGAACTTTATTACAGTATGCATTTTTTAAGAATTATATTATTTGCATATTTTATTTATTGATATAAGTAAAATATATTTATATAAAAGGTCAAACTTATACTGTCAAACCATATTTGCGAAATTTTATTTGTATTTATTGGTATAAGTAAAATACATCTATATAAAATTTTACACTTATATTATCAAACAATAACTACTGTTTTTATTAGAAAATATTGTCATAAACAATTTAAATAATTACAATTTCTTTAAATATAAAAATGGTACAAAATAGGCCAATAATAATAAAGAAAATAATTATATTTCAGTATATACTAATTATATATAATAAAATTATTTGTTGCATCAAATTATATACTTAATATATACTTGTAATTATATATATATATATATATATATATATATATATATATATATATATATATATATATATATATAAAGTCAAATTTACATACTTGTTCATCTGCAAAAACATTTCTTTACACAGACAAACATATGCAAATTTGAATTACAAAAAAAGAAAACTCAGTATTAATATATATTATTGATTTTTAAAAAAATATATATTTCTTTACTTAAATTTTTAATTTCCTTACAATGTATAATATTTTAAGTCAAAGGTAAATCGTTAAATAATCTAGGAGGATAGTAATATTACTCATTTTATTTTTATATTTATTTTAAGATTTTGCAAATATGTATGAATCAGTTTTTCTAAGACACATATCAAATTGTTTACAAAAAGATTTTTGGAAGTAATATCAATTTTTTTTCTTGTACAATTATGTATTCAAAAAGTTCATCAAATAATAAAATATTATTTTTATAACAATTTTTTATATGATTTTCTTTTATTAAGTTAACTTTTATTTACTTTGTTTTTTTAATAAGGTTTAATATGAGAATAGCTAGTATGAAAATTCGCACAAAAATTTATATATAATAGTAATATTTAAAGGAAAAACGTTAATGATATGTTAATACAATTCTTCCAACATTTTTCATTTGTTATACATTCCAAAATATTTAATATATTTTAACTTGCGTATTATCACTACATATTAAATTATGTATTCAATCATGTAAATGTATATTACTGTTTTTATCTTTCATGCGATAAAAAGTATTAACTTAGAGTTTGTTTTTTCTTCATTTAAATAAGATAAATATTAATATTTTTTTTTTATTTCAGAAAATAAAGTCGCACAGTGAAATAAATTTTTAAAATATTTATATACATACAAAATATGTTTTTTAATATACTTGAAACTTTTCAATATTTATATGTTAAAATGTAATTTAACGTATTTAATATTGTCTAATAAGCAAACGTGATTCTCATACTATTTTTAATAAATATATATATATATATTTAAAATTAAGACCAGATTCGATAGCTGAAGTATTTGTATTTTTAAAGTCTCAAATGACTCTCATTCTTTAACACAGTTTAAGTGAAAACAACTTTATTTTAACAAATTATGATTTATTCTTATAATGTTGTGACTAGAATATGCTTATAAAGTAAATTTTACTTTGGAAAAAAAAGTGCAAAAAAAAAACATGTAAAATATAGTACATTTTAATAAGTATTATACCTTTACAAATAAAATTAAACCAAATTTTTAATATATATCCTGTATTAAGATGCATTGACAATGCTTATTATCATCATATTATTTACAACAAAAGATTAAGCACAAACAAATATTTATCATCATAAACACTTAAAAATACAGGTAATGTATCTGCAGTATTAATGTATAATGGTGTTTTGAAGTCACATGACATTTAAATACTGAAGTTAACAGCTTCATATTCCAACAGTATTCTTAAGCTCTTGAGTTCATTGCTATATTACTATACTAAAGCAATAGGGCATAATAATTTTAAAATAAGTCATTACATAAATACAGAATATATTTCAATGAGGTCTATAATTCTTGTTTGTTATTTTACTCACATATTTCACAGAAATTCCTTTCTTGTTAAATGAAAAATATAATCTCTATATATTATATATTGCTTTTCTATTATGCAATAAAGTAGTTTATCCATATGCAATATTCTGCTGAATTTTTTACATATAATTATATATTTAATTATGTGTGTGTGTGTTTATGTATTTGATGTGCATGGGTTTAATACATTTGTTTAGACATGAGTTAATAATGATAATATTAGTTAAACAAAAATTATAATTAATATAAAAAACATTTTAGTAGTATTTTGACAAATAGGAATTCTCAATAGATTTACTTTTATATGATCTAAGAAACAAATAATGGACAAATTAATTTTAAAATTACTTGAATTATATATTTTCCAATGTTTAAAAAGTTTATATAATAGAAAATTTACAGCATGAAATATTATTTAAGAATATTGGGAATGATGATTACTTAAACTACCATATAAAAATAACATTCAAAGTTTTAAAAATTAAAGTCTAAGTACATAGCAGACAAATGATTTCTACTTCACTTGCACTCCAAAACTTTACATGGAAGGCAAATTGAGACAATAATAATTGCACGACCTACATTTTATTTATGGTAGCTATAAATAAATCTGCATTAAAATTGGAGCAATTAAATATCCCTAAGGCATATTAAATAGAACCAATTTTAGTTTTGTAGTTATAATTGTTTTTGATAGACTGAACATTATTTTGTATAGTAGATAAAGAGCACATTATTCATAATATAGTGAATTAAAGAACCCTTTTAATATAAGATGAGTCTGAAGCTTTTTAATATTAAAGATCAGAATTGGGAGATAAAATATATTTTATAATGTAACTGATTTTCATATGTAAATCATTTCACAGCATACAAAGGTTATTAAACTAATGGAATATCTTTAAGCAACCTCTATAAATAAAATATGGATGCCATTTCTTATTTTGATCTAAGATCTTTAAATAGACAATGAGTGAATGTATTTGACAAATTCATTAAAGTTAAATCTGTTTAGAGGTTTTACATAAACTGTATTCAACTAGCAAAAATAAAATTATATGAAAGTAGATTAATAATAATCATTTTAAACAATTAATTAATTCTTAAAATATTGTAAACTATAAATAAATACTAATAGCTCAATGTTTTCATTTGTATATCACTATAAAATATCCAAACTTCACTATAAAACATCCAAAGTTTGGATAAATCAACATAATATTCCACAATCTGTAATCAAGGCAAACTCATTAAATAAAAAGGGTATATCATTTTTTATTATGAGATCTTTAAGTAAATAACAAACAAGAAAACATAGCTGAAACAGATTGACATTAAATCTGCTCAGAAATTTTACATAAACCCCATTGAGCAGGAAAGATAAACTATGTAAAGATGGATTAATAGAGAATCAGTTTTACAACTTTTTAAAGAAACTGTTAACCAAAATAAGTTGAAGTAATTATTTATGTAGGTTTGAATTCAAAGATGTAAAGAATTTGGAAATTTATATACTGATATATAATTTATATATGCTGATTAACTTTTCCAATACAATTATAATTGATATATGCCATAGGAATGCTGAGTGAAAAAAGTTTAAAATAAAAATATTATGTTATGCTGAGCAGCTTTTGATATCTTGATCCTGATATCATACTAATAGCAATTATTAGTAGTATGGTAAAAGATATATTGCTACTATTGCTGCTGCTAATGCTACTATTGATACTTCTGCTGCTGCTACTGCTGCTGCTGCTGCTATGGCTGCCATTACAGACACTACTGCCACTGCTGCTGATACTGCTGCTTTTACTACTGCTGTTTTTACTACTTCTGTTGCTATTGCTGCTATTGCTGTTGCTACTGCTGCTGCTGCTACTGCTACTACTGCTACTATTACTACTGCTACTGCTACTACAGCTACTACTACTGCTACTACTACTACTGCTACTACTACTATTACTACTACTGTTACTACTACTACTACTCCTACTCCTCCTCCTTCTACTCCTCCTTCTACTACTACAATGTTCCACAGATCATTTAAATAATTCATTGTAAAGCTACAAAAATGATATTTATTTGAAAATTATTTAAGTATTATTATTAATATATAGTAGTATCTTCTAGAATAAATTAATTAGTTTCTGAGTTCTATTTATTATATCATTGCTTCATATAGTGTAGAATATATTTAAAAGTAATCTATTACAGATCAAACAAAAATTATTATCCAAAAACAATTATTCAAACAGAAAAAAATCAAATATATATATAGTATATATAAGTGCTTTAACAAACTGAAGAAGAAGCTGTCTGTACACATAATACAGTCTTTTTTTCTTTAGGCCAAATTTTAACAGTAAACCCTTCTTCACCAGTAGCCCTATCATGTCTTGTATTATAACACAATCCATTTTTTTCTAAATTGAGTGAACCATATCTTTCTAGAATAAACCCTTTATCATGAATATTCCTTGCACAGAAAGTCCATTGTAAAAAGTTTTCTAACCATTTTTTGACTTTTTTACAAATGATTGCCACATTGATGTTATCACACACCATGTCCTTTTGATTAACTCAAATTATGAATTTTCTGTTAGTTTCATAATGTTGCAGTGAAAACTGCTGATTCTAAAATTCTTTTTGCTTATCTACTGAGTCTTTTTTAATTCATTTTTAGATGGTAAAAACATTGATTTAATCATATTGTAACAGTCAAATTTGTACATTCATGCAACAAAATCCAGAACTTTAGTAAATCATACCAAGGCTGAGCAGCATAGAGTGGTATGAACCATGTTGTCTGATATAGCCCCAACTCCTTTACTAATGCTCAAAGATTTACCACCTTGCAGATGACACATATGAAGCCACAGCAGCATTTCCATTATCATGTGCTGGCAGTAGCACATCGGTAAAGCACAAGACTAGGATAAGTTGACTTAAAACGAGTATAGCTATATAGATGATGTGTGTGGCAGAACATAATTATAAAATATGGATTGTAATTCTTAACTAATGATTAACTAATCAATAAAGACTTACCAATGAGCAACATTGAGACATGACACCAAAGTTAAATTTAAACATAATTTAATGAAAAATAAATATTAAAATTATCAAATTAAAATGATGACTATAATGTGGCTATATGGGTTGTATCACACGCAGGTGACTAAGTTAGGGATACAATTTCATATTTGAGTTGGGATTCACACGCAAGTGATGACTGAAGTTATAATCATCTATGGTTTGCCTAGTTACATATGGCTTCAATTTACATAAACATTGGGTACAATGTAAATCACTCACATGTGACATTAATCATTTTGGTTAGTTACATTAGGTTTAATACAAATACATATATCACTCATAGGTGATGATTTAACTGTTTATATAGTGATTCTAATCATATGCAGGTGATTGTAGTTTGGATTACAAATCATTTAATTGAGTTTGCTACATATAGATATCACTCGCATGTGATTAAGAAATTATATGTTTTAAGATTTATATTTTCATGAGCCTTAAGATTACATCATAGATCAAGGTTAATTTGCTCATGACCATCTATGCCTAGTCTATGCTATATAATAGGGTTTAGATCCGCTCTAGAGCTAGCAAAAGTGATTATACATATTGCTAAAGAATATGATATTTTATTAAACATGAATACTTAATACTCTCTATATAGTTTATGTGCTTATAAAATTAGACTCGAATTCAGATCAAAGCTGAAAATTCAATTACTATGGTGGGATGAACTGATTACTGGCAGTCATACTTCAGTTACCATGGTGTATAAAAACTGTAAAGTCTGATTTAGCCCTCGCAATTTGAGAGTGCCTTTTTATGAGATTTTTACCAAGTAACGATTCTCTTTTTCACCGTATTCATTGCTGTGGAAATAAACGACCTTTAGTCCGACGATCGAACAACTAATTAAACTATGGGAGTCTCATGCGCCATTTGTGAGGATGCAGAATGGGGTGGGACCTCCACCTCCACTTGAAGAGATAGTTGTCCGAACTAATATAGTAACGGTGTAGCCTTAAACATACAATCGCTAAGAAATACAGCAACAAATATATATATACGCCGTAGCATTTCTAAAAAACACACTCGCACCACTGACCACATTATATAATTAAAATTTAATGACACTAAACACTAGTTTCCTTCATGAAACTACCGTATATCAATTCATTAGGTAGCATGTATAATTATGCTATTAAGGAAAAATTAGGAGCCTAATTTGTAAAGCTATCTATATAGGAATTTTATAACTCTGGATGGAATTACACCATATTATTGGGCATTAAGATAAAGTTATAGCTCTATGCTGTATCTCAATCACTCTGGCTAAACATTAGTTAAATATCTCGAAAGTGAATCTATTTTAAAACAGCTGTAAGCTTTTTAATTATCTCTTAAAACAAGATATTTTACCTCTTTTGAAACGGTTTTCTTTTGCATCCTAGATGCTATTATTCTCTAGGTGTGAAAATGTGATGGCTCCTCACTAAGCCTTTAGTCAATAGTAAAATCCCCTTCGAACAAATATAGCACAACTACTAAGCAATGTAAAATCATAAAACGGCATAGCTTTACTTAGAAAGAATGTATGTTCAATGAACAGATATCTAAAATTTGACTCTGTTTTAGCATATAGTCTAAAATAAAATTGCAACGCAATTCGTTTATATCTGATTGACCCAGTTCAAGACAAACTTAAGTTGTGTACATGAATTAATTAAGGCAAATATTATTATTATATTAAAATATGTAAAAGCACATATCATTAAGTTAAAATACGTAAAATAATATAGAAACTTAATTATCATTTTAGAATGAAGCATTTAAAACTAGACACAATTTAGAATAAAGCATTTAAAATTATACATAACAAAATTTATAATAATTAATTTAAAATCAATCACTTTAAGCAAGTCACAACTAAATAAATCAAAAAACTGTAAATATGTTGAACTAGATCAATTGGAGATAACTTAGCAAACTAACACATAAATTCATAAATACATAGAGTACGTAAATCAATAAATATGATATTAACTCAAATTAGTTATTAAACCAAATCAAATATTAAATTAAATGTAAATCAGGTTAAATGTAAATCAGGCAAGATTTTAAGGTGAAAACAAAAGAAATCAAAATTACTTTAGTAGTGGATTTAAATTTACATTACTGATATGGCCATAGAGTTTAAATTTAGCTAGCTTTAGGAATTATCGCATTTTATCCGAGTTATTAATCTTTAAGTAGAGTAAAGTTTTTACCAGGCTCTCTTCTCTGTAGCTTGCACTTGTTTCATGTTGAGGATTGGAGATGGGCATCTGCTTTCTACGTCTTTTCCTTCACTGCTTCTTGCATCGGTAGACTCCTGGGTCCGAAAGGCAAGAGAATTTGCCTCTACTCAGATTTCATTTTAATTCATAAATTTTAACATATGTTATTGACTGAAATAATGTCCGACTAATTTCAAAATGGCCGCAGAGGCATATATATGCAGCTTATCCCCCTCTCTTCTTGGTTATAGTAATTTTCTAAATTTGTTTTGATAATTTTCTCACTGTATTTTTAGTTCGTATAATTACTTTGTTTTTATTTCTTATAGCAAAGTTTTACATCCAGACATTCACTATTTCTTTTTAATTATGCAGGATAATTTATCCTACAGGTTAGTGTTTCTTTTGGTTTGGTAATTAGGTCACACTAAAGCGAGAAAGATTAACTTTTATAATACCAATTTTTCGAAAAGAAATCTATAAATGGAAATTCTATTTTACCAATGTTTCGAAAACAAATCTAAATGGAAAAACATCTGGTTATATATGTAACTTGATTATTTAATTTAGCAATATATGCAGAAATATACAATAATTTCAAATATTAATTTTCTTTAGAATAAATATTTTAAATAAATAAATTTATAATGTTTTTAAATCTGTTAACATTATTCTTTCCTGAATATATGTAGTCTCTCATTACACATACAACGCAGTTTTCATTAATTTACTCGTAAAAATATGTGTGTGTATATATGGGTTTTTACATATACAGATACACATTTATCTTGTAGGCTTAAAATATACGCACACATACATAACTAATACCTTTATATTTAAATCCAGAATGATTTGGTTATAATATTAACCCAATATACGAGAATTTGGTGATAGATACACATATAGAAATACTATTATAGTATATAGTAGGTGAAACAGAAGAATTGACAAAGCTGCCTGTTTCATATCCTCAAACTCACAGGAATTTTTAAATTTTATGGGTTTATGCCTTTACTTTGGGTATTGGCAACATTTTAATAAACAAGTAAAAAAAACTCTTACTTTGGCTATTAGCAAAATTTTATAAAAGAAGCTCAAACTTTTACTTTATGTATTATGTCACTTACTAATCTTAAAATGAATCCTCTCTAATCTTATTTTATCCCCATGCAGTTAGACACAACCCATTCTAAAATATTACAATAACTACGACTAAACTATGATTATGTGGTTATATATATATATATATAATTCTAAGTGTTTCATATCCCTGAGTGAGGTCTAAAACACCCATCAAACTTTTACTAATAGGCTCACCTCATCATCACCCCCCCCTACATCACTGTAAAGGTATCTGATTTACTTCAGTTTTAATCTCTATCCTAAAAAACAATCCCTACCCTCTTAATAATATGCATACTTATATATATATATATATATATATATATATATATATATATATATATATATATCAGCTACAAATTGAAATTATAATGTTTTCATTAAATACCTACAACACTTTAAACAACCAGCTATTTGCATATTATATATATCTACATGTACTACTTATACTAACATCATATCTATAACAACTTACTATCTATCTTTAATATTATCCAACCTACTCTTTTTTTTCAATTTTGGCCTTTCCCGGTAGGTCTTATCTATTTTGATGTAGTATTTCACTCTTCTCTTTACTAATTTGAAGACTGGCAGTCTCCATCATGCTCTACTGGCTGTTGTGGCTCTCTGGCTTAGTTTTCTTCATTTAACTTTAAACTTACAGTTTCTGCTTCCTCCTATTTTTGTTTCAGATCCCCGATCTTCACACACTTTGCATACATTAGTTTTTGTCCCTTCTTGTCGACTCGTATGATTACTAACCTATCTTCTTCACTATTACTGTCTAACTTTCTAAAATGATCTTCTCCAGGCTTTAAATTTTCTTTCCTGTCTACTTCCATAGGAATAGTTTCTGCATCTATCTTTGCCTTTTTTATTTCTTTTGTTGGGATATATTCTACTATGGTTATTACTTCTGAAAGCAGTATTTCTCTTTTTTCAATCATTCCTAACTCCACTTTTAACTTTTTTACTCCATCATTTGCAGCTTCCAGATCTCCTGCTCTCTGTAAAGGCTCAATGATTTCAGGTATGCTGAACATCATCTCTTCCTCACTTAATGGAATTGCTTCTTTGACTTCTCCTCCCATCACCATGTGCTCTTTTTTCCTAGTAAGTTCTGCCTCCATTTTCTCTAAAGCACTCGACTCAACATTTTCTTTAATCCTTTCTACTTCACTCTTTTCTTCTAGTATATCTATTTTCATAAATTCTATTTCTGTAATTGATACTATCCCTGTCTCAATCTGTTCTTCATGTACAGCTTCTCCCTTCACAACCTTGGAAATTTCTACAGTAGTTAGTATTTCTGCAGGTAGGTTTACAATTTCCGTAGTTTCTTTTGTAACTTCTATTTCTTCTTTCTCAGTCTCAATTTCTGTTTTCGCTTCCTTTGATATATCTTTGGTTGGAAGTTGTACAGTTTTCTTATCTTGCTCTAACCGAGCACCACATTTTGGTTTGTCTACTTTCTTTTCATGGGTTGCAAACTCATAGTTTAAATCCTTTTTAAGCTCTACCATTTGCCTCATAATATTTAGCATTTCTTCCCTGTATTTCTCATCCTTTTGCTCCATTTTTTTTCTGTATTTCTCATCCCTTTTTTTCTTTTTCTTCTCTTTCTTTTTTATCAGTGGCCCTTTCTTCTTCCCTTTCCTTTTTATCCCTTTCCCTTTCTCTCCTCAGGATTTCTAGTAGTTGCTCAATAGTTACATTATTTTCCCCTTTGGTCTGTTGCTTCATGGGCTGCATGTTTTCTTCTTGTCCTTCTTTTATTGCCTCCTCTCTCTCATTCTTTAGTTCCTCTTCTGTATTGCTATCATTGATCTCCACGATCTCCTTCCATGACCTTAGCATTTTTCCTCTTTTCTCAACTGGCTTCTTGATCCTATCCTCTTTACCTTCCACTACTCCTTCCACTATCTCTTCTACATTATCTTCCATTATAAATAATTATTTTGCTTAGTTTTATGCATGGCTGTCTTGCCCTCCTTTCCCAAACAAGTCCACCTTCGCTTCATTTTACCAGCTTATTCTGCCCTATCTCTCAAAGCCCTTATACCCATCAACATTTTCAACTATTAGTTCTTTTTAGCATTATTAAACCTTCCTCAATATTAATAATAAAAAAAAAATAAAGCCTTGCCTAGCATTTTAAACCTTTCTCAACATTAATCCCTTCTCAACATTAATAAATAAAATAAACTAAATATTTAAATGCAACTCACCCATTTTGTTTCCATCAGCATCTTCATTCTGTTCTTGATTTAGCTATAATTATAGTTATTATTATTGTTATTATTATTACTCCCCATGGTTTGTTAATTTTGTACACCAAACACTCTTATATTTATCTTGCCTGATTTTTCACCTCTTTATTTCAACACTGCTCATTTCAGTCTCGAATCACACATCCTTTATTATATATAAATTTTGAATAAAACAATAAAATATTCTCTGCCTCTGACAACAAATTTATATGAAAATAATTCACAGTTTATTCAAATTACCTCAGGCGCCGTGATATATATATATATATAATGCTTTCAACACATCACATCTATATTGATATTTTCACATATCAAGCTATACTTTCACAATGCAAAAAAAAATATATATATATAAATGGCATAACAAATATTCCAGCATAGTAATTTCACTTATCTTCAAATGACCAGCCCACTCTGTAAAATACAAGTATTAAATAGGGTCTTCATTTATCATGTTAGGTTGCTACCAAAATAATTAACATATACATATATTGTGAATGTATACATGTTTGAAATTCACCTACAATTATAATGAGTTTTCTAAGTATATATATTAAGAGCGCATTTTATTTGAGAATACATTTTATTAGTCAATAACTACATATACTATGAGCATATACATTTACAACTTGGCAAATGGGTCTTCACCTATCTATGGTTACTCTAAAATTGTTGTCATTAAAGCATAGTGTCCACTACATCAGACCACTTGACATATAACATTTCCCAGTTTGAGGGTCTTCACCTATCTATGGTTAATCTAAAAATTGCTGTCATTAAAGCATATTGTCCACTACATTGAACCACTTGATGTATACAATTCCCAGTTTGAGGGTCTTCACCTATCTGTGGTTACTCTAAAAATTACTGTCATTAAAGCGTATTGTCCACTACATTGGACCACTTGACAATACAATTCTCAGTTTGAGGGTCTTCACCTATCATATCAGGTTACTACAATTGCAAATACATTTCGAGTGCACCCATTTCAAAATATGTTTTGTCACTTGACAAATATATATAGAGATAGTGAACATATACATTTCTATCTATACAAACTCAACATCAAACATGCGTATATTATACAATTGCAATATATTATCTTTACAAAGAATTGAACATATATTTTTTTAGCACGAAAAAAAAAATTTATATTCATACCTGAGAAAAATTTTTTTTCAGATAGCATCTCTAGTGCAAAATAATTTATATATATATAATATTAAACTACCACACATTTTTTGGTTCAGGGTGGTGTAAATTAATAACAGAGTTTAACATTTGGATGTTCATATCCGAAAAAAAATTTTTTTATATTATATCACAAGCAATATGGAAATACATCTATTTCAACATCCCCTCTCAGGTATGCAAGTTTATATTCGAAATTTCAGTTAGTGCAACATACCCGGAGAAAAAAAATTTACTATGCATACATATAATAAGTGATATGGACACACACCTATGTCAACATCTCCTCTCAGGTATGCAGGTTTATATTCAAAAGTCTCAGTTGGTGCAACATACCTTATGAAAAAAAAACTATACACATATATACTAAGTGATATGGAAAAACACACCTATGTCAACATCCCCTCTCAGGTATACAGGTTTATATTCGATAGCCCCACTTGGCACGCCATACCTTATGAAAAAAAAATTATGCCTACATTTTGACATACTTCAATACCTAGGGTAAAATTCATATATATACATATAGCTCATGTGCTTTCAGTTCAGGAGTGTGGAAGTAATCAAATTGTCTCATGACTGGGCATCCATACCTTATGAAAAAAAAAACTACTGTAACAGTCAAATTGGTACATTCATGCAAAAAATCCAGAACTTTAGTAAATCATACCAAGGCTGACCAGCATAGAGTGGTATGAACCACATTGTCTGATATAGCCCCAACTCCTTTACTAATGCTCAAAGATTTACCACCTTGCAGATGACACATATGAAGCCACAGCAGCACTTCCTTTATCACGTGCCGGCAGTAGCACATCGGTAAAGCACAAGACTAAGATAAGTTGACTTATTAACGAGTATAGCTATATAAATGATGGGTGTGGCAGAACATAATTATAAAATATGGATTGTGATTCTTAACTAATGATTAACTAATCAATAAAGACTTACCAATGAGCAACATCGAGACATGACACCAAAGTTAAATTGAAACATAATTTGATGAAAAATAAATATTAAAATTATCAAATTAAAATGATGACTATAACTTGGCTATATGGGTTGTATCACACGCAGGTGACTAAGTTAGGGATACAATTTTATATTTGAGTTGGGATTCACATGCAAGTGATGACTGAAATTATAATCATCTATGGTTTGCCTAGTTACATATGGCTTCAATTTACATATACATTGGGTACAATGTAAATCACTCACAGGTGATATTAATCATTTTGGTTAGTTACATTAGGTTTATTACAAATACATATATCACTTGTAGGTATGATTTAACTGTTTATATAGTGATTCTAATCATGCGCAGGTGATTGTAGTTTGGATTACAAATCATTTAATTGAGTTTGCTACATATAGATATCACTCGCAGGTGATTAAGAAATTATACGTTTTAACATTTATATTTTCATGAGCCTTAAGATTACATTATAGATCAAGGTTAATTTGCTCAAGACCATCTATGCCTAGTCTAGCCTATATAATAGGGTTATATCTGCTCTAGAGCTAGCAGAAGTGATTATACATATTGCTAAAAAATATGATATTTTATTAAACATGAATACTTAATACTCTCTATATAGTTTATGTGCTTATAAAATTAGACTCGAATTCAGATCAAAGCTGAAAATACAATTACTATGGCGGGATGAACTGATGATTGGCAATCAGACTTCAGATACCATGGCATATAAAAACTGTAAAGCCTGATATAGCCCTTGCATCTCAAGAGTGCCTTTTTATGAGATTTTTACCAAGTAACGGTTCTCTTTTTCACCATATTCATTGCTGTGGAAATAAACGACCTTTAGTCCGGTGACCGAACAACTAATTAAACTATGGGAGTCTCATGCTCCATTTATGAGGATGCAGAACAAAGTGGGACATCCACCTCCACCTGAAGAGATAGTTGTCCAAACTAAGAGAGTAACGGCGTAGCCTTAAACATACAACCGCTAAGGATACAGCAACAAATATATATATACGCCGTAGCATTTCTAAAAAACACACTTGCACCGCTGACCACATTATATAATTAAAATTTAGTGATGCTAAACACTAGTTTCCTTCATGAAACTACCGTATATCAGTTCATTAGGTAGCATGTATAATTATGCTATTAAGGAAAAATTAGGAGCCTAATTTGTAAAGCTAACTATATAGGAATTTTATAACTCTGGATGGAAGTACAACATATTATTGGGTATTAAGATCTATTTTAAAACAGCTGTAAACTTTTTAATTATCTCTTAAAACAAGATATTTTACCCCTTTCGAAACGTTTTTTTTTTTTGCATCCTAGACACTATTATTCTCTAGGTGTGAAAATGTGATGGCTCCTCACTAAGCCTTTAGTCAATAGTAAAATCCCGTTCGAATAAATATAGCACAACTACTAAGCAATGTAAAAGCATAAAACAGCATAGCTTTACTTAGAAAGAATGTATGTTGAATGAACAGATATCTAAGATTTGACTCTGTTTTAGCATATAGTCTAAAATAAAATTGCAACGCAATTCATTTATATCTGATTGACCCAGTTCAAGACAAACTTAAGTTGTGTACACGAATTAATTAAGGCAAATAATATTATTATATTAAAATATTTAAAAGCACATATCATTAAGTTAAAATACGTAAAATAATCTAGAAACTTAATTATCATTTTAGAATGAAGCATTTAAAATTAGACACAATTTAGAATAAAGCATTTAAAATTATATGTAATGAAATTTATAATAATTAATTTAAAATCAATCACTTTAAGCAAGTCACAACTAAATAAATCAGAAAACTGTAAATACGTTGAACTAGATCAATCGGAAATAACTTAACAAACTAACACATAAATTCATAAATACATAGAGTACGTAAATCAATAAATATGATATTAACTCAAATTAGTTATTAAACCAAATAAAATATTAAATTAAATGTAAATCAGGTTAAATATAAATCAGGCAAGATTTTAAGGTGAAAACAAAAGAAATCAAAATTACATTTAGTAGTGGATTTAAAGAAAATAAAGAAATCAAAATTACATTTAGTAGTGGATTTAAATTTACATTATTGCTATGGCCATAGAGTTTAAATTTAGCTAGCTTTAGGAATTATCGCATTTTATCCAAGTTATTAATCTTTAAGTAGAGGAAAGTTTTAAGCAGGCTCTCTTCTCTGTAGCTTGCACTTGTTTCATGTTGAGGATTGGAGATGGGCATTTGCTTTCTACGGCTTTTCCTTCACTGCTTCCTGCATCAGTAGACTCCTGGGTTCGAAAGGCAAGAGAATTTGCCTCTACTCAGATTTCATTTTAATTCATAAATTTTAACATATGTTATTGACTGAAATAATGTCCAACTAATTTCAAAATGGATGCAGAGGCATATATATTCAGCTTACCCCCCTCTTCTTGGTTATAGTAATTTTCTAGATTTGTTTTGATAATTTTCTCGCTGTATTCTTAGAATCATATAATTACTTTGTTTTTATTTTTTATAGTGAAGTTTTACATCCAGTCATTCACTATTTCTTTTTAATTAATCAGGATAATTTATCCTACAGGTTAGTATTACTTTTGGTTTGGTAATTAGGTCACACTAAAGCGAGAAAGATTAAATTTTATAATACCAATTTTTCGAAAACAAATCTATAAATAAAAATTTTATAATACCAATTTTTCAAAAACAAATCTAAATGGAAAAACATCTGGTTATATATGTAACTTGATTATTTAATTTAGCAATATATGCAGAAATATACAATAATTTCAAATATTAATTTCCTTTAGAATAAATATGTTAAATAAATAAATTTATAATGTTTTTAAATCTGTTAACATTATTCTTTCCTGCATATATGTAGTCTCTCATTACACATACAATGCAGTTTTCATTAATTTACTCGTAGAAATATATGTGCGTGTATATATGGGTTTTTACATATACAGATACACATTTTATCTTGTAGGCTTAAAATATACACACACATACATAACTAATATCTTTAAATTTAAATCCAGCCTGATTTGGATATAATATTAACCTGATATACAAGAATTTGGTGATAGATACACATATAGAAATACTACTATAGTATATAGTACATGAAACAGGAGAATTGACAAAGCTGACTGTTTCAATATTATATTCTGAATTTAAATCACTGACCATTTTACATTTTTCTGTTTTACAAATGATATTTTTTCATTTCAATACTTATCAATTTATGATGCTATTTTCTGGCTCTTTATTATATATATAAAGAATTGTAACATAAAACTATTACAGTTGGACAAATTGCCAAAAAAAAAAAAAAAAAAAAAAACTAATGGTGTTTGGTAATTTACTTAAAAATGACATACTTTGAAAAGTCTAAACCACAAGTTACTGCAGTAGCCAGTAGCACTTGTTGTAACATTTTTTATTGCAGCCAATGATGCTTATCAATGTAGCAATTTCATGCTTAGCATTTAAATTTTCACAATTTATCAGACTTTCATTTTGAAAAAAAAAAATATCAATACTTACATTGAGATTTCAAATTTGGTTTTAGTAGTTTATGAGTATATGAATCTAAAAGAATTCTTTTAAAAAAGTATATTTTTGCCATTTGAAATAAAACAAAGTAATAAATTAAATTGATAATTAAGGTTTAGAATATATGCTTCCACCATTTTACCATACCTTTATTATGAATTTTTTTTTGTCATCAATATTATCAGATTTCATTTTTATGTTTATATCTCATGATTAAAATTATTACAGTATATGCATCTATAAGAATTATTTTTTAAAAAAAATGTGTACAACACGTTTATTGCTAAATATAAAAGAAGATAAGTAAAGTAAAGTGATTACTAAATTTTAGCATTTAGATTTTTGCTAAAGTTTCAATTTGATGTTTTTTAAAGCACTCATGAATCAGATTTAAAAATTAGCTTGGCTAAAATTATTACAATACATGAATCTAGGAGAATATTTGTAATCTCTTCAACTGTAGTAATTATAATGTTGCTTTTAGTTTTATTATTACTTTCGCTTTTCTTTTTAATTTTATAATTACCTATAACATTAATTTTCTGATACACATTTTTTTGCATAGAAATTGTAATTAAAATTATTAGATTAAAAAATCTAAACATTTCAGTATTATGCAGACCTTATACAAATATCATGTAAAATTAAATCTCAAAGCAAACCAAAAATACACTAAAACATTGTATATATAATATTAAAAAACTAACAGCATCGTTAATTATTAAATTATTTGGATCCAGATAATTCAGTGTGCTTTATTATTTTGAAATTTTCAAAAGAAAAAATATAATTTTAAGTAATTTATTCACATATTTAAACTTATTTGTAAAATATTTACTTTAAATTAAACAACTACAGATTACAATTAGTTTTTAATTGAAAATATTTGTTTTCAAAAAGGCAAATTGTAAAAAAAGTAAAAACTGATTTAACTGAATAACAAGAATTGCTTTTATAAATGCTAGTGAATAATTTTTTTGGAAAATTTTAATAATAATAAATTTAATTTTGAATTTTAAGTCATTTGTCCCTTCTTTTACAATATCTCAAGTAAAACTCATTTCCATTTTGAAAATAAAATTCAAATATGAAATATTTCATTCAATAGTTTTTAGAAAGAGACAATATTATAATCTGATATGAAAATAGCAAATATCACTAGAATTTTTACTGTTGCTTTTTAAATAAGAGGGGAAGGAATTATACTTTAAATGAGTTAAACAAAATATAAATACTTTTATTGCTAAAAATAAAGAGAGTGGAGCAAACTAAATTGATAACTAAGTTTTAGACAACAAAAATGTTTACCATTCTAGTGCTCATTGTATGTCTTTGCATTTGTTAAACAAATTTTAATTTACTGAAAAAAGTTGTTTGTTGTTCTAACTATTCATTCTAAATGCTTTTGGTGTAGCAAATTTCAATCTAATATAAGAATTCATTATACTTATTGAACTAATTTTAGAAAAGTATTGATAAAATGAATATTATAAAAATAAGTTTAAAAACTTTTTGTAACTAAGGAAATATTATCATGCATTAACTTTCAAATGGTACTAACAAAAAAAAGATAGATTAAAAATATGTGAAAAATTAGAATAATAAAAACTATTAAAAAGATAAACTAAGTTGTTAGATTTATAAAAATAACTCAACTTTATCAATCTTATTCCCCCACTATTTTTCAGATTTTTATTTTTTATTTTTAAAATATTATTTACAAAATACAATCTTGTCAGCCTATTTTGTTTAGCTTTACAAATACTGTGCTAATATAAAGTTGTTCGGTGTCATTTAGTTTGGCTTATAATATGAATAATATTTAGAACATTCAATTTTCAAATTCAATCCAGTTGATATATAAATCATTTATAATTTTGTCTACATTTCTTCATGTTTTAAAAATGTTAAAGCATTTAAGAAATTAATTTATGAGCTGAGCAATTAATTTACCTTACAAACATTCTCAAATTATTTTATTTGATATCTGGAATATTGTGTTTTGTTCTAATAGCAATTTTTAAAAAACGTTACACAATGGATGCAATTCTTGAATGGAATAATTTTTTTTAAAAAAGACTTTTAAATCAGATCTATATAATTTACTTTTAGTAAAACTCTTTAATCAGTAAAGTATCAGATGATTGTATTATATAAAAGTTACATACAAATACAAAAAGTTACATTGTTACTTTTAAATATATCTAATTAAGAAATAAGAGTATTCCTCAGAATTAGTTGAAGATGCAAACAAGAATGACTTTAATAAAATAAAACAACTAGTTTATAATTTTTATATCAAATATATGATAAAAGAATACGCTCCATCTTGTAATTATGATTTAATATTTATATATAAGATTATTTAAAAAATTTGACATGGCTTCTATACTATTAATAGATCAGTGTCAAACATTTTAATTCTAAGTATAAATGCATTTGAATTAGCCACTATATATTTTGATTTTTTTCATTGCATTTTTAAATTAAACATAATTATTTTTATATAATACATTTATTGACTAAAATTTATTTAAATGTATGTAATTATTTTTTTTCACTCTGCAAAATTTACTACAATGACAAAATGATGAATTGAAGATAAAGTTTCTTGATCAAAGATTTGTTTCTGATATTAAATATCACATGCTCATATGAGCAACCAATCACTCCATTACTACTGATATTTCTATACAAAAATGTATTTGTGTAAACGTACCTAATTTTAAGTACTATATAGACAAATATTACTTTTTAAAATGAAATCCTAATTCATTTCATAACACTTTTGTTAACATTTCTGTTATATTTATATAATTAAGAGCATGCTAATAAGTTCTAAATAAGCTTTTTTATTTTTTTATGGTAAATTCTACTGCAAGAAAAGGTATTCAAATCATTATTATCTA
This sequence comes from Epiperipatus broadwayi, assembly GCA_028023455.1. Lineage (NCBI taxonomy): Eukaryota > Metazoa > Onychophora > Udeonychophora > Euonychophora > Peripatidae > Epiperipatus > Epiperipatus broadwayi. The sequence continues at coordinate 1,326,371 of JAQFVV010000200.1, read as the reverse complement.
GGATTGTCCCCATCCCCAGACCAGTTTTGAGCTATGACTCTTTTCAGTGGGTAGTTAGGACATCATATTCAAACTCAAGCTAAGCAGGCTCTTAATTTTACATATTTGTAAATGCAAACTATATATATATATATATATATATATATATATATATATATATATATATATATATATATAATAAGTCATGTGATATCTGACTTTCTTTTATTACTATTATTATTTTACTGTTGGGGATTTGGCTAAATTAAATGGTTAAGTCTATTCATATATGGAGTATCTAAATTATGTTTAGATCCATATGATTTTTTTCAGTAGGAAAGCTGACTTTAAATGCATGGAGGTGTCTAAAGGTTTCAGATCTTAATGAAAGTTAACTATTAGATACATGCTTAGCTTGAGTTGGTTTTTTGAATCTGATGACCTAGATCCTCACTGAAGAGAGCCATAACTCAAAAACAGTCTGGGGGTGGGGTTAATCCTAGGTAAAAATGATTTGAATGCCTTCTCTTGTAGTAGCATTTATCATTAAAAAATTTAAAAAAAGCTTGTTAAGAGCTTATCAGCATACTCTTAATATTACATATTTGTAAATGCAATATATATATATATATATATATATATATATATATATATATATATATATATATATATATATATATATATATATATATATATAAGTTGTGGGATGTCTAACTTTTTTATTAATATATATGTGTAAGACTTCTGTTACATGGCACACAATAACATCCAGTATGTGCACAAATAAATATAAAGTTGAAAGCAAAAGTAGAAATAAACAGACAAAAAAATTGTAGATATTTTTCTACATTTCCTGGAATAAAATAAATCTAGTAAAAGGTTAAATAATTTTGAATTTAAAACAGAATTTTATTATAAATTAAAAGTTTAAAAAGGTACAAATAAATATTTTTATTGAATTCTGATTTTGAAATTAAAAACAAGCATGTTTTATGATAGTAGAACCACTGATAATGGTAAACATTTCTATTATCTATTTTTAAAAATATTTGTAAATTATACTTTGATAAAACAGTCAAACTTGATTCCAACAAGTACATTTTAATTAAAAGTGATTTGAAAATATTAAAAAGAGTTTTTAATTAAAAAGTTTTAATTAGTGTTTTTGTCACCTCAGCTGACTATATAGTTGATAAAAAGAATAGTTTTGCTAATAGTTTTTTTTGGCAAGAGTTGACTAATAGTTTTTTGTAAGTTTTGGCTAATAGTTTTTTGTACATTTAGTGCTAATAATATTTTATGAAGCAGTTGGCAGTACTTATAGTTAGACAGAAATAGCTAGCAGTGTAGTCCAGATCAAGACAGAAATATGGATTAGGTGTAGCTGCAGTCAAGACAGAAGGAGACATCTGCTACTGGTTTAGTATATGGGAATTTTGATTCATAAATTCTGACCCAGCTTTCTGTATTCATTAGACTGCACAAGTGTGGACCAGACAGCTTGCTGGCCAAAAAATAGAAACCAAAGGAATGCAAAAATTTACGTGATTATACCTTCCTAATGTGACTATAAACTAATCTAACCAAGAGAAATCTCTCAGCTTGCTATAGAATTAAATTATACATATGGTGTTCCAATTATATGCAGAGAATCACAGATAAACATATATATATAATGGTAACATTATATATAATAATAACAAAATTTTAAATAATTTCATTAGTAAAAATGACATGTTTAAATCTATATTTTAAATTTTAAAATGTTATAATTAAGAGCAACCTGTGATAGTGATGTCTATATAGAAAGAATGAAATTTAAATATGTTTCTTTAAGTAATTCCTTAAAATGATATTGTAAAACCTATATATTTAAATTTGAAGACATTATAATTAATTAATTAACCTGTGATACTGATAGATATGTATAGAATATTACTTTAAAATAATCATTTATGGAAGAAGGGAAAAGACATTTAATATCTATATTTTTAAATTTAAAGACATTTCTAATTAATCAATCAAATCTTTTTAGAGTAACCTGTCAAGATTGTTTTTTTTTAAAAAAAAGGAAAAGAAAGAGCTAGAAGTAGACATATATTTAATAACTGAATCAGATTAATTATTTTATATACACATGTATATGTGAATTTTATAAGAAAAAGGCTTTATTAATAAAGCAGTTAAATTTATGTAGATTTAAAATGAAATTAATTATGAAAGATGTTAATATTATTTTGACAAATTTAAATTTGTTTAGAAATTATTATGTCACATGTGCATGCGACATATCAATATGCATCAGACATAAATTTTAATTATTTATTTTATTATTTTATGACAATTCAAATATGTTTAGAAATTATATGCCATATATCAGTGTGCATATATATATATATAACAATGCTTGTCAAATAGAACATATATGCAAATCATAATGTGATAAATTGAATTTTGTTTTTATGTTAATCAACACATATGTAAAATTTAATCACTTTTTAAATTTTATTAAATGTCAATTAAAATTCATTGTATATTATAAAATGTGCATCTGTGTGCATATACTATATATATGTGTTGCATGTAAACCCATTAAGAAGTATTGTAAAATCAATATAACAATTTGAATTTTGTATAATAATCAAAGACAGAAAGTTTACATGTGTTTAACCTTAATCTAGAGACCTTAACTTCATTTTTGCTATTGTTATTACTAGATTTGTATTCAATTGTTAAAATTTATTCCAGTGAAAATAATTCTAAATGGTTTTTAAAATATTATATTTGCATCATCTCTTGATCACAGTAACAGTAATAGAGCATATGTTTTCTGAGCTAGATTTGAGCATAACAGTGTGATATACAAAAGGGGATGTATATTAGTGTTTATGGGAATCCAGTAATGATATTCCCTTCAATCATCATCGGTTGGCACAAAGAGTATATTCTTTAAAGCCCATGCACTAGATTTATTTTAGTTTAGTCTCTATTAGAAATTTAATTTATAGTTGGCCAGTACACCAAATGTACTAAATGACCAGAGCAATAATGATCAGCATGTTTTAATACCCTAGCATTATTATTTTTATTGTATATTTTAATGGATTATCACTTAAGTTTGTGCATCAAATTATGTTTAAATAATTGTCCCAAATTGGCAAAGGCTTTAGTTGGCCTGGTCTACAATAGATTCATTTCAAATCCAATCACAAGCTTGATTGTTGATATATTTTGATTGTCGATCATTCATGATGAACGATTATTACTTGAGTATTAATTATACTTTTTGATAATGCTGGTGATTTGTATTTATATTAATAGTTGCTCTAAGAAATTAACTAAGCTGATCACTCAGAGAGATTTTTTGATCTCATGCTCTCTTAAATATATAAAATTACCTATATATTTTTTGTGATATTAAACATTACTTTAATAACCTTTATTTCAATAGTAATATCTTTTACTTTAATGATGCTTTATTTTAACATTATTGTATATTTTGTTCAACTGGGGTTGATGATGTTTTGTCATTACCCCAGAATGACCACCCAAGATTCTTCATCCTGTTATGATATATAATAATCAATAAAACAAGTCATATATCACATGACTTATTTTACGCTTGTATTACAGATATGTAATATTGGGAGTGTACCAACAGCTCTAATAAGTTTTTATTGATAAGTGTTGCAAGAGCAAGCATTCTAAATCTGAGGTAGAATTATTACTCCATCCTCAGCCCATTCAGTTTTGAGCTTTTGGCTCACCACAGAAACGAACTATGACATTCAGATACTAGATGTAAAATATCACCTCAAAAGCCAGCACTTATCTAATACATAACTATTAAGTAGAAAATCTGGAATTTTCAGCAACATAAATGTTTATAAATCCAGCTGTCTAATTTAAATAGCTATATGGGTTTGAAAACACTTCAGCCTCACCATATATTAATAGCCTCAGCAATACAACATCACCAAAGTCTCAGGTCAAAATTATAATAATCAATAAACCAAGTCATATATCACATGACTTGTTTTAAGCTTGTATTACAGATATTTTAGATCTAGTGTTTGGATGTCCTAGCTCTTCACTGAGGTGAGCCAAAGGGTCCTAAACAATTAGTCTGAGGATAAAAATAATTCTAGATAGAGATCTTGAATGCTTTCTCTTGTAGCACTTATCAATAAAAGTTTGTTAGAGCTAGTAGTATGCTCCTTATATTACATATCTCTAAAACAAGCTTAAAACAAGTCACATGATATATACCTTGCTTTATTGATTATTATAATTTTACCCTTGACACTTTGACAATGTTATATTTCTGAGACTATTAATATATGATGAGGATGAAGTGTTTTCAGACCTATATAACTATTTAAGTTAGATAGCTGGATTTAAAGACATTTATGAATCCAAAAATTTCAGATTTTCTCGTTAATAGTTACATATTAGATAAGTGCTGACTTTTGAATTGATATGAATATACTAGCTCCTCTCTGAGGTGAGTCAAAAGCTTGAAACTTATCAGTCTGAGGATAGGGATAATTCTAGATAGAGATTTTGAATGGTTTCTTTTGTGACAAATCACTACAAGCTTGTTAGACCTATTGGTGTACTCCTATATATATATATATATATATATATATATATATATATATATATATATATATATATATATATATATATATATATATATATATATATATATATATATATATTTATATTACATAGTCAACATTTAGATAATCCCAATATCAATAACAATCAATAATTTTAAACTGCTGTCAAAGCAACCTCCTTTTAGCAATAAAGATGCTTTAATAGCAGTTTGAAATTGTTGAATGTTATTGATATTGGGATTGTCTAAGTGATGACTGGCCTTTGATGATTACTTACAAACCCATTTAACCTTGAACATTATTAACGATATATATATAACACTAGTTATTAATATGTGTTATTAAAAATAATTATCCAAACTTTCAGTTTAACCAATATGATAGAAGAACAGATAGATCCAAGTGCCAAAAGACAAAAAATTCATCTGATAGTGAGAGTCTAAATACTAAGTACAGGAATTTTACATGTATCTGTGAAGCATTGATTATTCAAATTTTCATTAGATGGCACCAACATGAGTTGTTCTTGCATTAAGTAATATTAATATGAAACATTATCAAAAATGAATGATCATAAAATGATATCTTTATAGACAATTCACTTCTAAACATTAAAAAAAATATTGCACTATAACATTTTTGGAATGAATTCTTAATTGTTATGATTTTATTGTGATTTGAAAATAATCAAAGGTGCCTTGCTTGATTTGATGTAGTAGTAAACTGGAAAATTCTAACGCTGAAAGTCTATCAATTGCATTCAAATCTCTGATGCTTGTTATTTTTATGAACATTTGAGTGATAAAATCATTAGGTTATTTGTATATTTAACAAAAAAAAAGTATTATAATAACTTAGCATTGTAGAAAAAGTTACTGGTTTAAGTAATAAAAAGTCCTAATTGATTCTTGATTGGGAAAAAAAATTGAAAATTAATATTTTTGCTGTTTTATTTTTTTGAGAGAAAGGATGTGCTCAATACATCAAGAAACTAATCATGCAAATGTAACCAAAAGAGACTATATTTCAAACTCCTTTCAAGAAAAATATAAATAAAATTGCAAGTCCAATTTTCAGTATACAAAAAAGCCATGAAATAGTCATTATTCACCAGGGTGAGGAAGTTAAGTGGTTCAACAACTAAGTAGCATTTATGATATCATTTAGATATTTACTTATCAACGATTGGCTCATAACATATCTATATGCACACATAATACCTGGGTTTAAATTTAAACAGCTATATTTAAAATATTTTTAGGCTAAAATCAATTAATCATCTAGTATTGATCAGTAAACATTTATCTAGTTATACTTTACTAGATAGTAAACAAGAAGGAAAAAATGCTCAAAATCTCATCATCTCATTGCCAGCCTAATGAATATTATTTGTTTATGAGGAAAATGTTGGAGAGGCCTTCACTTGCAATAGAGCTATTTAATTTAACTGGCTGGTTAATTTACTTAATAAAATTCTACGGTTAGTTGAAAATTATCAGTTATCTAAAAAAGTCGCCAAGTTCTAACCAGATTTAAACCCAATCTTGAACATAGGCGTGTACTATGGTGCCTTACAACTCTTACAGTGCAAGATAAAAAAATTAAAATATCTTAAAACACCAACATTTTATTCATTTTCACTGCCGACTGAAATATTCTTGAAATATTATTAAATGATGTCTGAAAACATTCTTCCAGCGATTTAAATTAACATTTTTACATCTTATACATTTTTTGCGCGTTTTATTTTAATTTATTCTATATTTCACACAATTTAAATCAATACAAAACAAAAAAAAATAACATTTATAATTTTTCACTGCTTTTAATAATTTAATATTATAATAAAACAATAATTAATGAATTTATATAAACTCAGAAGTCAATTTTTGCAATGAAAAAATAAAAATATTACATCATCCCATACGTTTCTAAGAACAATTTAAATCAAGTCAAAATAAAATTCTTTAACAATAAGAGCAAAATCAGAATAAAATTAGCTTTAATAATTTAATATTTTCCTAATTTTCATAAATATTGTTATGAAAAAATATTATTCTGTTGTCGATACGTGCAACATGTTGAAAATTCTTAGTTTACATATGTTTGTTTGCTTTTTTTTTAAAAATTTACATATTATTTTTAAATGCAATTAATAAATACCAAAAATAAAAAAAATTGTAGATGTGATATATTTTTCTACATTGTAAAAGTTTTACAGCTGCAAAAAATGTTATAGTTCTAAAGAAATTAAGACTGTAAAATATATTAGTAGCTATATCATAATAGAAAGACAGAATAATTTTAAAATATGTTAACTATATAAACATTTGATGTTTTAAGCTAATATCTGATAACCATTAAAACCAAAATTTATAGAGTAGGATTTATCACAGTGCTTGCTGTGCTTATAGTCAGGGTTAAAATAAGATAAAACTTTTTTCCTCCTGCCATTGAAAATTTTTAAATAAGACTATTTTCAATAGATGAACCAAAGCCAACCCATCTATTCATTAAACTTGTTTATTAATAAATAGTTCTAAGAAAGTATGTACTTGCTTATATAAAATATTTCTTATATATGTAAATGGCATATTAATAGACAGAAAAAGCCTGAATTCAAGGCCCTCTATTTACCTTTATCAATATAAATAAAGTATTTTAATGCTGGGAGATAAAGATTAAAAGTCAATCTGGTCTTATCAGATGATTATTTATGCACATACCTTAAACAAAAAATATTATGTTACATTTCTTGATATTATATTAATTAAAACTTTAAACGATGCTATAACATTTTACTGTATATATATATATGAATTCATAGCATTATCTCCAGGAGCTTCCGTGCAGGAAAAATATAGTAGCTAAATATTTATTTAACTATTATATTTTTACAACACAGTAGCTTCCAGAAATAATATTATGAATTCATCATTTATCTGAGAGAATATTAGAATTTATATATATATATATATATTATTGTACCCAAGTATTTATTGCACTAGTTTTTTTATTTTTAAATTATATTAGTCTATATTACTTTATATTAATTTTGTGAGTAGAATAGATTTAAACTTGTCAGATTGAAAGTTTTTAAAGAGATTTAAAGTATGTTAATTAATGTAATTTAAATAATAAAAGAAATATATTATAAGTTATTTAAAAGATAAAATTAATTAATGTTTATTATATTTAACTGATATAATATTAAAACAATAGTTTAATTACAGTATTAAATATTATATAATGTATCCAATATATTTTGATATAATTTTAGTTGTTTAAGTTATTATTTGAAATAATTAGTAATTATTTATTATTCTGGAATGTTCTAAAAGTGTCACATGTCTGAAGGTGTGTGTATTAGACTGTGAGCTTTCATGTCGTACTCGTTAAAAATGTATGTTCATCTAACAAGACTTAGAATCTGAGCAAAAGTACCCCAAATCCAATCATGCCAGAGATACACAGATCAGGAGCAACCATGAATTCTAACCTGTTTTCCCATTCCCCAAATCTATAACACCTATGGTGATATACATAAATTCATTATTTCCAGGCCTAGTGCTACAACATTTTGCATGAGCACTCAGCTGCTGCTGATGATGAGAGATTGAGTGAACCCAAGATATAATTTAAGACATATATATATATTAATAAGATTCGAATACACTAAAATGAATATTTATTATAACAAAAATTAAGATGATTATATATATTATTTCAAATTGATGTCTGTATTTCTTTAAAATAATATACGTAACTTTATAAATAAATATTTGAAAATACAGTAATTAAAAGTCTATAAAAATTATATGTATAACTATAACTTAGAAGCGCTTTCACTACCTTGCAGCTTTGTCAAGTATCACATTTAAAATGTCAACTTTCCCATAATTCAATGTCAACTTTCACATAATTCTGTGATCTTAACATTTGCTGCTTGCTGATTAATTAAATTTTGCTTGTATTTATATATTAACATCGTCTCTTTAATTTTTCTTTTATTATTATTTCTTCCAGTTTCCAATATTTTTACGTTGTTATAATCAAAATCAAAACCATATATACATGATTTATTATGGTCATAAAAACAGAAGCTGATAAATTATCACTATTTTTAATATTTTGTTTCATATTTTGAACCCTTTTAAATAATAATACGTGCTCTTTTGTTCTTTTTTCCAATGTGCACCTCGATTTACCTACATATTTACTACTACACCTACATGTCCATTTGTAAATGATACAATTTTTATTTGTCAATAAAGTTTTATCTTTTGAATTGTTTATTAATTTATTTAATGTAGGTGGTGCATAAAATGCAATATCGCATATTCCTTTATAAAATTTTTTAATGAAACTTGCTTGTTGATTAGATATAAATGGTATTGATACCCACAACTTTTTATCAGAAAAATTAACATTATTATTAATATTTTTATATTTAGAAGTAAAATTTTTAACAGTATAATATACACAATCATAATTGTATCCAACATTTAACAACTCATTACAATAAATTTCAATATTTTTAGTTTTATCTGATGCATATTTACAAAGGTTATCATTTCTAAATAAAAAGGACTTCAAACCTGCCATTTTATGTGCCATTTTATCGATAAAACTAAAAATATTGAAATTTATTGTAATGAGTTGTTAAACATTGGATACAATTATGATTGCATATATTATACTGTTAAAAATTTTACTTCTAAATATAAAAATATTAATAATAATGTTAATTTTTCTGATAAAAAGTTGTGGATATCAATACCATATATATCTAATCAACAGGCAAGTTTCATTAAGAAAATTTATAAAGGAATATGTGATATTGCATTTTATGCACCACCTACATTAAATAAATTAATAAACAATTCAAAGGATAAAACTTTATTGACAAATAAAAAATGTATCATTTACAAATGGACATGTAGGTGTGGTAGTGGATATATAGGTGAATCAAGGTGCACATTGGAAAAAAGAACAAAAGAGCATGTATTATTATTTAAAAGGGTTCAAAATACAAAACAAAATATTGAAAATAGTGATAATTTATCAGCTTCTGTTTTTTATGACCATAATAAATCATGTATATATGGTTTTGATTTTGATTATAACAACGTAAAAATATTGGAAACTGAAAGAAATAATAATAAAAGAAAAATTAAAGAGGCGATGTTAATATATAAATACAAGCAAAATTTACTTAATCAGCAAGCAGCAAACATTAAGATCACAGAATTATGGGAAAGTTGACATTTTAAATGTGATAGTTGACAAAGCTACAAGGTAGTGAAAGCGCTTCTAAGTTATAGTTATACATATAATTTTTATAGACTTTTAATTACTGTATTTTCAAATACTTATTTATAATATATATATATATATATATATATATATAAGTATAAGAAGTGTGATCATATATATATATATATATATATATATATATATATATATGATCAACTTCACACAATTTAAACTTTGTTTTAATTATAAACACTTTACAAACTTGAGTCAATTATTTTCAGATTAACTGGTATCACTCTAGTGTGGTATTATAATATGTAATGTATATTTGGAAATCAACTTTTATTTAATTTTACATAAAATGTTTATCTGGGTGGTTGGTGGTTGTTTTATACATTGAGAAATCACATATATAGCTATGATAATGGAGTTTTGCTCTTTATATAAATTAGATAGAATGCCCTTGGCATTATGATACAGATTTATTTGGCATATATAGTATTTATTTATAACATTTAAATATAATACATTAGGATTCGAAAATATACTATTCATTTAAAAATTTAAAGATCAAATATTATGAATATAAATAGGGTAATGACTTATTTAAAAGAAGGGGAGGGCAGCTTCAGAAAAGTTGGATCTAAAACTCCAACAAAAAATAATTAAAAAGATGAATGTTTCATTATCACACATCATTAAGATTTATTTTATTTAACAGGCTCGGAAATGAAATATAAGGAATTTCGGTGCTAGCATGTATGTCAGTGAAAGAGAGTATGGCAACTTTCGGCTGAGAAAACTTCATAATTCTTCTATTTTAATATGGTACAGCAGCTTCAGATGAAACAATATCTAAATGGAGAGGTAGGTAGGAAGTTGCTATAGTCCAGTGTACAGTAATCCATGCAGAGCTTCAACTACCCTAACCAGCTTGTTCCAGGGCATAGACTTATGCCCTGTTTTGAATGAGAACACTAAGATGATGGAAGTATTCGATATCTTCCAGAATGAGGCACATATGGATATGAGCAATACAATAACATACTTTGGAAGAAGAATGACAAAGAAGAAGGATCATGGTTGTCTGGAATGAGGTATGGATGAACCCAATGAGAGCACTATGTGGCTCATTAATAACTTCTGACTTATTCCAGCAATGCAACTATTCACATATGAAATTATTTGATTTAAATACTATAGTTTAATAAATACATAATGATATGTTTAAATAATGACCCATATATGATAAAATCATTAATAAGTAATTAAAACTACAAATAATAAAGCATGCATTTCTCCTCCTTCTTGAATCAATCCCATTTTGTTTAGCATATATAAAAGAACTAAATTCATGCACTTAAGAATGTGAATAACAAAATAGAAGGGTCACCAGCCTTTTGGTGATGATGATTAAATTAAAGAAATCAATAAAATTAATGGACACCAAAATTCACCCAGATTGCAAAAATATTTATACATTTTGTATAAATTTATGATAAACTATTATTAAGACGTATATTTTATTAAAAGAGAAACTCAATCTTATGAGCTATTTAGAAATAAATAACATGAAATAATTGAATACTTTGTTTATACATTATTTAGAATATGGTCATAAAATAGATTGTACTAAAAATATACTAGCATTAAATTACTTGAAAAATGTTAATAGGCGAAAAGTATATGAAACTAGTTATATTAAAAATAATGGTAAATAATCGAGAGAATTGTGGGGACTTTTACCATTTTTTGGACATTACATTCTTCTTCTTCTCTTGGCCACCCTAAAAAAGGGAGTGCTGGAGAGCGAAATTAGAGGATGCTATATTAAGAAGTTACCGTGTAAACTTCAATAATGACGGGCTAAGTCCAGAAAGCTGATCTCTGTCCTGCCGATTAAATCTTCCTGGCCTGCCGAAATATCATGTGCCTGTGGTTCCAGTTTTCTAACCTTCTTATGCCTGTGGTTCCAGTTTTCTAATCTTCAATTTTGAAATCCATTATGTTGTTTTAAAGAATCAAAATGCGCACCTACATTCTGAACAATCACCATCGTGAGGAAAGAGTCCGGATGAAGAAAGAATGGTAAATTTACTTTACATGAACTTTTCACTTTCTTTTAACTTTGGTCCCTTATTTAATTATGGTTATGTTTTAATCTTGCACTAAATATGTTAAATATTTGTTTTTTTTTTTGCTAAAATGTCTACAGTAAACCTGTCAGCAAGTTTCTCCCTCCCCCTTTTTATATTTCTGTTACTCTAGTCTTTAAATAGAAATTTGTTAAACCTTTATATTTTATGATGACTCGTAATAAATATTTTATTTATTATTATATACATTTCGGTTTAAATTAATGGCATTTGATATTTTTAACTCGATTAAAGATATTTCAGGTTGCACTTAGATAATGATTATTATATTGAATATAAATTTCGTATGGAATAAATAATTGATTCCTTGTGTTTTAAGTTGGGGAATATCAATGTATGTATTACAGTTTTGATTAATGATGTTTTATTCTATGCCACCGGGTAGTTAATATTTAGAATCAATTTTAGTTATTTGATTGCATATCTTCCTATACAAGGGAAAGGGGAAATAATAATAGGTAGCCATTATTGTATTTACTACCATCGGAACAGTCAGGAGGAGTATGGGATTCAGACTGTAATTGATTAATAGTTAAACATATGATTTTTTGCCTTACCATTTGATTTTAAATTACTTTGTCAGACGATTACATGGGAAAAGTTATGGAGGGATAAATGAAGTCTTATATATATATATTTATAAACTTACTTCGAACATTCATTACACGATGTTACTAGTTTAGTGCTACTTTCGTTTCCCATAGCTTGATCCGGTGCCTCGTCTGTGACTTCAAACAAGGGAGAAAGAAATTCTTCCCTAGACTCACCTGAGGGTGTAAAGACTTGCCAAAGTGCAAGCTGCCAAGTCTTCCATTAATGCACCACAAACTAATACCTTTGATTTATTATAGTCATCTCTAATAGCAGTCAGTCACATCACTTCTATATTTTAAAATATAGGCTTATTCCACATCCCCATAATATGTGATGATTTGATTTGTTTTTAAAACCAACGAAGTTACTTTAATTTAATAAGAATAATTTAGTCTAATAAGGATGAAACATTTGAAGTTTTATTTTACTCTGACTCTCATATATCTCGTATATAATTAAACACATAAATCAATCAATTGTTTTAAGTTATTCTAGTGTTGTATTTAGAGAAGAAATTATTTGTGATATTGTCTACACCGGGCATGGGATACAATGGTTATAAAGTCAACCCAGAAATATCAATGAAATGTTGTTCATCAATTATAATATTTTCCATTAAAGACTAGAAGTAAACTAATTGATATTGTATGTAACAGGTTAGCTGTACTGTATGTGAATATTATTTAATAGCAATAGTACTTATTAAATATCCGTATAATCTATTTTCGCCTCTCTATTCATTAAAATAGTTATTTTACTGCCATTTGATTACTGTCTGTGTTGACAACCCAAGAATATATATATATTATATTGATCATTTACAGCTTTGAGAGTACACCACACATCTATATATAAATTAGTCAGAGTTATATTGTTTATGTTTTCCACTGAGCTAGTTTAGGCAATACCATGTACCATGGATTCTGTTATACCTCAGTCATTTGTACGCAGGGTTAGGGTTTGAATTCAGTTTGGTTTCAGATTTAGGTCTGGAGTTGGTCTGGGTTTGAAGTCGGTTTCTGTGTATAATTGATGGATTGCAGTTGATTGGTACACTATGTGCAGCAATCAAGAAGACTAGTTTCCCTCTGGCTGAAAGAAAACAATAGCAAACCTATCCATGCTATATATATATATATATATATATATATATATATATATATATATATATATATATATATATATATATATATATATTGTAAGTACTCAGGTTAATGCTGTATGACACAGTATTTAAAAAAAATAAAGAAGCTTATTGATCTTGTTTAATTTTTACTTCACTTGATCTATGGATAATGGAAATATTGAAATGTAAGGTTAACTAAATACCCATGGCAACCTAATGCATTAAAATAATATTGTTTACTGCTAATTCTAACATCAAATCTTAAATCAATTCTATTATTAAGTATTACATATTTCAATTTCTGTTATTACAATCTCCATAGCAACACATATTACAAAATTAAATGTTTTATGTTTCATATATATTTGTTAATAAATTAGTTATGGGAAAGGATTATTAAAAACATATGCAAAGATATATATGTTCATTAAGAAATGTTTAAAATGTAATATGATTTTTTTTATTTTGGTTTAAAATGAAAAATAATATTGAACTTGTAAACAGGATTTTATTTTTACTGCAACCGATTATTTTAAAATCTCCATTTTACTTGTTTGGAGGCAAATTTTCTTAAACAAATTTTTACACCATTGAGTGAAATTTGAGTGATTTTCAACAGTTGTCCTGACAACGGTAGCATCATTAAGAGTATCTCATAATTAGAATGGAGACACTGTAACTTGTATTCTTGTAATTTTATCATTGCCTAGAACAGATAGGTTTATATCTGTTTTTAAAAATTTATCAAATTTTATTGTTTAAGTGGTTAATTTCTAATATTATGGAAGAATAAAAAATTTTAATTATCTCCCCATTCAATTGAACCCAGTTTTTGCTGAGATTCATGAGGATACCACAAAATGTAAAACAAACACCATCAAAATGTGCAAGTCAGCTATAAAATATATTCTGTTATCAAAAATCTAGAATTCCATAAATGCAAATTCCATATATGGACAACATATTTCAGATCAACGGATTTCACAAGATCGATCAACTTAACTCATGTGTAATATCAAGCAATTTAAATTTCACTTTCTTAATTTGGAAAAAAAAAGTTAGTATTTATTATTCACTTGGATATGGCAGAATTTTTGTGAATGAAAAAAAAAAATTTTATACACGATTATCAATGAAAAGGAAAATAAAGCCAGTAATATATAATTTTGCATCGAATAAGTACTTATTGTTTTAAAAGCTTGGATACATTTATATGCTTAAAAAATATCAGAATTTAAACATGAAAGTAATTAGATTCAAACTTGCAATAATTACTATTCATGCTCATTTTTTCTACTTTAAGGAAAATTGTCTCTACACATTAGGATCAGAAACCAGTAACCAGAAGCTCGATAAACTAGTAAGTGAAAATGGACAGATTTTTACTTAGATGGTATGATTTCTTTGTGTGTGTATATATATATATATATGTATATATATATGTATGTCAAAAAAAAGTGAGGGTTTACATTTGTTTATATTTCATTTAAAAACATAGGTAAATAGTATATATATATATGGGTTATTATATAATTCGTGCTATGAAAAGGTCAGAGAGATTCATTCTTGTTTTCATTATTTAAGATCTTACTGATGAAATAGGTTAATACAATCCAATGTTTTCAGGTGTTTAAAATTTTAATATATATATCAGATTTAAACCACTAAACATCACATGATCACCATCTCTATACTAGCACATAATTATTGTAAACAAAGGCAAAACTCTCCATAGTGTGACACTACTGTATGAAGAGTTTTGCCTTTGTTTATATCAGATTTAATTTGAAGATATTCACATAGAAAAAAAGTTTAAATATAATAGAGTGGAAGATATTTAAAATCTATCCTTCAGTTTTATATATACTATTATTGTCTCACAACATATGTGGAGTTTCATATACATATTTTATTATTATTAATTTTATTGGATTGTATTTTTTTTTAACTGGTTATGATTTTGATCTATTACATACATTGTTGATTATTATTCTTTCACATATTTTTTTATTATTATTAATACTATGAATTTTTAATTATTGACTAATAAATTTAGAGTTGATTTAAAAATTCAGAATCTGTTTAACTATTTTTTTTGAATGTGTAAGATAATTTTTGTACTTGAAATTTGATCCAAGATCAAACCCATATTGTTAAGTGAAATAGAATTATATATATATATATATTTGCATACATCATTATTAAATCCAATTAGGTATAAATTTTATATTTGTTACTGCATTTAAATATTTGTTTGCTTATGTAAGTCAATATTACTGGTAGAAATAACTTCATTAGTTCAGAGTTGATTATTTATTTGCTTATCTTGTCCAGTTACAAAATCTTAATAGATTTTGTTCTGTTATTAGTCCGAATGATCTGTCTTCATTACTTTTAAACTTCTTTGAAGTGGAGATCATAAATTTTATTGAGTAGTATAACTTAATGTTATCTTTGGCCTGGATAACTGCCAATTATCATCACATATAGTTTAATTGTATTAAAATCCAAATTTATATTCGATTGATTGCATATTTAAGTAGATGAATAATATCAGTGATTGTAAGTCAGTAAATATCCAGTAGAAACCTACAGTACATTTTATATGTAATGTGATTGGGTACTGTAAAATGTGAAATTATTTAATACATTTATTGATAATAAATTCCTATGGAGGTGTCATTTTAGAATATAACATAAGCAATAATTGTATTTTGCTATAGTGTAGGGCATGAATGAAATATTGATATTATATTTAATATTTTATTAAAATAGATACAAAACTGAGTAAAAGTTTAATTTATTTAAACATTATAAATAATGTGTAGGTTTATAAAATGTTTTCAAAATGTAATTATAATTATTAGAAACTAGTTGACTTAAATAGAATGTCATTAAACATTAAAGTAAATTTTGCATTACTATAAATAATATTAGATTAGTAAAGTATGCTGAAATTTAATTATTTATTGATTCAAATTTAGTTTTATTCAATTATCAATCAAATAGATATCTTAAGCATACAACATTGTTTAGGGCAATGATATATGATTTCACTGCTTATTGCAGTTTACTTTGGGAATAGTGAATAGATTTGATGATGTCTGAAGTGATGACCTCATTTGCTTTATTTAATTTTAAATACAGATTGTTGGTATTTTATGATAATGTAGTGGACAATATAAATAACTATGTGTGGAAAATAGTCTTATTGCCTAGTGTGATCAACAACTGAGCTAGATAATTTTACACAGATTCTAACAGAGTTACTATTTGTTAATGCATGTTTTGTTCTATTATAAATAATATATATCTTAAGGGCATTTCTTCATGAATTTTTATTTCCATATAAGGTCAATGATAGGTGATTGTCTCAAAAGCCTATAGGTCAATTTCTTTTATTTTATGACAGATGTTGACTGAAAAAATGTAGAGAGGTAGTGAGACAGGAAATCTCTTATTACTATAACAAAATAGCTACTCAATGCTAGCCGATGATGATCATGTACAGGTGGCAATTATTACAAAATGCCAAATTAACTTTTAGGGCTGTTATAAAATAGCACACAGCATTTAGGATAGATTTATATTATAATCAATATTCCAATACAAAATAGTAACCAATATTTGGGCTAGGTTTTATTCTGATTAGATTGATCATTTTCCCAGCAGCATCACTTTTATCATGTTACAATATATATATATATATATATATATATATATATATATATATATATATATATATATATATATATATATATATATATATATATATATATATATATATATATATATTACTAAAAGCCAGTCAGCACTTAGACAATCCCAATATCAATAACAATCAACAATTTCAAACTGTATTCTTGTGGAAAGAAATTAATCTTATACAAACTAACCCTTATGGATTGTACTGAAATCAGGAGGTACTTAAAAATGAGGCATTTTCTCTTCCCTGTTGTATATAAACTAAATTTGTACAAATAATTTATTAATTAAAATATTAGGCTCAAAATAAGTTTAAATTCTAATTAAAGTATAATTAATAAGGATTGATTTATATAAAAATAAGTTCTAAGCATAAATGTTATACTTATGCTTTTAAAACAATTACTGATGAATGAGTGCATGCAAATTTAATTTAATAGTCAGTTTGTGAAGATTAATATTTTTCCACAAGATTACAATTATATGCACCATTAAGTTATATATATATATATATATATATATATAATATATATATACTTATATGGTGCATATCACTTTATATATATCATTCATTTACTATATATATATATATATATATATAAAGTGAATGACTGATAGAAGACTTTCTTTAAGAGAATGTTTCAATGATTTTGAGCATGATTTTTATGAGAGATGCAGACACTGATTATTGTATCAAGATTACATCAAGGACATTTTTAAGAAGTGCAATATTGTTTTCATGGAAAAGATATGACAGATGATATAATATACCAAAAGACACCCATGGGATATGTTACTGAAATATTTCAGAAAACAAAAGTATTCTGCAGAAGAAATTAAAAGACAGCATGTTAAAATGTCAAATAAATAGAATAATAGACTAGCATACTCTATAAGTGGATGGTATTTGTGTTTTTCAGACTGGTTTGTGTAGTCATTACATAACTTGTCTCTTTTCTGTTTCATCTTTTTATCCTTTTTTTTTTAAACCTTGAATTGAAATGGCCATTCTCGTTTGGTAGTGCTGCAAAGTGCTGCTGATAATAGTAACATTTTGTCAATTGTAACTGTAAAAAAATAAAATTATAATTTTTACCTCAATCAGATTAAACATTATTTTGTATTTGGAATATTGCCTTAAATCAGGTCTCTAAAGTTATAGTGTTTATAGGACGGATCTGGTCTTCAATATATCTTATTATGCCCATAAATATTTGTGAGTATATTTATATGAAACAAAATATAAAAGAATATATATATACAAACACAGTTTTGATTGCTTTAATAATATGCAATGAATTATTAATATTAAAAATCTCAGATTAATCGATATCGTACGTAGAGTTATTTATATTTACTTATTTTGTATGCTAATTCTATCACATTTGAAAAATGTACTTACCACACTGGTTTTCATTTATGCATATTTTTTACTTCTTCTTGTCAACAGTCGTCAAGTTTATGTCAAAAATGTATATATAATAGACAGAAAAGAATTAAAATTTAAATAAATGTTATAGTTTATCAAATCAAAGCAAATACCATGTGACCTAATACTCGCCATAATCAAATTTATCTATTTAGTTTTAAATATAATTATTGGTTTTCATTTTACTAATTATTTTATTTCATATTTGCAGAACATGAGTTTTTAAAACTTACAAGTAATACTAATTTCTGTAATACATACTTCTGTGAAGAATCTTATTCTAATAAGAAAATGTCAAGTCAAAAATTTTATCACTTAAGACAGACACAGAATATTAAACTTAATTGACATTACAAATATTCGTTGATTGAAATAAAGGCACACAACATATCAATTTGTTTACTTTTATTTTTCTTAATATATAATGACTCTTTTTAAAATTTAAAATTGCAATTAGTATAAAATTGAAACATGATATTTTTTTAAGTACATTTTCCTTAGTTGAGTATTTGTCATAAACTTGTTAATGAGGTTTATCTTTAAAACAGATGGGCACTTTTAGTTAAATTTCTTTTAATTTAATATAAATATTGAGGAATACTTTTCATAAATATATTTATTTACTGAATTGTAGATTGGTGGGTGAGATTTTAAACTAAGAAGATAGTAATTCAAAAAGCATGGTTTTGGATACATTTCCCATGAACGACTTTTCATTATTTATCTTTTCAATATGTGTGTGAGAAGTATGAAATAGCGTGAATAGCGGAGGGTCGTGTGAATGTCTGAGTTCAACCCCCTCTATATAGTACATATTGAAATGCAGGTATGAAAAGCCTGTACTTTAGAAAAAATTTATATTCATTTAAGTAAATTATTTTTATTTGTAAAAAATTAGAGAAACTTACCTATTTTTTATAGCAATTTATTAAAGAATAATGGTTTTATATCTCTCTATTATAATTAAATGTTTATTATTTCATAAAAAACAGTTTGTAAAGATGTTGTTTTGACTTATAATTTGCTTTTATTAAATGTATGTACAAATATTATGAATAAGGACATTTAAAACTGCTCCCAGCTCATTATTTAATTAAGATATAAAGTGTACAATAGCTATTCTTAATTTGTGAATAATGTCAGTACAAGCTCACAGATCAGGGCTCAGGGAAACATTTACCAGGTTTCAGATTTTCTAACTACCAATCATAATCGGCCTAAATCATATTTATGTTAAGTAAATTTCATTTGTTTTATTGTAAAAGTGTAAAAGTTAAAGCACAAATATAATTATATTTTGGATAAGTGGGAATTATAATCAATTTGGTTTTTTTTATTTATGCCTGTATATAAATATTTATTCTTTTATATATAAGAACATTTGGTGAAAAATCAACAAACTTCTGCAAAATTCTTGTTTCTGTCAGTTAAGCCCGATTTCATCAGTTTTTTGGAAGATCAGTTTGAATCACATCAAACACAAAAACTTAATTTCTATTTAAATAGACATGCAATACTTAAATTAGTATTAAAGTTTGAATGTGAATTTGATTGGTAATTTACAATAAACTTTTTTATTTCATTTAAATGTTAAAATTCTGCATTGCCGTCTAAACAGCATTACCGCAGCCAAATTATTAAACTTTCATGCTTGTTTATTTTCAGTAAATAAACTTAAATTATTTGCACATTTAAGTTTATTCACTAAAATAATATATTTACAAATGAAAAATAATATTAGCAATAATATATTAACTTTGGGGGGAAAAATGAATTGAAATGATTATCAGAATTAAAGTTACATTTTAGCCCCTGTGATAAAGCGAATGTTTTTCAAGGAATAAAACACAACAAGAAATCAAATTTAATTTTTTGCATGTTTGAGTAAAGTATGCAATCAAATTGTTAAAAATAATTTTTAAAACTTAAAACTTCAATTTATAATTAAAAAAAACACTTATGATCTTTAAAAAATCTATTTTCATAATAAATTCCTGCTTCACGTTAAAACATTCCATTTGATTTATTTTTTTATAAAAACAAAAAAAGTTTAACGTCTCATTCTAAATAATGCACATTCATTAAAACAAATACTTAATTTAATTTTACAAAATTAAAATAATTAAATAACCAAACTACACTGCAAACTGATACTTTTTAGTTTTTCAGATTTTAATCAAAAGTAAGAATTGTGCAGTCTTGCGTTGTTAGCCGAGAGGTATCGCAGCTGCCATGCAAGCAAGTAGTTGGTTGCAGACGGTTGTGGGTTCGCGTCCCGGCCGATGCTATGACATATGAAAAAAAAAAAAAGTAAGTATTGTGCAGACATAATGATATCATTGTATTTAATAAGAAACCTTCTTTACTTGAAGTCCTATCTCTGTCTTGTCTTTATTTCAAAATGCAACTTCCTAAAATTGTCTCTGAATATTACTGATATCTAATGATTTTTATTGGAATTATCATCAATGAATATAAATTTTAGTTTAACATTCCATGGTCAAATCTATAAAATCTGTTAACCAAACATTACAAAACAGTTGCAAATAAAACACTGTAGACCTAAATTCAGCATCTCATAACAATGCCCTAAAATAAAAACATATTTTATAAAGAAAGAGTTCATCTATAAGCATTGCAAGTGTATTTAAATAAAAATTGATTAGCTATGCTTTATTTGGCCCCAACTAACTTTACAAATTGTTGTTGATATTGCTAGAAACACATTTTATAAGCTGATAGTGAATTTTTCATTAAATAATCTGCATATGATTATACACAGGCACAAATAATATTAATAGATTACATATCATCAGAGGAAAAAACTCTCCATACAGTAGCACCACTCAGTGCAAGCCAGAGTAATTAATGGGCGCAGTAAATGGTGCTACTATATGGAGAGTTGCCTCTGTGAAAGTAGCTTGTGCAAGCTAAAGAATAGTGATCATGTGATACTTAAATTACATATCTATGTAATATTTAATTAATTAACAAAGACATATTTAAAGTATTTATAGGATGGCAGGTTATTTAAAATGAATTGGATTCTAAGTTTGCATTATCAGTGAACATTGAGCTGATACAATGAAGCTTTTAATTATATTACCACAAAAATTGCATTCAAACTTTAATATCAAATTAGGGATTGTGAATTTATTTAAATAAAAACTAAGTTGCTATATTTGATGTGATCTGAAATGGTCTTTTAAGCAGTTGATGATGTCAGGTTTGATTGACAAAAAAATAAGTTTTACAAGAGAACAGTTATTTTTTTTATCAAACATTGCCTTATTTAAGACCTAAATGTTAATAGATTATATATATATATATATTGGCACATATAATTTTATCTAAAAAAATTATTAAAATAATCTTTCATAAAAGAAAAACGTAAAATTAAATGTTGAAGAGTTTATTACAGTTTGTTTTCGAAAAAGATAAGAGTCAAATAGTTTTCTATCATTAGTTTTGAAATAAAAGTTAGAAAATAATTGATTAAAAGGGGGGAGGGGGAGTTTGGTTAGAAAAGTTAAACTAAAAGTTTTATAAAAGGGAGTAGAGTCTATTATTATTAGTTGAAATATAATTTAAAGTGTAAAAAAAATACAATCTCTTTTCATTCGAATTAAAGAAAAGTAATCTTAAAACTAGTTATATATGTGCGTATATATGTGCAATTGTCAATAATAGAATAAATGTATGTGTAATAAATGTTATTATAAATAAATGGAAGTTGTCATTAAAAAACAAAGTGATGACTTTTAATTAAAATATAAAACAACATGTTCTGCATGGTTATTACTAATTAAACAATCTTCCAAAACACGTTTATCAAATGATTATCAATGAAATTTTGGCAACAGATATTGCCGGAGGTTACCAGAAAGAAAAACACTTCACAGGTATAAATAGTAAAATTTTATCGGATAATGAGTCAGATCAGAAATTAATTGAGTCAGTTAAGTCAAAAGAAGACAATCAGTTGAGTTAATTGTATCCAGAAACAAAATGCAGTGCGGAGTAATTTTTGGGAAATACACGCCTCTCCATAGCCTGATGTCTGATGAAAACAGCAAGATCTTCCCATGAAATAATGTCAGCTTAACAACTTGGAAATCTCCATCAACATCTAATTGTCTCCAATAATAATAATCATGAAGAATAATGAAACTCATCAAGGAAACATCCCAGCCAGCTGGAAGTATTCTCACTTAAAGCAGTAACCAAGTGAAATGAAGTTCTACATCTACATTCAAAATCCTAGGTAATAATATTTCATATTCTTATTTCTATAATAGCCATTGCATTGCATTAATTCATAAAGCCTCCAAAGACAAGTAATTTGAACTCTATAATCATGCATAAAATGAACTATTGATGTATGTATTTGTGAATGCTATATGATTTTATAAACATCAAACATTATTTATGCTTTTCATAAGATATATAGTATAGTGTGTTAATTTAAAATGTGCGTGTGTTATATTAGTTTAAAAAAATTATAAAGATGTTTAAATTTAGTAAATTAATGTTAGTTAATAAATTGTCTTAAAATTTAAACTCTAATTGTCAGTCAATTCTTTTTATAAATTCTTTTACAAAACTTTTTATCAATTCTTTCACCTCTAATTATGTATAATCTGTTAGTGATTACCAACAGCTGAGCTAGTCGTGGATGCTTGAGTGTTGAGTTAGTGGCCATTGTTCAAAGTGCGTTATTTATTCATTCTTGAATAGATAGCTGGCGCGTGTGTTTATACACAAACAAAAAAAAGTGCTTTGAATGTGGTGTTGAACTCAACAGCTGAGAAGAAGTTATATCCTGGAAATGTAATGCTAGTTATATATATTTTATAGCTATCGTTTGGGCACACATACTCTACAAGTATGTTCTTCTCTGCCTAAGAGGCAGGTGTTTTGATAGACCCATATTTGAACCTGGTACAAATGGCTTTACCCAACTTGGGGCTGGACCTAAGAAACAATAGTAACTAAATACTTTGTTTTTTGTTTAAAAATATTTTTATACAAAAGCTAAATTACGTATGTTAAAGTTGTTTAATTTTAAAAAAAGTATTGACCGAAAACTTTTTTTTTTTAATGAAAAAAGATTTATGCTATTTATGATATTTAAAATAAGTCATTATGTTAAAAATTGGGTATTATGGGTGGAGCTGAAGCATTAAGATCAGGTAGAAAAATGGACAAAAAAGGTGGTCAGCATGTGTTTCCATTTAAGTAAGAAATAAATAAATGTCATATAGTAAATTTAGTTTAACGTAAGCACTAGTTTGAAATAAAAAATCAAATATATGGTTTCAAAATGGGAAAAGATATAGAGCTGGAGAAATTAATAAAAAAAGTAGAGGCATTAGAAAGGGAATATGAGAATGGAACCACATGGGTGCACATGCATAAAATGGAGGCAGTAAATCAGCTGCTAAAAATAAAAGCATTCTCAGAAAACTCAGGGGAGAATCCAAGTGATCACTTAGAGAGCTTGGAACATTATTACACCTTGA
Organism: Epiperipatus broadwayi; assembly: GCA_028023455.1. NCBI lineage: Eukaryota > Metazoa > Onychophora > Udeonychophora > Euonychophora > Peripatidae > Epiperipatus > Epiperipatus broadwayi. Next base: position 1,301,982 of record JAQFVV010000200.1, on the reverse strand, counting down.
ACAGTTTAAGTGAGGGAGCAAGAATTGCCTTAGCTTGCAGTTACACACAGGGAGGAGCTCAGCTCTGGTGGAATTCATTACATATAAAACCGGCAATGTTCGGTGAATACAAGTGTTCATTGTTGGCAAAGTATTGGAGGGAGGAGCCACAGAAAAAGGTTAAGTTTTAAGTAAAGCAGGGCAGGTGGCAGACTGGGGAGTTATTTATTACATTTTTTCATAGACAAGTAGTGAAATTGAGATCAATCACAGCATACAAATTATCAGAGCAGCATATTATGCATATAGTTAGGTGTGGTTTACCTGGGAATGTGGAACAAATAATGATTGGCAAGCAAACAGTAGAGCAGATGGCTGAAATACTAATGGCATTGGACAACAATAGGGGGATGGTGGATGGTCAGGATGAGGATGGAAATGCCGAAGTTGATTGTATGCAAGTAGTGAATCTGGTATGTAGTGGAGAAGAGAGCATGCCCATAATGGCACCTCAGAGCTGTCCAAATATAGAGATAAAGGTAAGGGGATTGCATCTAGTGCATTGTTTGATTCGGAGAGTCAGGTATCGGTAATGTCACAGGAAATGTTTAATAAAATAAGTGACATTGACCAAAAAATTAAAATATTGCCGTTAAAAACTGTATATGTTTTGTTGGCTAATGGTAAGAAGGCAAAGTTGGCATCCAAACAGGCATGGGTGAAATTACACATGGCAGAGGGAGAATATATGCATGTGCTGTTGATTTTGGAGGGACTGATTCACGAGGTCATATTAGGCTCAGATTTTATGTACAAAACAGGCTGTTTATTGGATTATAAATGATGTCGGGCAGAAATAATGTAATAATTTCATTTACAAAACAGCAAAAGGATGAGGAAAATAAACAAAGTGATGCACAAAGCACAGTAATGGAAATAGAGATAGGGGAAAAGGTGGATGAGTCAAGATGCATAAATGACAATCAAAGAGACCAACTGAAGAAACTATTCAATATATATGAAAGTGTATTTTTTGAGGTTCCTGGGGGTAATCCAGGGGTATGAACACAGGATAAGGCTTATGAAAGACCAACCATATCAAGCCCATGCATATCCTCTACCTCATCAATATAGATGTGAAGTAGAACAACAAATAGACAAAATGCTTAAATGGGGGATTATATCTAAATGTTCATCTCCTTTCAATAACCCATCGTAACTGTAAAAAAAAAAGATGAATCAATCCGGTGATGTTTGATGCATCGCAGTTAATAAGATAACAATAGCTGATACTAATGCTCTGCCACCTATGAGCAAATTGTTATTGAAATTTCAAAATAATAAAATATTTTTTGACATTCGACTTAACTGCCAGCTACTGACAAATCAAACTTCATCCAGAGGATCGGAAATATACAGCATTTAAATATAATGGTCATGCAAATAATTTTAACTGGATTCCCTTCAGATTAAAAAATAGTGGGGCAGGGCTTATACAATGTCTGGATCAGGTATTGTCAGATGATATTAAAAATTTAGTTACAATGTATGTGGACGACATCATGGTGGCATCGAAATTATAGATGAGCACTTTGCGCATTTAGAAATGTTGTTGGGGGAGTGTGAGAGAAAGGGGATTCAAATTAATTTAAATGAGAGTAAGATAATGACTTATGAGGTCAAGTTTTTAGTTCATATAATTACAGAAAGAGGAACATTACTAATCCTGAAAAAATCCGAGCAATACAGGAATTTCCCACACCCCTGAATAAAAAACATATTAAATCTTTTCTCGGACTCTGTAATTTCTATAATCAATTTTATAGAAATTTTTTACTTGACATGGAGCCATTACTGCAGTTATTAAGAAAATGGAAATCATGGGTGTGTAATGAACAGCATGAGTGTAGTTTTCAGAGCATGAAGGCAGGATTTTTAAATAAAGTTATGCTGTCATATCCCGATTTTGACAAACCATTTTTTGTACAAATGGACAGCAGTGGGTTTGGCATGGGGGCTACACTATTTCAGACACAGGAAAAGGGACAGCACAGAGATCTTTGTTTCCTTAGCCATTTACTAAAGGTACCGGAGATGAACTACACTCTAACTGAGAAGGAAGCCATAGCTATTGTGCGGGCATTCAAAAAATTCAGGCTGTATTTAGTAGCCTCTGAAGTGGTAGTAATCACTGATCATAAGAGCCTCGAATTTATTAATCACAGCTTCTTGTATAATAGCAGGCTAATAAGGTGGAGCTTGTTCCTGCAAGAATTTAATTACAAAGTGGCTTACTGTTGTGGCAAGGAGAATATTGTGGCAGACACTTTAAGCTGATATCTGGTAGCTCAAGAACAACACTTGAGTTGCAACAGAGCATATATAGCTGCCACTAGAATATAGAAGAAATGGGATAGAAGATGATTTGCATAGATTAAAGGAGCAGCAAGAGGAAGATAACGATTGCAGACAAATAATGGAGTATTTACGCAATCAGCTTGTAATGAAAATGGCCAATAATCCGCTGTGAAGGGACTGAAATCACTGTTGTTTAAAGGGAGGACTCTTACAGCATGTATTATGAAAACAAACATGCATTATTCTTTTGGTTGCCATGAGAAAGCAGATAATTAAATATGCGCATAACACTTACAGACATTATGGAGCAAATAAAGTGTAAGGATGGCCGAGTCATTGGTTTTACTGGCCAGGAAAGAATGCCAATATTGCAGACATGATTGGTAGATGCACCATATGTTTAGCAACCAAGCCTGCTAACACATCAGAAGTCGGGCCACTGCAACCTATATTAGACCAAAGCCCAAACAGCTTACTAGTGATAGACTTCTATCGACCTCTGCCTCTATTCAATAAAATGATGTATCTCATGGTAACATATGATGTGTTTTCGAAGCTGGTAGTGGCATATCCAGTAGCTCAAGCTAACACAAGACAAACTATTCGAGTTTTGGAGCAACAATAGTTTAAAACTGTAGGAATTCCAGACAAAATTCTGTTGGATCATTGAACACACTTTATATCTAGCAAATGGAAGAAATGGACAGACAGGTGTGATATAAGACATATACTTATGTCGATTCGTAACCCTCTGTCTCATACATGTGAACAGGTTATGAGGCAGTTGGGGCATTTATTTCAGGTTTATATACAGGATGATCATCGCAAATGGGTGAAAGAAATATCACGAATAGTCAACATGATAAACTGGTCAAGAAATGAGTCTACAGGATTCAAACCTGTTCGACTATATTTTGGAAGAAATATTCCATATCCATTTGAGACTAAATTGCCAGTGGGGATAAATCCAATCAACCAGAGAAGAGTTGCTAAGCAAGCACTTAACTGGTTAAGAAAAATGGGCATGCTATGGCAGAAGAGGCAGGGAAAACCTGAGGCCATATTCAGGAGGAGAGATGAGGTCATGATGAGAGATCATCTGGTGAGTCATCCTGAAAAACATATATACAAAAAATTCCAGCCAATATACGATGACCCCTATATCATCAAGCAGCAATACGGTAATAACGCGTTTGTGATATCACAGGGGATGGAGGAAAAGGGAACATATAATGCCCGGTCATTGAGGTTAGTTAAAAGAGAAAAACAGCCACCGGACAAGCAGTAATAATACTGAATGAAATGCTTAGGAATAATAATAATGAAAAGGAGGCTTCATTGAATAAAAGATTTTTTTCACCCACGCACATATTAAGTAAGAAGAAATGCTTGTAAATAAATAGTTCAAAAAAAAAATCAATAAAGTCAAGTTAAATAAGTAGATCAAATGAATGATTTAAGAGTAACAATTATAGGATTAAATAAATGAATAAAATAAAAGGTTTAATTAAAGTAATCGAATTAAATAAATAACATGTCAATAAAATAAAAAATAATAAATTAAGAATTAAAGTTGTCAGAGATAAAATGGTCAAAAATAGATACATTTTACTCTCAAAGGAGGGACAGTGTAATGTACCAATATTGATATTGGCACATATAATTTTATATAAAAAAATTATTAAAATAATCTTTCATAAAAGAAAAATGTAAAATTAAATGTTGAAGAGTTTATTACAGTTTGTTTTCGAAAAAGATAAGAGTCAAATAGTTTTCTATCATTAGTTTTGAAATAAAAGTTAGAAAATAATTGATTAAAAGGGGGAGGGGGAGTTTGGTTAGAAAAGTTAAACTAAAAGTTTTATAAAAGGGAGTAGAGTCTATTATTATTAGTTGAAATATAATTTAAAGTGTAAAAAAAAATACAATCTCTTTTCATTCGAATTAAAGAAAAGTAATCTTAAAACTAGTTATATATGTGCGTATATATGTGCAATTGTCAATAATAGAATAAATGTATGTGTAATAAATGTTATTATAAATAAATGGAAGTTGTCATTAAAAAACAAAGCGATGGCTATTAATTAAAATATAAAACAACACATTTTGCATGGCTATTACTAATTAAACAATCTTCCAAAACACGTTTATCAAAGGATTATCGATGAAATTTCGACAACAGATATTGCTGGAGGATATCAAAAACAAAAACACTTCACAGGTATAAATAGTAAAATTTTATCAGATAATGAGTCAGTTCAGAAATTACTTGAGTCAGTTAAGTCAAGAGAAGACAATCAGTTGAGTTAATTGTATCCAGAAACAAAATGCAGTTCTGAGCAGTTTTGGGAAATACACGTCTCTCCATAGCCTGATGTCTGATGCAAACAGTAAGATCTGCCCATGAAATAAGGTCAGCTTAACAACTTGGAAATCTCTGTCAATATCTAATTGTCTCCAATAATAATAATCATGAAGAATAATGAAACTCATCAAGGAAACATCCCAGCCGGCTGCAAGTATTCTCACTTAAAGCAGTAACAAATGAAATGAAGTTCTACATCTACATTCAAAATCCTAGGTAATAATATTTCATATTCTTATTTCTATAATAGCCATTACATTGCATTAATTTGTAAAGCCTCCAGAGACAAGTAATTTGAACTCTATAATCATGCATAAAATAACTATTGATGTACATGTTTGTGAATGCTATATGATTTTATAAACGTCAAACATTATTTATGCTTTTCATAAGATATATATTATAATGTGTTAATTTAAAATGTCCATGTGTTATATTAGTTAAAAAAATTATAAAGATGTTTAAATTTAGTAAATTAATGTTAGTTAATAAATTGTCTTAAAATTTAAACTCTATTTGTCAGTCAATTCTTTTTATCAATTCTTTTACAAATCTTTTTATCAATTTTTTCACCACTAATTATGTATTATCTGTTAGTGATTACCAACAGCTGAGTTAGTCATGGATGCTTGGGTATTGAGTTAGTGGCCATTGTTCAAAGTGCATTATTTATTCATTTTTGAATAGATAGCTGGTGCCCATGTTTATACAGAAACAAAAAAAGTTCTTTGAATGTGGTGTTGAACTCAACAGCCAAGAAGAAGTTATGTACTGGAAATGTAATGCTAGCTATATATATATTTAATAGCTATTGTTTGGGCCTACATACTCTCTGAGTATGTTCTTCTCTGCCTACGAGGCCAGTGTTTCGATAGACCCATATTCGAACCCGGTACAATATATATATATAATAGTAGAATCCTTAAGTAGATCTTATATTATTTTAAAATATTTCTTTTTGTTTTTGTTGTTTTTATTTTAATTTTCATGCAAGTTTGTTTTAAAAACTTTTACATTTTATTTTAAAAAGCAATAAAATAATTGTAAATTATTCACATTGAAATGCAGATAAATTAATCAAATAAATACTAAAATATCAATAGGGTTATAATCATAAATTAAAATATTAACAATGATTATTTTAATTTATAATATTTATTTATATATATACCTGTATATGCTTAATAAATATTTCTTTGGTAAATTGAGAGCTATTTTACTATAATCAATTGTAATAAATTTTATATAAAATTATTTTAAATGTTTTAAAAATATATCAAAATTAACATTTAGTTAATGCCTGGTAATTCTAAATTGTCAAATAGTGTATGTGCAAGTCAATATATAAAGATAATAAAATAGCATATTACATTTAAAGTATTTTAAAAATGTCATAGCAATGCTGATATAAGTGCAGTTATTCTAGAAGAATTTTCCTATTTAAAAATAAAATTTTTACTTATTTCTAAAATAACCTTTGGAAGGTTCAGATATCTTGTTTGCCTATAAAGTCAAACTTATTAAATGGCTAAATTTTTAAAAATGTCTGGCTAGCAACTAATAGAGTAGAAGAGGGTGCCCATTAAAAAATCTTTTACAAAATAAAATCAATATAGCTCTAAATACAATGGAAATTTACTGTGGTTAGAAGAAATCCTCAGGGAATAACTGTTGACATCTATAAGAATCAAGTAAGCATGACTATTTCCAAGAATTATTTGATTATTTAACTAGAACAAGAACAATAGACTATTCATTTAAGAGTTTAAAAAATTATCTTAATGGAGTTTAGCTGTAATGTTCTGAATTTCTTATTGGTTTCAAGACAATCAGAACAAAAGAATTATTTGCAAAGACTTTAAATACTGATCTCTGTAAATGAATTTATTATTAAAGATTTAAATAATATTTTTTATTTGCTATTGCCATGCTGTTTTCTTTTATTTATTTTAGAATTATCAAAGTAAATATTGTACATATCAGGTAAATGAAATGAAATTAATTTTTTTTAACTTTTATATATATATTGTAACCGGCATGCCTCCGTTCTGTCTATATGGCCATTCTAGGTTGGTGTGCTATTAAGCATAATCAGACGGATGCAACCAGCTACACAAAATATGTATATAGAACGGATTAGTAAGAATAAATTATATTCAATTACTACCTTACCGGTTGAGTTTGACCTAATAAAATATCAAATCAAACTATATTTCCCAACCGATTGTTCTTCTTGATATAAAAAAATATAAAATGGTTGACATAGCAAATAATTACAGTAAAGCAAATATTAAAACGAGGTTTATTTGTTGTCTAACATAAAACATAATTTCTATAATTCTGAGATATATCAATAATAATAAATACGTGCATAGAGTGATAGTATGAAATGGGTGTAAATAAGTTTATTATAAATGTTCGTTCAATTAAAGTTTATATGTATTAGAGTTATCTAAAGGGATACTTCGCATTCTTGATTCTCTTGGACTTATGATTAAACTAGGAGTTTATAAGTTAGCATGCTAATATACGATTACCTAGGTAAACGGTCCTGGCAATTGATTCAGTCACTTCTTCGAACCGCGTTGTGGGCGTCCCACTTCTTTTGTAGAGCGGTTCAAATCCGGATAGTTTCCTCGTAACGGTTTCCAAATGGCACAGAGACGCAAGTAGGTGAGCAGGTGATTATCTTCATTTCGTTTGTGTTACAGGCTTGGGTATGGAGCAGCGTTTCGAACCGGCGCTCGAAAGTATTTCTTCTACTCGATCGTCATTTCTTGGACTATAGCCTGGGTGGCAGTTAAAAGTTCACTAGGAAAAATGGTTTCCCTTTTTATGAGAAAACTGGAATCACTTCTTTTTCCTACACCGCTCTACTCTTTCTGTTTTAGTAGAAAAAAAAACTCCCCTCCTTCCTTTGTCTTGTGGATCACGTTTTCACACCTATGGCCATCTTTGACCTTAAAATAATTTAATTACTCTCCCTTTCATTTTTTTTTTACATTTATTCTTTCTATAATTAAACTTATTACATTTGTTTTATTTATTTATTTCCCTTAACCATCACTCTATGAATTTCTCAGTAATTATTTTCCTTCTTAGAAAATGTTTTAGTACAACAAAATTCGACATTTATTTTATTTGACAACTCTCATTCATTCTGTCACTCCCATTTACTAGCTGATAACGATCTTTAAATGTTATACCAAATTCTTCTACAACCACTAATTCTTATCTAACTCAGCTGTCATCTTATCTAAAATCTTTTTTTTTTCTTTTACTAACCTTTCCTTAATATTTGACCCAACTGAAAATACATATTATATTAAATATATGTGATCACCTCGTGCTATCACAATATATATATATATATATATATATATATATATATATATATATATATATATATATTGTAACCTAGTGTTATTGACACTTGGTTTATTTGGCATTATTTCCATAGGAAAACAATGCAATCCTTTTCTAGGAAATAAAAAAGTAAAATAATAATAATATTAAGTGATTAATAAAATATGCTATTTACTCACTGTAATGTGTTTTAAGCAAATAACTAAAAAATTTGGTAATCCAATGTCATTTTGAAGAAGAGCATGAATAATTTAATTAAAATATTAACAATAAGAGCAATTTAATATAGTATAAAAGCACATATCATAAACAGTAATTGATTTTGGATGAGTAGAGGGAGAGTAGATGAATATCTTATCATAAAGCACAATAACTTCTGGTAGTTTTTAAATTATTTAGATAATAATGTATACAGAATTATACATCACTAATAAGCCTTGTTAATTAAATATATTTATTATTTTTCATTATTTGTCAAATTACTTTGTAATCCATTTAAATCATATGGAAAACTATATGACTGTAATAAGTTTTTTTTTTCCTTTCTTTTGTTTATGTTATAATTAAATGATTATTTTTCTGTAAGAGTCGCTAAAAGAAGACCACCAAATTTTGAAGAAAGTTTAGTCTGACTCTAGTTTTTACAAGGAAGAAGCAGTACTGAAATTCGGTAACAAATTTTTTATTTTTTTTTTATTGCAGAAATAAATATAAGTCCAGTAAATTTTTAATAATATCATGCGTGGCTAATCCCTTTTGATAAGATATTCTGTTTTCTGTTGCCATCTACCTATTTTAAAGCTTTTTATACGCAAAAATGTACTATCTTATGCTAAAGTTCAAAATGACCGTATTGACTACAGCAATCACGGAAAGTGTCATTATATTTAAAATAAGTAATATAAGTAATTTCCAGGAAATAATCACTTATTTGTTAACTTTACCTTATTTAATAATCTTTTCGTGGTATAAAAGAAAAATTATAATTAAAAAGACATATTATAAAAGCCAAGGAAAGTTAACTAGAAAATTTCACGCTCTTTCTAAAAGAAATTGTCTGCTTTTGAAAATAATGTAAGTTCCCCCTGTTAAAATATGTTTTATTCACTGAAAATCATCTAGAAATAATATTAATGATCAATGATATTTACTTATGCACCTGTATATTTTTAAAAAAGAAAATATAAAATTTTCTCAAGGCTAATATCGGAAAATTTGTATGTGTGCATTGTACGGAGAATTCCTTGTTAAAGAAAAATTACAATTCCTAGAGTAGGAATAAAAACTACAAACATTAGTGACTTAATTATAACCATAATATAATAGGTTATATTATACATCAATTGGAGTCATTAAAACTTTATATCCACGTAAGTCAGCTGCAGTCCTTATAATAATAGTATTTTGAAAAATTCGCGCATTATTTTATTCATAAGCCAGCTAGCTAAAAATGATACGTATCGCCAATAGTAAAAAGAAAAGAATTGTATATGTGATCGTCTATCGTCAAATATTCGTCGTGTTAAAATATGTATTGTTTTCTTGGATCCCAAAATTATAGCAGTTAATTCAAGGAAGAATTAACAACCAACACTGCTATGTTTTTCTTTGCCTAATATTAAGTGCACCAGAATGGAGGCAACTTTTATATAAATGAAATAATAAAATGTGTTTCTTATTTTAAATTTGCTTTGTGAACTACGACTGGATCAAGTTCTTCATCTAGATAAATTGCCCAATGGAAAAAAACATTTTTCTAGTGGGATAATAAGTACTTGTTAAGTAATGATTTTTTTTACTAATTTGTAAAATTATGTGTATTTTTTTTTTATATCAACAGGTTAAAGGCTGTGTAGTCAAGTAATATTTAAATGACCTTGTAATCATAAAGGTATGTTTTCATGTAATTATTTTAGGTTAAATTTACATTTGACATGGAAAAATTTTTTTTTATAAAATGTGTTTACTTATGATATGCAATTATGGGTATAAATTTATATGTTAGATGTGTAAAAAAAAAAAAAATTAGATACTTAATAGGTAAAATATCTAGTTAAAATTATCAGAAGTAATTAAAGAGAAGTGCTATACAAAATATTACTTATTTAAAGTTTGAAACAAATTTATACTATGTTAATTGAGGAACTTATTCCCAATTATTCTTTATTAATGCATTCACTTGATTTAGTTCAAGATACTATGCTACCAATTACTTGTTGAATGTTTCTTTGGCAAAGGTGAAAATTATTATGTTTTATTCTGTGATATCCATTGATTTCAGACGTTGATCTAAGTATACCCCGGAACATAAATTTAGTGTAATTAGGTATTTGCTTGTCTTGCCCCGATATAGCATTGGTATATGCTTAATATCCGCATAAGTAATAATTGTAATGTCTTTATTTTGTGGGATGGAAAATGATCTCCCCAAAAGCTTTATTTTCCATGAGGGGAATAGATAAATCTAGTATTCGGGTATGTTTATAACCCAAGTGATCGCTTCTCAGAGTTAGGACGATCAGTAATTTATATCGTATTTAGTGTATTTCATTCGTTAAAATCCCAGAAGAGGATTATATTTGGTGTGTGTTCCTATTATGCCCAAGTAAGAGGCAAGGACCCACCAAACTATTTTAATATAGTAGTTAACTCTACAGACCTTCAGTGTTATTCCATATTCCTCATGAGAAAATAGAGATTATTCCACCATAGAAGGTGATGATTATTATGTTTTGTTTAGAAAGTTATGGCAAGATAACGGGTATATTGGAGGTTAATTCCTCACGATCCATTTAGTATAAATAGCGTGCTAGTATATATGATCAATGTCTGGATTGTGCGGCGGAATAGTGCTGGTAATCCACACGTAAGTCAATGGAGAGAGTAAGTTTAAAATTGCGTGATTTAGAAATTTTTATTTGCCAATGGAGGGTTCAAATACTAGGTTTAATTCGGATTAATGATTATGTAGCACTCACAATATAACTTATACTTAGAAAAACAGTGTGTATAACAACTTCCGTTGAAGTTGTTATTAAGGTAAACATTAAAATAATAAGTGTAACTTCTGATAAATAACCCATAAATTATAATAAGTTATCTAAATAAAAACTATCATTTAATTAAAGATATGATAATAAAAATAGTTTTTTACATATTGCCTAGAATCAGATTGTTTTTATTTTAAAACAAATCGTTAGTTAATAAATTTAAGTAGCCGTTCATATAAGATACACTAAATGGATGAGTTGATGTATCGATAATAATATTTATTTTTGTTGTATTCAATTTGCATAAATGTAAAAAGAAGATGAAGAAGTAGTTCGAATCCAAGTCTAAAAGTATAGACGAATTACTGTTAGTTATATTTTGTTTTATCCATATGGGATCGAATAAATTATATATGTTTGTTTATTATGTTAATCATAAAGGATAGTTTTGTTAAACTGTAATAATAAATTAGAATCTTGTTAAAATTTAATAATAAATTATAGTCTTGTTACAAGTTGTTTTGAGTCATTTTTCTTGTGTGCTAAATAAAAGTGTATTTGCATAATACTTGCAATACTTTTCTTGAGTCCGAAATCATTTATGAACTCTTAAAATTCAATACACCAGATAGACAATTGTAAGCAGATCAGAATATTTCATTATATTTTAATTTAATAAGAATTATTTATGGAATTGAAAACTTCAGACCAAGACATTTTATTTTAAAGTGTGTGTAAAATCACTTTATTCCCAAACTATTAGCTTTTGTTGCACATTATTTCGTACACATTTAAGTGAAGTGTCTAAGTAATAAATCTTAGTTAAATTATTGTGTTGTCATGGATAATGGAAGGACACAAAAGCACCCTTGTCTTTTCATCATTCCGACTGAGATTCTGGAAAAAGGGCTGTATTATTCAAAATTATGCGTTGTTATTGAATATGGTTATCATCTCGTTAAATATTATAATAGTTGATATGTGGATGAAGACACCTGGAATTTAAATAAGGTAAATGTTTCCTATAGCCAACCAGAATGTCAGTCATATGCGACAACACAATACTGCTGAGCATTTTATTAAATATAACAGAGAACCCTGAGATTAGTGTCATTATTATTATAAGTGCTCTTAAATTAAGAATTGATCAAATTAAGATCAATATTACAAGCGTGGCATGGCTTAAGAGATTGAAACTTCTGATTGTATAATAATAAAATATTGACATCATATTGGCAAATTGATGAATGTTTTGTTTTAGTCAGTATTATTAACAATGACATGAAATTATCATCATCATTGTCGAACAGTGCAAGTACTTACAGCTCAGAGAATGTGTTTTGGATAGAGAAAGAATGTTAGTTTATTCTAAATTTTCTTTTTAAATTTATTTTATTAATGATAATTTTTTTTTTTAATTCTATCTCTGTCTGAACTGCATATCGCTGTAGCTGAATTATTAGAACTAACCTAACGTCGAGCTATTAGGTAAAAAGTATGGTTCGTTACCGTCATAGACGGAAGCGTTTAGGCTTTCCGAATTGATTTAATAGAAATGGAATCGTTTATTAGGTTAGAATATATATATATATATATGGCTGCAGAAAGGAGTTTGCTATTAACTGAAAGGAGACTCTTTGATTCCTCTTGGAGGCCTTAAAGGAACCGAGCAGGGCAAATTCCTAATGTCCACTCCATATGTTCTTGTCATTGCAGCTGTTATTACTATGTGATTATTTATATAGTATACGAACATGGATGGGCTGCTCACCAACATGCATTAGCCAGCGTGGTGAGTTTATTGGCTTTTTACCTCTGAGTTTAAGATCAAGAAACACCATGGTCTTTCTTCTCAGTGCCTGATAAGGCAGAATGAATGTTTGTGTAAATGATAAATATTTTTCCAATACATATATACAATTATGACAGACAAAAATAAAGCATGGCCCTTATTCCCAGGAGGCTGTAAAGTTACCAACCAAGGCCGCGGTTGGTGGCCGAAGGTGGAGGGAGCTAAGAATTCCCTCATTGCGGACCCAGGCTGCCATTTGATGATGACTTTTTATTTAGGTACTTACAATTGCAGATCACTTTCAAGTGAAGGAAGATTGCAAGAATTAGAAGAAGAACTGTCTTATATTAAATGGGACATTATTGGACTTTGTGAAGTTAGAAGAAAAGAAGAAGAAACAATTGATTTAAAAAGTGGACATATACTCTATTATAAAGGCACACATATTGGAAATACAAGTGGAGTAGGATTCATTATAAATAAAAAGTGGAAGAACAATATTGTGGAGATTGATGGTGTATCGGACAGAGTGGCAAGATTAGTTATACAACTTAATAGCAGATACCAAATGCAGATAATTCAGGTTTATGCCCCAACAAGTTCTCATAATGATGAAGTAGTAAAATATTTTTATATGGATGTACAAAAGGCTTTTGAATAGAGTAAACAACATTTTAAAATTGTTATGGGAGACTTTAATGCTAGAATTGGTAGACAAATGAAAGATGAAATTGCTGTAGGTAATTTTGGTTATGATAATAGAAATGAGAGAGGACATAGACTTGTGGAGTTTGCAGAAAAAGAAAAACTTTATATTATGAATTCATTTTTTGAGAAAAATATTAAAAGGAAATGGACATGGAAGCATCCAAATGAAGGTACAGCAGAATTGGATTATATTTTGACTAACAGAAAATACATATTTCAAGATTGTATTGTTCTTAATAAATTTAACACAGGAAGTGATCATCGATTAGTAAGGTGTAAGTTACGTGTTAATGTAAAACTATAGAGACAAAAATTATTAAAAAAAACAATATTTACAGTTGATATGCCTAATCTTCAGAAACATTCTAATGAATTTAAATTAGAACTTACAAATAGGTTTCAAGTGTTAGGAGATTTTGAACATGATTCAGATTTGAATGAAATTAATATGAAAATAGCTGATACACTTTTAAAAACTGCAACAAACATAGCTGGTAAAAAAAAGCAGCAATTGACTAATAAAATTTCTACTGAGACTAGAGAATTTATGAAGAAAAGAAGGAATATGAAGATATACAAAAATGATGTATTAAAAAGAATTGAATATCTCGAATTTTGTAAAATGGTACGGAAAAGAGTTGAAAATGATATAAAAAGTATAACTGTGAAATAGCAAGGAAAGCTGTAGAAGAAAATAAAAGTCTCAAAAATGTTAAACAACATTTTGGTATTGGTAGGAAATTTATATCTGCAATAAGAAAAAAAGATGGAATTATTACTAAAAAGAGAGATGACATCATGAAATTGGTAGATTTTTATCAAGAATTATATAGTAATAAAACTTGCATTGGTGGTCGAGAGGTCAGCACCACTGCCTTGCACTTGCAGGCAGTTGCCCGGGGTGCGGGTTCGCATCCCGGCCGATGCTATGACCCTTAAAAAAAATAGTACCTCCTATATCTATTACATCTTCCGAATTGCCCAGAATTTTAAATGAAGAAGTGAGACATGCAATTAAGTGTATGAAGAAAGGAAAGGCTCCAGGAAATGATGGAATTATAATTGATATATTAAAAGAAGCAGGTGAAGAAATAGAAACATTTTTAGCAAAGTTATATACCAAATGTCTAAATGATAAAGATGTACCGGAAGATTGGAAGAATGCAGTAATAATATTAATATTTAAAAAAGGTGATAAAGAAGATATTAGAAATTACAGACCTATCAGCCTTTTATCAGTTTTATATAAAATTTTTACCAAGATAATTACAACTCGTCTACAGAGAACTTTGGATTTCCACCAACCAAGAGAACAAGCTGGATTTAAATGTGGTTTTAGTACAATAGATCATATCCAGGTATTGAGAGAAGTCATAGAAAGGACAAACGAATATGAGTTGTCATTATGTTTTGGATTTGTAGATTATGAAAAGGCATTCGATTCTATACACATTTCTTCAGTGATTAAAGCATTGGATCATCAAGGTATAGATCCAGGATATTGTTATATTTTAAAGAATATTTATAAAAATGCAACAGCAACAATTAGATTACATAATGATACTGGAAAAATCAACATTGAGAAAGGTGTAAGACAAGGTGACTCCATATCTCCAAAACTCTTTACAGCAGTGCTGCAAGAAATATTTTGTGGATTAAAATGGGAAACTAAAGGAGTGAAAGTAAATGGAGAATATTTAAGTCATTTAGATTTCGCAGATGATGTAGTTGTTTTTGCAAATAATGCTTCAGAGATGCAGGAAATGTTGTAGGAGTTAGCAGATGAAAGTAGAAAAGTAGGATTAAAGATAAATGTTAAAAAGACTAAAATAATGTTTAATCGATTTGATCAAAATATGAAAATAAAGATTGATTATGAAGAATTAGAAGAAGTTAACAGTTACAAATACCTTGGTTAGATTATTAATACAGATGGAAACATAATAGAGGAAATTAATAATAGAATTAAACTTGGTTGGAGTGCTTTTGGTAGAAATAACTTGATACTAAAAGGAAATATGCCTATGTGTTTGAAAAGGATGGTTTTTAACAAATGTGTTTTACCAGTTCTTACTTATGGATCTGAGACTTGGACACTTAATAGAAGAGCAATACAGAGACTTCAGACCACTCAAAGGAGTATGGAGAGATGTATGTTGGGAGTAACAAGAAGAGATTGAAAACGCAATGTATGGGTTTGACAACAAACAGGTGTTACTGACTTTATTGAAAAAATTAAAAGATTGAAATGGAGTTGGGCTGGACATATTGCTAGAAGAGATGATAACAGATGGACAATTGAAATTTTAAACTGGATTCCAAGAGATTGTAAAAGACCCAGAAAGAGGCCACATGTGAGATGGATGGATGAAATAAGAAAATGTGCAGGGGTGTTGTGGAGAAGAGAAGCTAAAGATCAGAGAAGATGGATTAAACTTGGAGAGACCTTCATCCTGCAGTGGATTGATAATGGTTTATGATGATATATATATATATATATATATGCATATTAGGGTATTGTGTGGATAAGTGAATTATGGAAATATGTGTATATTTTATATTTTATCATTTAAAACCATTCAACACTTAGACAATCCCAATATCAATAACAATCAACAATTTCAAACTGTTGTTGAGGCAATCTCCTTTTTTCAATTATTTTAAAACATAATTAGATCAAAGGATTATTTAAAATTTTTAAGATAATATTGTAATATTTTAAATATTTAAATACAATGTTTCTAGGATAACTTGAATTTTGTTTTATGTTGCTACATCAGTAAAGTTTGTCTATGTCATTCTTAAGGATATTTTATTTTAGGTCTTGTTAGCATATATTTATTTAAGGATAGAGTTTTTTTTTATTTTACATAATGTTGATATATATATATATGTGTGTGTGTGTGTGTGTGTGTGTGCGCGCGCGTGTTTAAGAATAAATAGATGATGAGTTCATCTTTCCTAGTTTAAAATTAATGTATATATTTTGATATAATTACTTTGAATTGTAACTTATAAATAAACAATGTTAGATTTGTTTGAATTCATCTTTTGATAGGAGATCTTAAATGTGCTTATATATAAATAATTAGACATGGTTTGCATAGACATTAGTGTTTATTCAACTATCCAAGAAACATGTATGTAATGATAATCTCTTTAACATAATATTTAATGTATTTAGAGAATTAATGTTATCTTTCCAGATATACAGTAAGAATTTATGATAATTAATTCATCTTGATATTTATCTTATTTTTTGTGAAAATTATAATATTCAAAATATAAATAATAGATGATTTATCTAAATTAATAAAGTTATTGGTTGTTAACTTGAATTTTAAATTTAATATAAATAAAGATGCAAATGATTTTATTAAATTTGCTATTTTAATACAAACTGAGCACTGATTATATATGTGAGAGAGATGATGATCTGGGCCAACTGATGAGTGCTGGTTCAGCATGAAATACGTATATTGAAAATCATTTATCTTTTTTACATGTGTGTGGGCATGTGTATTAATTGTATAAGATAAAGTGGATAACTGAGGGAAACTTGAAAGTCTGTGTTGAAATTCCCTATATTAACTCTAGTTTTATATTTTGATCTATTTTATTTGCATGTTCACTTATCACAATAATAATTTCTGGTCACATATTACATTTATAAATTCAGTGTAATGTATTTATCTTTGATATTCGAGAATATATGGTTATTTTAAATCCATTTTGAAAATTAGTGAAATGTCCCTTTAATTTCGGAATATATTCTTTAAATCCCTTTGTATCTATACATATATGTATGTAGTTAGATAGCTCCTAGAATATAAAAAAAAACAAACATTATTTAACTTTTCTCATGCTTATCTTAATATAGTTTATCATTGAACATAGGAGGTATATTTGATAGATATTTCTTGATCGCTCCTCCCATGTATCATTATGGTAATTTGAAGAGTCAGCTTTCCAGTACATAACATTATAATAATTGATGTCTCAATTTATGCCGCATATTAAATAAGAAGAATTTTGATCATATATATCATTATAATACACATATGCAAAAAAAATGATTTGCTTTTTAAAACTAATAATTATGAAGAGAGTGATATTATTTGTTTATATATGTAAGGGTTTTTTTTTTAAAAAAAATAAAATTGATTATAATTTCTAACGCTAAAAATCATCCCATAATAATTGTGCATTTCAATGTTTACATTTTGAGTTAAGGCAAATAAAATCTGCTTAATGTAAATCAGATTCAAACCTATTCTGATTCAGAAAAAACACAGTGGATGTCAAACTTTAATTACCATTCATAATTCATAACATTGCTATTTAAATATTGAACTAAAGACGAATGTTTAAATGTCCTTATTCATTATATATATATATATATATTGTAATAGTAACCCCATTGATGCAATTACTTTAAAATAATCAACTTAAATTTTTTTTTATAATAAATGTAATTTCAAATTGTTATATATATATATATATGAGTATAGTGTTGCTAAGGGAGACTTATGGTGGTGAACATAATTTAAAATAATTCTAAAAACGTGTATCGAAATTGTAAAATCGCGGTTAAATTTAAAATTTAGTAAAAACATTCATCAATAAAATTAAATTACCATACCTACTTTACATTAACGCACATTTTATTGTTAAATGTCCTTTATTAAAATGAATAAATAGAAAGAAAAATAATAATAAATTCATTAAATTATATCCGATTTAAAATCAATTGCAAACAAACTTCACCTATACATAACATTTAAATGTATATGATGTTCTTTAGAGTTTAAAAGTATGTTTAGTAAAAAACCATAGAGCAATAGAAAATCCAACATAATACAAGAACGGTCAATTTAAAAAAATTGAATCTTATTCATTTTAGTAGATTAGGTAGTTATATCATTTGGTGTCGAAACAGATATAAGTAATTGCATATTTATCTGTATAATAATTTTATTTAAAATATTTTGTGTATGTAAAATGTATTTTAAATATGGTTGATTTTGTCATGTCGAAAGCTAGAAAAATGGTTCAGATCGCTAGGAAAAAAATCATGACCCATGTTGTTTCCCATAAAATTTTGAATTTATTGAAAGAAGATTTCGAAATATATGTCATTTTTCAACCATGTCATACAATGTAAAAGCAAAAATCAATTAACTTCTAGGTTCTTTGTTTGAAAAATTTCTCTTATAAACATTATAAGTTTATAGTATTTATTCGTCATTGCAGCTGCTTAAAGCCAAGCTGTCTGGCTGGAAAAAGAACCATTGGCACTTCACCTTCGGAATTGGATGCTTACCTTAGTGATCATCATTGTCAAACAAGATTTAATAATAGAATAATAATTAATTACTTACTTTCTAAAACGATAAAATTTTCCAGCAGATAAATTTTAATCTTGGAATTATTTAAGATTATCAATATTCAATTCAAATAGTTTCAAATGATTAATCTTGCTATGATCAGTAGATTGAAGTTGCTTTTGTTTTCCAGTTTCACGTGAATAGTCATTTAAGCACACCTTCTGAAATTCTGATTTAACTTAGTGGCTGTGTTTTTACTAAATTTATAAAAAAAACTAATCCTGTGGAATATTAAAAATGGTATAGCATTCCTCACTTTTTAAAAGTACAATCAAAAGGAATTTTAATTGCCTTAGGATGACCTAATTACGTCGTAATGTATTTTAATGATAAACAACCTTGTTATTGCTTTTAAAATAAAGCACTGTATCATAAATGGATTAACATTACTAATAGTATTTTATCTCACTTCTTATTAAAATTTTGAAAACTAATAATAAGAAATTCATCAAATATAAATAATAATGTGAACATTTTAAAGTAATAAAATAATGATTATATTTGTAAAAAGGGAGTTTGTTAATGAAACCTATAGAAAAATGTGCAAATCAAGAGTATGGATTAAATTAGTCATAAACTTTCATGGATAATGATGGTTATTTAATTTCTTTTCTTTACTATGCTTTTTCTCATGTAATCTTTTAATTTTATGTGTTAGAATTGATCAATATTCTCATCAGTAATGAGAAGACCAGATAATATGATTTCAATATTTAAATTGATAAGATGTTTGAATGTGTTCCATTGAAAATAGGTTACTCTATTATTATTATTATTATTATTATTATTATTATTATTATTATTATTATTATTATTATTATTATTATTATTATTATTATTATTATTATTATTATTATTATTATTATTATTATTATTATTATTATTATTATTATTATTATTATTATTATTATTATTATTATTATTATTATTATTATTATTATTATTATTATTATTATTATTATTATTATTATTATTATTATTATTATTATTATTATTATTATTATTATTATTATTATTATTAGCTAATAGTATTCTTAAATTTTCTTATTGATTGTGAGATACTCTTGTCTTATATACTGCATACTTTGTTTCTTATGTACTTATGTAATACTAAAGGTACCACAATATAAATGTGTTTATATAAATGAATAAATAATATTTTAAATATACTTGTAGTGATAATACTAAATATAAGAAATAATAGAATGTATCATTTGAGACCTTAATGCTGTGTAAATGGCCATGTTGATATTATACTTATTTAATTATTACGTTTTTAATTACAAAACTTTCTTGGACCAGAAGTCAAGAAATTATATTTGCATTTTTTGGTCTCTGAGAAATTTTCTACACTTTTTTTTTACTAAAATTCACTTACATTTTTTTCTAATATTTTAATTTCAAAAAATTCAAAAGATATCAGGATAATTAAATAAGCAAGTCCTCAAAGTATATGTTGATGGATGCCTATTATGTGGTTGGTGATGTCAAACTTTGCAAGATTACTTTGAGAAAATATTATGATAGTCTAAAAACTTGATTTTTTGGAAAGTTTAGGATTATTTTTGTACAGTAATTAGTAATAATTATTGGAAATCAAAATATCTATTATTACATATTTTTTTTTTACAGAATTGTATTATTTTTAAATATAAGAGAATATATTTTTCTAATATTGTTATCATAAAGATTACAGTTAAGAGAAATACAACTGTCTAGAAGTGATGACACTCAACAGTCTGTTATAATATTTAGTGATATCATAAAAATTATGAAAATATTTTAAACCTTTAAAGCATAAATTGAGAGATTTACTAGACATTAAAAATAACTCATTCAGATTTTTAAAACAAACATCAAATAAAAAAGATTCCATTTATTTTGCAAATTGAATCTGCTCCACCTGAAATTTGATTTGATTAAAACCTAATTTTTAAAATAATTCGCAAAAATCAAATGTGATTTTTTTTAAAATTTATTTAATTTCTAAACAAAAATATTGATTAAATGAGCTCAAATTTATTATATTCTTATAAATAATAATGGTTTAATATTAAAATGAAAGTTGAAAGCTTAAAGTAAATAAGAATAAAGAAATTGGTTAGAATGCTCACATAGTGCAAAAGGAGTAAAAAGATAAAAATTTTCAAAGATAAGAAAAAATAAAATACAATGTTAATGAGGGAAAATTGGGATCTATAAGATGTAGAAAAATCTCTTATTTTATTTTAGATCTGTGGGCAACCTTATTATTAATTTTGTATTTGTATGAGCAACACATACAGTTGCATGTAATTGCATCTACCTGTGATCTTTTTTTTATAAAAGCACTTATAAAGAATCTTTTTATTTGGAGAACATTATCAAAGATATTAATAGTTATTTTATATCTATTTATTCCTGTATTTATACATTCTTATTTTGTTAATAAAATCCATTTAATTGCTGTTTTAAAATAATAACTTTGTGTTTTATATATTTATCATTATCATTTTGCTTTATTAGTGTGGCCATATAATTCTAATTTCAATCAACTAATTTTTGTTATATTTTAATAAAATTAGTTAAGTGAATATTATTTATTTTTAAATAGTTACAGTCATATCTGAAGAAGCTTTTCTATATAAAATATACAAGAATCTTTATGATGTTCAAAGCCCTGAGAAATAATATAGATCAAAGTATTATTTTGTTGACTGTAATATTATGCTAGCCACACCCATAAAGTTTAGATGAATAGCTATATATACTTATTAGCATGTACAATGTCAGAAATGCTGTATAAATCATAAGATTTATTAGAAATATTAATGCTCATATGCAATAGTGTAGTAATAGACATTATTCATGTAAAAGTTGCTTTTCTTATTGATTATATATATTATAACAATCGAAATGCAAGTGAAGATCGAATCTAACCGCAAACTATGATATCTGCTCTACAGAGCGCCATCTAGGCATTTGAGCCTAGAAAAATTTATAAAGTAGGCAGATACGCGCTGTTAAGATTCCACTTTATTTAAATATTCCGATCGTTAGCCCAAGTCACTAGCTCAGTGGAGATGCAGAGATAAAAATCTATATCTTAATTTATATCTTAAATATCAAAGAGTAAAAGCCACTGCCAGAAATTAACACATAAAAATATTTATTTACGCACATATAAAATAATATTTAAATTTTGAGGAATAAATTTAACATTTTAGATTTTTATCTTAACTTTTAATTTTACATTTAACTAAGTTTCAATGAGTTTAATATTTTATTTAGATAGTCAAGTATGAATAGACTACATAGATCTGCATTTGAAAAGAAAATATTCTTCCCTGATTTAACCTTAGGCAACAAATTTTGCAATCAACTGGTGCCAATCCATCTGATACATTCATGTATTCAATGTAGCATGATACGACAACACAAAATACTATACTGCCAGGAAAGTACATCTGAACAGTAAGTAGAATTAGAGAAGACATTGACTCTCCACCAACAGGAATGTGACATCTGTTGGCAAGTAGAACAATAAACAAAAAACTCCATAGGAATGGACTGCGGTCTTCTGCCGACTTACAAACCCATCCATAGGCAAACAGAAGGTGTGTGGCATATATATGCAATCCTGCCCGTAGCGGACCTCATACTACATCTACTAATTACACAAATATATCCAATCCATTGAGCCAATTCAACCAAGAAACGAAATAACCTAAGATTACCCTCCCCTAATATAACTTTACAAATCTATATAGCCATTCACGCCTGACTTAGATTTAACATTTAAATACGTTCGCACAGATTTGTTTAAAAATGTTGGGTATAGATCGATTACATAGATCCCACAGTCAAAAACATTTCAAAATAAACATAAACGATCAAAATACAAAATTATTGATACCGACAATCGCAGAGGGAAACTTATAAGTAACCCAATAGTATTCACCATAAGATACTTGTGTTGTCACCAATAACTTAAAAGACATCCGAATAAATACAATTTAGATACTCACCGTAAGGTATCATTATTTATCGAATGTCTATATATTTTGATCAAATATGAAAACCAAAATATAATTAACCGCAAACGAATCCATGCAAGCGTCTATAAACAACTTAAATTTCATACGTTTACATAATCTTTACAATAAGAAAAAAAAAAAATGGAAATGATGTTTATCAATCGGAAAACATATAAAATTAAACATTATTAATTTGATTTAAAAACTTACAAAAGTCAGATAAGAGTCCGTTTTCACATTTAAGTTGGCTTGTTTATCAATTTGTCAAACTTGACGAAAGTTCTTAATTGATTTTAATAATTGTTCATTTCATATAGCTTATGGTAGCAGAGTCCATGTTCCCGTTGGCAATTCCCACGGAGACTTTCCTGGAAGACCGGTCTGATATTTTGGAGGTAGCATTAGCTGGTTCTGTTCTGGTATCACAGTCTTTTCATTTTTCCTTTTTAAATAGAGAGTGTGGTATGTGCATCCTCCCACCTCTCAAACCCACAATGCTGGAACTGTCAGAAAAAACTGTATTTCCCTTTTTATATTATCCACCAGGATTCAATGAACAAAACGTCACTAATCTATCACTTTCGTTAGGGTCCGAGCCAAGGCTTAGTGCTTCCATTGGTCAAGCTAAAATCTCTTTCTTCTCTTATCTAACTTTTCATCTGACTTTTTAATTACACAGCTTTTAGATAATTAATAAACAATCATTTCCATTTACAGATTACAGGAATTAATTAATACCTGTTTTTATTTTAACTTACGTTATTTTTTTATTAAAATATTTTTATATTTCAATCTTGTATTTTTTTATTTAAAAAAATACGTTCAGATACTTATTTTTTTTTGTTTATGAAAAAAATATTTTTAAAGTTTAGCATCTGTGCGAATGTATATACGTATAACAAACATTTTTAATTTTAGCGTTTAGTTTTTTACTTTTATTTGCGAACTTTTAAGTTTTTATTTTAAATTAATGTAACGACATATTTATATATCGTTACAATATATATATATATATAAAATTAAGCTAAGATATATATCATCACTGGTTGGTGAATAACAGAGTGTTGGTACTGCATACTTAGTTTTAGTTTAGACTGAGTCCTTGATTCAACATTACAAATTAGTGCTTTAGAAAGGAAGCCTGTTTATTGGACCCCCTTCACCTTTTAGCATCTTGATTTATTTATAGGTACCAAATAGCACCCTCCTCATGCAATTATACTATTACCCTATATATATAAAATGTAATTAAGATGCGAAGTTTTCCATTTATAATTATTAATTAGAAAGAATAATTGATAATCTTGATTAACTACTTGCAGGTTTTTTAGAATTAGTAATATTGTCAAATGAATGCATAACTAACAAGTTGTATTATAGATAGCTGCAAGATACTAAAAAAAAACTAAAATGGGCAACAGCACTAGCAAATATTCCATATCACACAGCAGAGAATCATTAAGTTTAAATGTAATTAATTTCAAATTTGATATTTATGTATAAAAAGAGCTTTGATATTACATTGAAATATTAGCAGTGGTCTTATTGCTAATATTTATTTACTGAAACAATTGTACTGGAATAGCTGCATAGATGTTGCCAAAGTTTCTGCATTCACAAATTTGATTGTGACTATTTCAGATAAATATACTAATGTTTATATAAAGAGCTCGCAAATAAGCTCTTAACAAGCTTTGCAGAATATCCCTAACCCAGACCAGTTTCTGCTACTGGCTTCCTCAATGAAGTGCTAGGATATTCAAGCATTAAATTAAAAATACCAGGACAAGCCCAGCACTTTATCTAATGGATAACTATTAAGTAGAAAATCTGAAATTTTTAGACATCTGTATGTCTTCCAATCTAGCTAACTTAAATAGCAATATGGGACTGACAGCTTTAGCAATATAAAATCGCCAGTCTTAATAGCAAAAAATAAAATTACAAAAAAAATCAAGTCAGATGTTACATGACATAATTTAAACAAGCTTGTATTACAAATGTTATATAAAGAGCTTTCAAATAAGCCCTTAACAAGCTTTGCAAAATATCCCTAACCCTAGACTGTTTTCTAATGCTTGAATATTCTAGCATCTCACTGAGGAATCCGGTAGCAGACACTGGTCTGGAGTTAGGAATATTCTGCAAAGCTTGTTAAGAACTTATTTGTGAGCTCTTTATATAAGATTTGTAATACAAGCTTGTTTAAATTAGGTCATGTGACATCTGATTTGATTTTTTTGTAATACTAATGTTTATTACTAATTACTTTTTAAAGTAGAGATTATTCATTGTTTAGATATAAACGTTACATCTCATATAAAGATTAATATATGTTTTTTAATTAAACATAAACATATGGAATAATTCATATTTTCATATATAATAATTTTCTAGTTGTGTTTAAAACTTCCACTCCACCATATATTTTTGAAATACATGAATAGCACTTTAAAAAGGCGAACGTTTTGCTGAATTAGAACTCTTCAAATGCCCCAGATCATAATGACTTCATCATTTGTTTAATATTTATAAAATATTAGTGTTGAATTACAAATGTCAAAACTATGATACTAATCATTTCAAATAAAAAGAATTACTAATTGTTTATTAAAATTGAAACTATCATTAGCACAAATATAAGCTTTAAACCACAGTTGAAGATTAATAAATCTATTTTTTTAATAAAGCCTAAATATGTGGAATAACTTTATTTCAGCTGGATTTTTTTTCATGTGTAATATCTTTTTTAAACATTCTTAAAATTGTTATGATTAACTTAAAGAACTCTGTTTTAACATGAAATTAATTCTTAGGATTCATTTGCCTTTATTAATATATATTAAAAATGTATGGTGGAATGGAAGTTTTAAGCATACATATATATAATATCGATGCAAAGTTATGCCAAGTAAAAAAAATGTATTATTAATTTATTTGTATCTAAAAAAAGGACAGTAAAAGTAATTTTAAGCATAAACGAATTTGATATGTATCTGATATTTTTCACTTACCACTAACTAAATTACAGCAAAAGGAACTGTCACTATCAATTATCTATAATTTACAAATAGAATTATCGAAAGATTTTTTTGTTGCTTTTGAATATCATCAGACATGCAAAAATTTCTTTTACCCACGACCCTAGAGACATTGCCTATGAAAATCTCATAATAACTCACAAATCTAAAATAAATTTTCTATAATATGCAAATACAATTTTTGAACTGTTGTAGTTTGTGTTGCAATACTTTTAGACAAAAGATTTATCATAACATTTTAAAAATAATATATGTAAAAGTAGAGCTAATAAAAAAAAGTGTTGAAAATATTTTTTTAGCATGTTAACTAAGAACCCTGTTGAGGATTAAGAAGATTTAAAGATGTTATCAAGTAGTGAGTGGTTCTTCCTCATTCCAAAAAAAAAAAAAAAAAAACGCAGAACATAAATTTAATAATAAAAAACTAGAGAATCTAGTTTTTAAGATATCTTAAATAAATATCTTTTAATGTTTTGTCTGCATATCTTAAAAAATTATCAGTGTATATTGCCAGAAAAAGTGTGAACGTGTTATAACTAAAATAAAGTTAGCAATTAGTTACTTTACCTTTCAGGAAGTTTATACATGATATTATAAAATTGTTTAAATCTTTTATAAAAACGCTGCACGTATATATATATATATTTATACACACCATCATTTTCATTATTAGATATCCATTGCGGAATGAAGATTTCTCCTAGTTTAATCCAATGTCTTTAAACTACAGCTTTTCTAATCTACTTATTCTAACAAACTTTTTTTATCTTATTCATCTAGCTCATATATGGTGCCTTTTTAATTATTTTACAATTTTTTGACAATCCACACACTTATATACACAAGCATATTCGAATACGCAGTATAAAGATACTATATCAGAATATATATATATATATAAAACTTAATTTTTATATCAAAACTCTATTATACTTTCAAGTATTAATATTCTATTCATGGTTAACAAACTATTACACTTTAACTTTAAATACTACATTTAGAAATTCCATTGTTTTTTTTTTTTCTCCATATGTCATAGCATCGGCCGGGAGACGAACTCGCAACAACCGTCTGCAACCAACTGCTTGCTTGCAAGGTTTCTGCGCTGACCTCTCGGCTAACAACGCTTGACAAATTCCATTGTTTATTTATATAAATATTATTTACTCTCCAATTCATTAACCAAATGAACACATGATAAATCAGAGATCCAATGGTATTCAGATAAATAAAAAGTGAAGTTTTAAAATATAATTATTTAAAGCGGAATGTTATAGTTTGTTAACCATGAACAGGGTGCTAAGCATTAAATGTATATTAGGTTTTTTTATAATGTTTTTAAGTATATATATAAGATTGTTTTTCATTATTTTACAGCAAACTAACCTCACGTTTATAGACATATTTAACACAAATGTCTTTTTATATTAGACATGCACATAATTTCATAAATTTATCAAAGATATTAAATTACCTGATCATAATATTTTGATACATTTTTTATATTGCTTTACTATTTAGCAGGGACTTCTGTTGATGTTCTGAAAATAGTTCGGCTACTTGATTTCATTATGAGTTTAACTGAACATTATTTATCAAATACATTTTTTGTTGTTGTCAGTGATCAGATGCATAAACAAACATTAGGATTAAATATGATATATCAATATTTTCAGTTCCAGATTTATTTTTATGAATAGAAAAAATAATAGTTTAAGCTACTATAAGCATTGTTAGCCAAGAGGTCAGCGCAGCTGCCTTGCAAGCAAGCAGTTGGTTGTAGATGGTTGTTTGGGGTTTACCTCCTGGTCGATGCAATAACATATGAAAAAAAAACATTCTTGTGATTAATATATGGCATGGTTGTTATTTAATTTCATCATAAGGATTGCTTTCAATGCTTTTTAATTTTTTGATCACTTTACATGTTAATCTGAAAATTACTACATGAATAAAAAAACAATAGTTCTTTATTTTTAAAAAAAATTAATTAAAATAAATATGATTGTTTCTCTATCTCAAGCTCCATATAGAAAGCAACCCATGAGAATATATTTAGGGTTCTTTTCTTATCACTATTCAGTTCAACTACCTTCTGTAAACAGAATATTTTTATATTGAGCATAAAGGCTTTCTGATGATTGACAGTTTATCAAGACATCTCTATTACTACAAAGATGTATATTAAGTACAATTATTAATAAGATTTTGTTCATATAATAAAAAAACAATTTAATAATTCAGAAGTTAACTTTTTCTGGCAAATTTTATTACACAAAATAGCATTTCTGATTAAATTCACCAGTGATAATTTACCTTGGATAGCATTATAAAGTCTGTATGCCAGTAGTTCTATTGAAATCTTGCAGCAAATATTTTGAAATGATTAGTAAAAATTGTATATTATTCTTTTCATGCTTAATAATAGTTGCCAGAATTTATGTGCAAAATATAAAGCTGTTTTAGTTCATGAATTAAATTCTAACTAACTTTGCACAAAATGGCAATGCTTGTTTATATTTTATTTGCCAAGTAGAAGAGATAGTAATGATATTTTTGTTTTCAGGTTATTTTTCATAATTTCAAAGTTGTTTTTATTTAATAAATACTAAATATATTTATTTTTATAATTATGTGGTTTATAAGAAGGATTTAAACTTATATGAGAAAGAAAACAAATTCTCATTAATATAAAAAGTAAACTATTATTTTCTTAAATAAATCTCTGAGGCTTACTATTTTTTCACTCTTTTAGTTATATTAAAATTTTATCTTAGTAAGAAATTGGTTAAAAATAGTTATACTTGGAGAAAAATATTATTCAAACTAAAAACCATATATATATATATATGATAAATAGATGTCGTTTTACCAAAACCACCAAACAAGCGTATATTTGTTTACATAAACATCAAAAGAGTCAGAATTTACTATCTCTTTCATTTGCTCCACCTTCAGATCAGCTTATTTCAAGCTAATTTTCTATCATCAGTGAAGGATAGGGCTAGAAACTAGATCTAAACACTGACTCCATGTGTTTATGCAACAAGTTCCTATCAG
This sequence comes from Epiperipatus broadwayi, assembly GCA_028023455.1. Lineage (NCBI taxonomy): Eukaryota > Metazoa > Onychophora > Udeonychophora > Euonychophora > Peripatidae > Epiperipatus > Epiperipatus broadwayi. The sequence continues at coordinate 1,272,920 of JAQFVV010000200.1, read as the reverse complement.
TTTGCAAGCATAAATTTTTCAGACACGTAATGTCTTCAAACCCAGTCTAACTAGCCAGATAGCTACATGGGTCTGATATCAGTTCAGTTTCACCACATATATTGATCATAAATACAAGCGATAGCAAGTTACATGATTATAACTTGGTTTTTGTTTTTCATAAATGTACCTTTAAAGGTTTATGCAATGATATATATTGCAGAGGCTTTGACTATGTGGTGAAACTGAACTGATATCAGCCCCCATGTAGCTATATGGCTTGTCAGGCTGGGTTTGAAGACATTATGTGTCTGAAAAATTCATGCTTGCAAACTGATATGAACTTGTTGCATAAATGCTTGGAGTCAGTGTTTAGATCTAGTTTCTAGTCCTATCCTTCACTGATGATAGCAAATTAGCTTGAAATCAGCTGATCTGAAGGTGAAGCAAACAAAAGAGATAGTGAATTCTGACTCTTTTGACATTTATGTAAACAAATATACGCTTGTTTGGTGGTTTTGGTAAAACACCATCTATTGATCATAAATACAAGCGATAGCAAGTTACGTGATTGTAACTTGTTTTTGTTTTTCATATATATATATATTAATATTTAGCAAGTTTATTTTACTTTTAATTACAAATTTTAAACCAGAGAAGAGTTAAAACAGTTTTGCCTTACATAAAAAAAGATCATTAACTAAAAGTTTTATAAGAAAAACAATGCCAATGCTGTTTATACTATATTTAAAATTTTCAGAAAATACTCATATATCCTAATGATACTTTTTTTTAAAAATATCATGGTATTTACAAATTCAAGTTGGTTTTTTTTCACACATTGGACAAATTAATCATAGAATTAATATCAAAAGAAAACATATTTTTGACTTTTAAGGATGAATCTTATTCATTCACCTTTTTTCATTTATTAAATTAACAAAATGTAATATCAATTTGTTACATTTTTGTTAGAATTCATAAGTTAGACTATATAAATTTTCCAAAAGATTTAGAACATAAATGAAATATGAATTAATTAAGATCTATGCTGTTTGAAAAAGTTATTAAAGCAAATAGTCATTATTTAAAAGACTTTTATTAATGGTCTATAAGAATAGAATGGAACAAAAATAAAAAATTAAAATATGTAACCCATTCTTATAATTTGAAAAAGATAAATGTATGAAAAAATGCATGAAAATAATTTTTTTTTTTTAGAAATTTTTTATTTTATTGTATTTTCATAATAAAATTTTCAATGAAACTCAAATGGTAGAGTGACATTTATTGTAAGCATTTGATAAGTTTAATGAAGATAGTTTTAACCTTTTGCATTCCATTAAATGTAACTAAATTAAGGCTCAAACTATAAAGTAAATTTTTTACATATAATGTCTTCAGTTTAAATTACAGATGTATCAAAATAATTTTTTTTGCATATTTATTATGAAAAATTACCTTAGAAATAACTAAAATAATGAAGGTTATGTAAACTTACTTAATAAACCATATTTCTGACTTCACAAGAAAAACATTCAAAATATTTTTTATACCTACCACAAAAATATAAATGCTTTCCAAAGCATATTTCAAATACTAAACTTTTTTTTATAATTATATTATGTTTCAAATTAATAAAAATATTTTTAAAAGTAAAAAAAAATCTAAAAATTTTTTTTTTTGTTTTTTATTAACATAATTTAACTATTTTCTGCCAAATTTTACAAATTGATGGAGCTTTCTTATTTCTTATTTATACTGTGATCTAGGAATAAAACTTGAAATATAGAATGACTAATGTTACAATGTAAATGGTCAATGCAAATTATGCAAAACTTTTGGATGTAGAAGAATTCAGTTCTGCAATATATTATTACAGGAAAAATCTTCAAGTAATCAAAGTATTATAATGCATTAATACAGCATACTTCTTATAAATATTAAACTATAAATATGAAGTTTTTTTATCAAATAATAATAAACATGCATCTTTTATTCAAAAAAATATTTGAATATATATATATTGTGAATATTTATACATACATACATACATACATACATACATACATACATACATACATACATACATACATACATACATACATACATACATACATACATACATACATACATATATATATATATATAAACTTAATTTACATGTAATATACTTTAATTAACACTTTTTTACAACATAATTTTTTAGTAAATGCAACAAATTATTTGAATCTCTTTTTGTTAGGCTAAATTTTATTATATTTTCTCTTATCTCTGAACTAAATTTTCTTACAATCAAATATACTTACTATTTTTTATAAACTTCCATGAGAATTTTCTTTTTATTTAAAAAGAAAAAAAACATTTATCGCAATTTCTTTTCATGCATATAATTTGAAATCTCTAAAATGTATTACTGCTGTACAATTCTCCTATGAAATGCATAAATTCTGTCATGTCTACCAGATTCTCTTCTGATATAATCCTATATTTTAATGTATTTCTGTATGATTCAAAATTAATTTTTATATAATAATTATCTTTAACCTACTGATAAAAATTTTATATATTACAAGATTAGAAGATATACATATAGAGTTTTAAACAACGGAAATAATGTTTTCATCTAGTTCTTTCTGGTATCTCTAATTAACATTGACATATAATTTTATTGAAAAAAAAAGAATCATCATTCCAAAAAAAAAATACTTTTCTAGAATAAAACAATAATGGCTTATGAGAATTTTCTTTTGTCTATAGGTAATCTATTCTTGTTTCATCATAATGTAATTTTGAAGATGATAGATTTTGAGATAATTCTTGTGATTGCCATTAAAGATAATTTTAAAATTATAAATATTGTAATTTTTTTTTAATAATCCATATTGTCATTCAATAAATCTATGATAAATATTACATTATTTTTAATTATTCAAAAAAATACACTTTTGTACATTAGATATAGACTAGATATCCATTTATTATGCTTATGATGTAAGTTTTAATCTAGATTAAATACAATTTTGAAATTTCTTTTTATTAAAACAACTTTCCATTCAATACCAAAATATTATTATATATTTTTGAGACTTTCCTTACAATTTTAGTAGCACACTTCATAATTATATTTTCTTATCATTACTTTTTTTATTTACTATAATTGTATTTGACACTTTTAACTCCAAATCAAGAGTGAAACAGAAAGAGAAATAAAAAGAGTTAAAAATGAGTTTTTTAATTACTATATGTATATTAATCTAAGATTACAAATGCTAACTCAATTTTGTCATTCTGCCTTTGTTAATATATAATATTGTTTTTGACAGTCACTTTATAGATAGTTTTCTATTATTTTTTATACAGTTTAGTGTAGAGGAAGAGTAGCCATGAAGCTAAAAATTCATAGACTGTGGTTCAGTCATCTCCTCAGATGTTGAATTCTTATGAACTTCCAAGCAATAAATTAATTTTATTATTTTATAATATATTTAAAAATAAAACCATCCTTTTTTGTTTTGCATTATTGCATTTTTATCTTTTGTAGCATTTCATATTTAAGAGAACTGTCATATCAAATAAATTTTTGTCTTGAAATAAATAATCATCAGATTATTTGTTTTTAAATTAAAATTTGAGTTTCTAGTAACTTCTCAGAGCTTTTGTAATACTTTTGACTTATTTTAATATAGAATTTGTTATAATTATAATGGTCAAATATCCAATACAATTTATTTGTCCATGATGTTGTCACAAACACATTTAGAATCTATCATTTAATGCAATCATTTGTACTAAATGTTTTCATTCTCTTGAATGTACACAATATTTACTTTTATTATATATAATATTGATTATTTATGTTACAATTAATAAACTTTTTTTATATTAATTAATTTTTAATTGGTAATAAAAACTGTGAATATATAATATCTAGCATTATTTTACATAATAATAATAATAATAATAATAATAATAATAATAATAATAATAATAATAATAATAATAATAATAATAATAATAATAATAATAATAATAATAATAATAATAGTAGTAGTAGTAGTAGTAGTAATAGTAGTAATAGTAATAGCAGAAGTAGTAGTAGTAATAATGACTTATTTCTTGAGAATTCATAAAAAATTCAAGCAACAGAGATGACAGAGTTGGGCCACAATCAGTGGACCTTAAATTCCAGATTCTTTCATACTACCATGCTAACAAAACATATACTGATAATTCTCAAGTTGTTTATAGCTTGAAAGTTCATAAAAAGTCCAATCATCAGATATGACAGAGCAGCCACAATATATCTTAAGCTCCATTGTCTGCTATTTTATTACTGCACTAAACAACATAAGGCAAAAAATAAATGAATTTATTATTGCACAGAAGTGAATATGAATTTCAAGCATTGGGGGAGTTAGAGCTGGGCAGCATGCAATGAAACTTGAACTCCAGGATCTGGCCATCTACCAGTTCATTAAGCAGAGCAGAGATTTTACCTAACATAAGTTTAATAAAAAATATAAAACTATTCGATGAATTTTATTATTCCCAAAGGTTATTCACAAACAACAATATAATAAATAATCATTAGATAATCATTGAAGAAGACATATGTGTTGGTTAAGCTCTAATCCAGAAACCTTCAACTTATACATTTGTTACTATGCCATTTGATTAAATTGTCCAGGATTAAATAAAAATAATCAAGTGGATAATTGCTCAGGTCATGTGATATTCAAGCACCAGAAGCAATAAGTTGAGCATTGATCCAGAAACCTTTATATTTTGATACCTTTATTGTACTTCTTGGCCGAACCACATAATGCAGTCAGTGTGATTAAACAACAATATTTTATAAGTAGTATATCTCAATTGAGTTTAATCAATTTGGAACACAAATTATTCTAGAATTTTGTATTTAAGATTTATAGACTGTCTCGAGTTAACACAATATCCCCTTCCCAATCTAGTTTTCGTTTCAAGGATAATTTGAGTGTTTATTTAAAATTGTTATTACTTTTATTTATCATTAAAAAAACTTTTTAAAACTTTTCCCCTACTTTTAAAAGTTATTTCGATGATTTATAAATTTAAAGCAGAATAAATATTATTTTAAATATTAATGAATATTTTATTAATTTTACAACTATTTTTTCTTTTTTAAAACTTAATAAATATTCATAGAATAAATTATAACACATTTCTAACTCTTTATTATGCAAAAAAAGGCTTAATTTGCGTTTTATTTGTTGCGAACCTAATTTTTCTCACATGGTATTAAAAAATGAGTTTTAAAAACAAAAGAATATATTTCATTTTTTACATTTAAATAAAACAAGATATATATTTTAAAAATTATGTTATGATTTAAAATTTTTTGTTTATTACGCATACAAATATTAATATAAATAAATTATTTAAAATATTGAATATATTACATGTATGTAATAAAGCGAAACTGGAATTAACCGCATAAAATTTGTTATACTAAATATTACATTATATAAATAAGTATTATGCTGCAGCCAGATTAAGAGATGATAGCCACCCAATAGTACATGGTAAAATATTCCTGGAGTGGCAGGCATGACGTAAGCTGGTTATAGTATAATACTTATTTAAATATATATATAAATTATCATGCTTACTGTCATTTGCTATAAAAATCTTCTTTATTATATGAATCACTTTTATTTACATCTATATACAATATATTTATATCAGTTTATAATTGTACCATCATTTCAAACATATTCTATGGTCATTTTCAAGGTCTATTTTCAATTTTTTTCTGCAATTGCATTTAAATATATATGTATTTATATTATACATAGATTTATAAAAGTATAAATATATAATAGTAATATTATATACTGTATAAATATATGTTTTAACAGTTATGATGTAAACAAAGTATTTGTTTTGATTAAACCATGTATTATTTTGTATTACTTTCCAAAGTTTTGATAAAATAACATCTGCTATTGCCAAAAACAAGTTTTTAAAGAAATATCATTGTTGATGAAACTGAAAAAAAAAAAAAAATTTTGTAATCCATATATTTTGAATACTCAACTACTTCATGCTCAATCTTATTCTTTACCTAATACTCAATCTTGTTACTTCTTGAGTTCTAATGTTTTTTTTATAAAAGACTTGACCTTTGATAATGGCTGATGTTATTTTGTCAAAATGTTGGGATGGAATACAAAATAATACATAGTTTAAGTCAAAAAATACTTTGTTTATATAATAGTAATTCTGATATATTTGTAAATTATATATATTTATATTTTCAAAAAATAATCTTTATTATTAATTAAATTAATTTTATTATTCTCATAATAATAGAATTTCTAATAACAAAAATAATAATGACAGTTCAACTGCATAAATGTATATTCTCATAAATCAATTTACTTCCTGTATCAGATGCACCTTGAAATTTATAATGGTCAAGCAATATCTCTATTTTGTCAATATAGGCACTTCTCAAACCACAACACAATATTGTGACTTTTTATAAAGATAAGAGCAGCTCTCTTATCTTTAACCTAAATTTCCACTTATATAGGCCAATCTGAAGCATCTTGATTTGGGAGCATGAAGCTAAAAGTCTAATATTTTTTTTACAAATAAATCTTGATTTACAATGAGTTAATATTATGTTCTTTATACTGGAAGTATATAAACTATTATAAAGTTGTAATTATTTATTAAGTGCACAGAAAGTATATTAAATACTTTTAAGACACTCTCCCAAAACAAGATGCTTCAGATTGCCCTATACAAGTAGAAAGTTTTTTGCTCTAACATGATTAAAACTGAAGTTATTGTGAAAATTGTGTTTTTGGTTAGTTTTTAAAAAAATTCAATTTGGCACCTGGTGATTCAACCAGTTAAATCAATATATTTACTTAAAACAAATACTTTTACTTAATTTAAAGGTTCGTAAGAGATACTTTTAGTATATTAATTTATATTCCTTAGGTCATAAAATCTAGGGAATCCTTAGAATATCAAGTTGTCCAAACTGCAGATAATTGCACAATAACAATAATTATTACTATAAAGGAAATAACATTTATTCTAAATGCAGTATGATATGTTGAAGTATATTATTTTTAAAGATAATTAACACTTTTAAATAATTCATTTTAAACTTCCCTCTTTTAACACACATGCACATATATTCATACATGTACACTAGAAAATGATTAAAGAAACTATAAAATTTACTACATGTTAATAAATAATATTTTAAAAGATAGCAAAACTAAAACTTTATCCACTACAATTAATTCAAAACATAGCACATTTTAAACTAACTTTAGTCCAAGTTTAACTTATCAAATTCTGATTTAAAAACTATTAAATCAATTAAAAATATATTTAACAAAGATATTTTTTAAATATTTTAGAATTCATAATTAAGATTTTGCAGAACTTAAAAATAAAAAGATTATAGACTAAAAGGTTATATTTATTTGAACAAAAACATTTAAAGGATTATTTATTATATTTAATCTCTTATGGGCTAAACATAAGGTTACAATATATACACTAAACATATTATTTCAGATATATTTATTATTTATCTTTTACATATTTTCTACAGCTTCAACCTTTATTCTACCTATTCTATATTTTATTAATGGCTCACTATAGCATGTATATGTCTTTGTTAAAGCTGAACTAAAATTTAAATTCAACTTCAAATGCACCTTAAATATTTTCAGTCATACCTCAAATATAAAATATTTCTTGGGTGTTGTGATATCACAATCAACCACTCAATTTAAAATTATTACTCCATATTTTTATCTATTCATGTTCAACTTTTCGAGTTTATAATTGTAGATGTCAAAGCTCAGCTCCAACAAACTTCACATAACCTCAGATTTTTTAATTCTCATTTTCCAACTCCTGGAAAAATTTTGTTCAGATGCAACATTTTATATAAAAAACTCACCAAGAAGTATTTGAAAAAACTTTTTTTTGATCAATAAACAGGGCATACACATCCCTGAGACAATTCAGTTTTCCAATATTGTTAATCTCCCTGGAATGACTCTTACTCAGGCACAAATTTCTTTGTTACAACTCAGTCCAGAAGTCATTGGTGGTAGGTGTCCCAAAGCCCAAATTGAGTTAACTGCTGAAATCGAGTACCCACATGATAAAAGTTCAAAAAAGATTTGCTAATGAAAAATGCTACCCATATTCTTACTCATTGTCATGTTTCTACCACATCCAGTTACTGGAGCAAACAAATCAATACTTTTAATATATTTTTCATGAAAAATAACATTGTTTGCCTCATATATGACAAAGACAACCACATTTTTTAAATACAAAACTCTATCTACCTTGAGAAAATTTAGCTACAAATTCACATTTTATAATTTAAGCACAAAACGAACTACAATCTCAGTTGCTTAAAGAACAAATTTATCTTCAGAATTTTAAGACAACACAATAATAAGACATTCACTCACCTCAATGTCTTGCACATTTATTCCTCTGCAGCTATTACACCTCAGATATTTGCCAACATAAACTTCCAAAAGCAAGAATGATCACTAAGGCTTATGATTGACTTTGAAGATGTACTACAATGTAGCCACAAAGCTCAACACAGAATGAATACAATCTGAATTTTATTTTGGGTCTCTAAAAATCAAATTCTCATTTGATTTTATAAACATTTCTAAAAATTCTATTCAGAGTGACTATACAGCTCAATCAATAAAGTATGCCCCATCAACATTATTCAAGAAATCCTCAAACTTAATACAATTAGTGAAAAAAAAAGCTCACTTCATTACTGATATATTATGGTGGATTTATGATGACCTACATGCTTCATTTCAGGTTAAAATATTTTCTATGATCTCAAATTGCCCTATGGGAATTTCTATCAGTAGAGGCATATATAGTCTGGCTATTCTTGACTGCATACAGTGGCATTTATCAATGGTGTCTTTGTCTGGGTTGCCCCTCATTTGATTATCAAATGTTTGACAATTTTAAACTGTCTCCAAAGATGAAATGGACACATAAGGATGAATATCACTAACAGTGTATTAAATGCCTTGACTTAAAATTACCCAAACTCACTGCTTTGATTATTTGATGATAGTCAATTTGGCCAACATTAGAGGCTACTTGGCTTAAAATTAACTAGACAAACTCACTGCATTAACTATTTGATGGTAGTCTAGTCTGTCAACATTAGAGGCTACTTACATATCCACTTGTGAATTTCTTCCTAATACAATCTTACATGTTTAAAAGTTTTCTTGTTAGAAACTTTAAACTGTGCAATTTTATGGCTGATGCCAAAGACAATCTGAAATCTTACAAGAGAAACCTAATTCAAGCAGGTTATTTTCTCCCCATGCTTAACAAAAAATTGAGGCACTTTATAACAGACATAAACATTTCAAACCCTACCAATCTAAAACCCTGAATCAATATGCCTGTTATCAGTAACATCCACACAAAATTAATCTCCATGCTTTATAAAGATTTTAATATCAGTTTTTCATACCTCCTTCCTTCAATAAACTCATCAATAATTGTATGGACAAGCTTAATAATGATAACAAAGCTAAACTAATTTAATCCATAGCCTGCCCCTCCTGCAATAACAAATACTTCAGGGAGACTTCTGCCAACTTAAAATCCAGGATATCATAATACAGTTATTTATATAATAAAGCTAAAACAAATCCATCATATAGCTCAGAATTTGTAAAACAAGAAAAAAACCACTGGTCAGACTTTTAAACCTGCTTCTGCCAAAATAATTTGCCTCAAAAGCAATCATAGAAAATGTAAAATCAAAGAGGCTTGGCATATAAGTAATTCAACACATACAATAAACATATGAGACAATAGCATTCCCCTCAACAAACATAGGTGTTCAATTCTGAAACATAAATGGCACTTAATAACCCACAATACATGCAATTATGCTAATCTGTTAACACTCCCTAATTTAACCTTTTATAATCAGAAAGCCTATAAGTCTCTGTCAATTATTTATTCAGTTGTACTTTGTTATAGACACTTAATGTTGAAGTTGACACAGCAGATCATTAACCATATTATTTCAGCCATATTTATTATTATTTTTTCTTCATCTTGTATATTGGAATTGATGTCATATCTATTTCATGGTCATGCCACATGGTCATACATATTAAAGAGCTGGGAAACAGTAATTGTGAAGCTGTCTAATAATGTATTGTAATGCTTTAATAAAGATGTTATTAATATAATATTTTGTAATAATTTTTTAAACAGTAATTTAATAGGTTTTATTGGTAGAATATGAAAGTTTAAATTTTAAGAAAAATAAAATAATAATAAATTAAAATACACTTTGTAATGTAGCTAGGTTTTGTTATCAAAGCATAAAAGATTTAGAATTATAAAATTATATTCTAAAGAATGTATGTTGAATTTTTTTTTTTTTTTATAGTATGTGTATTTATTTCAAAAGTAATATAATTAAAGTAGATTTATAAAAAAATAAATCTATAAGAAAAATAGGAGATTAAAAAATATAACATTAGTAATATAAATTTATTTCATGGAAGAAACACATCTGAATATGTTACAAGATACATTACAAACAAATTTCAAGGAGTCATTTTTTAAATAAACTGAAATACGTTCACATTTTTGTAATATTAATATCAATGTATTTTATCAGATAAAAGATCTTCTATGGGGTGGCCTAATTAATATAAAAATAAAGATCACTGCTAATTTGACGTTTCACATTTTTATTACCAAATACTTAGTTTATTTACAATATAACAAACTAAAGGTTGGATAGAAGAGAACCTTTTTTTTTTGTCTGATAAAGTAGACTGGAGATGATATTTCAAAAATGTGATTATATTTACAAGTTTATTTTAAAAATGATTTTTTAAAATCTGTTTGTATTGTATTCTAGTAAAATAGACTGACATGTTTGTTCCATGAAATAGAAGTACAAGCATTAAATTTCTTATGGATTACTCTTTGATAGCTTTGCTTGCTAAGTGACTGCTTGGCAAATGCAAAATAACATCTTCATTTAGTTTTTTATGAGTTAATGTCTTCATTGCTTTGATCAATAAAGTATAATCATATTGTAGATTGTGAAATTTAAGGTTAAACATACTTTTATTGAAAACAAAAATGTTGGAATAATAATATTCAATTAATATAGATTTTTCTTTTATTTATTGCTCTGCATAGTATGGTGCAGAATGGCAGTGCTGAAACATAAAATCCAATGCCAAACTTTATTCTGATTCTTAAGCAATAAAGCAATTTGATTATTTATTTTTATTTATTTATTTGCTGTTATTATACATATGTAAAGCTATTTTAATTTCAAAAAGTAACAGGGAATGAGACCATAAAGTGTAACTAAAAGTTAAAGAAATTTGCAAAACAAGTTTATAAACTAATGATCAGGTTTTTAAGCTAATGCACATGTACTTTATGAATATTAATAATAAATGAATACTCTCATTTTCAACACAAGATAAAGTCTTTGTGAAAGAATATAATGAATCCACCTATTCTTTCAACCCAAATGCTTAAGTATGGGAAAATATTAAGTACTGGAAATGAGAGCATGAAGATATTAACCAATCACTTTAAATTACTTTTACTATGCCTGAATTAATAAATTAAAGTGATTGGTTAATATCTTCATGCTCTGATTTCCAGTAGTTAAGATTTGCCCATACTTAAGCATTTGGGTTGAAAGAATAGGTGGATTCATTATATTCTTTCACTAAGACTTTATCTTGTGTTGAAAATGAGAGTATTCATTTATTATTAATATTCATAAAGCACATGTGCATTAGCTTGAAAAGCTGATCATTAGTTTATTACAATTCATAAACATCATGCTATATAAAATAAATATCTCAAAACAAGTTTATGTATAAAAATTATCCTAGTATGTACATCCATATATCTATAGACAGTAATACTTTAATATTTTGTAAGTTAATATAATTTTTCTTAGCATGTTTTTAGCCGGTGAAAGCTGCAATCATAATTTTTGTGCCATCTGAAATTTGTTTCACAAACCATCCCAATCCTCCACCCCATTCACTCATAAAGTAATTTGTTTAAAAAAGCTTATCAAATTTAATTGTACATGCCTAAAAATATCTATCAATTTATTTTTAAAATTTCATATAAGAATTCTTTATGATTTTCTTTTTAAATAAAAACAAACAAATGAACAAAAAAATATTTACAAAAAAGTTTATTATAAAAGCTATAATCTATATTACCATTTTGAAAATAATGTTAACAACAGAAATAAGTTATTTACAACATAACATATTGTATGCATCTGAATACTAAAAAGGTCATCTAATCCTGAAATTACATATAGAGAAAAAACTTGGAGAAAAAATAAAATCATCAAGTAAAATAATTTCAAGTGTACCTACATCCACAAATTTATATGATGTCCAGATCTTATAATTGCAACTACTGGAAATCTTTAGCTCATATCGTTTCTATATAATTTCTAATCAGTTTTTGAAAATTTATTATTATTCACTTTGGTACATGTAAAGTAGAATGTCCTTTTTTAAATTGTATTGGAAATATGTATTTAACTTTTTTTTTATTTTAATGATATTTATTTGCTTTTATGTAGTCTTTGAAATCATAGTTATTTTCTACCTTAAATTTGCACTGGTTTTGTGTAGGAACCCTAATTTACAATTTAACTGATGATGGAAAAAGGGAAGTTATACTATTAACTGTCTGTCCTTTATGATTCTCCTTATGTTACATTTCTATCCAGAAGTCATTGTTTTATTTATATATGACTAAAGAAAATTTATCTATACTGGCTTTTAATTGAGATAGGATACAATTATTTTAAATATAGAATCTATATAGAAAATTTAATAATGAATTTTATTTCTAATATTAATATTTTATAATCTAACTTAAATGTTGACACATACTGATAGGACTTTATTCATTGTTAGATTAATCATATCTATTAATCTAGAAATGCTTAATTTCTACTAATACTGATATTGTAATTTAATATTTTCAATATTTACACATTATTTACTTATGTCTGGTAGATGATAATCAAGAGTCATTGTCTAATACATATACACAGTAAAAGTCATGGAAATTAATGGTTTTACACTGGAATTGTTTGTGTAATAGGTTAATTCTGTTTCATTATAATTCAATAACTAAAGTTATTGGGAGAACTTTGATAACATAAACATCAACTAGTACTGGGAAGATTGAGTAGCAACTTAAGCACATGTACTTGGATTTAAGAAAGTGATCTATATTTATTTAGTGCATCCAAAAAGAATTAACAACATTTTAGGAAAATAAATCATTAATTAAAAAAAAATCATCATTATATTTTTTTAATGCTATGAGAACTTGATAGAGCTCTGTGTGCAACATTATATTTAGTAGCTTCAATGTGAGTTAGTTATCATACTAAGTCACCTTGTTTCTCTACCATCTTTGGATTCTCTTTCCATATTGTTAGACACACACACATAATAAATATAATGGTAATTAACTATTATACACAGTCTTTTAATTTGACGAAGTACTTTTGCTTATTATTTAATCCTCTTCAACTGCCATTTAAATTTTAAAAAAAAAAAAACATAATGAAAATAACATCATTAACTCAAAACTCAGGATTCCTGAATTTTAATGTTAGTAGCTTGTCTATTAATTATATTCATTTTATTTCTATTTATAAAAATTCCCCTCTTAATTTTTCAAGTTCAAACTTAAATTTATATTTACATACTCTTTCATAACCCCAAAAAAAGTGAAGCTGTCATTAAATTATTATTATTTTTACTTTTTACATGCTTGTATAATAATTGATGTTCGTTTAATCTTTTCTTTATATAGCACTTCCATTCACTTTCTCTACCAAATATTTAAATGTTCCATAGCTATAATATTTCAACTACACTCCCCCCTCTTTAAACATAAAAAAAAAATTTGCTGCCCATTTAAAGGAATGGTCTGCAAAATTCAATTTTTTTTATTTAAAGTGTGAATGTGGTAAAATAATATAGCGATGGTACATTTAACTTATATATATATATATATATATATATATTGTACCTAACTGAAGGGTCACTTAGTTCCAAGAAGTAATCAAGGTTATCTTAGCTTAACCTTTTGTTTAAAATTTTGGATAAAAAAAAATGATGATAAAAATGGAAATTAAACTAGTTAATTATTGAAATAGGATAATCTAAATATTTTTAATAATATTAGTTGGTTGGATAAAGGATATTAGGTAATAATTTAACATAAGCAAATGTTAAAAAAAAAAAGAAAAAATAATAATGGTGAATTGATAAATAGTAAATATATTCAAAAATAACTACTGTATAATCTATTCTAATGTTTAAAAAATAATAATAAGATATTATTATTAAGTTGGAATAAGTAAGTAATAAATTAAAAAAAAATGATATGTAAGTTTTTATTAAAAGAAAATAAGAATATTTGTTATTAGTTTTGTAGTTTAGCATTCTAGTTATAAAAGTTAGTTAAATTAAATAATCATTAATATTTTATTGTTGTAATTCTAAAATTAATTTTAAACAATTAATGTAAGACCAGACATATGTGAGAATATGTGCATGCATAGTCATGGAAACATAAGAATAAAAAAATAATTTAGCTCCCATATTGTTTAAAATAAGTAAATAAAGCAAATGTGTGGATAAAATTATTTTTAATGTAATATTTAAAGGTTTAATAAAGGGTATAACTTTAAATTTTATATTTCTTACTATTGTGTTGTATAAAATATCCTTAAAAAAACAATTGTTGCATAATATTTGTAATATTAAAATTTTGACTTTGCAGCTGAAGGTCATGTGGTATGGGAAAATTATATTGATTATGTCAGTAGATTGATTCCACAGCTGGTTTGTCAGAATATTAAAATTTAATAAAAAATAATTTTTATTGTTTTTTAAATGAATTGTAGGTGGATGAAAAATTGTGAGATAAAATGGAGATCGAGGGACCATCCAGGGGCTGATCTTGTTTGATTCAACTGGTGCTGGATCTAAAAATTTTGTTGATAAAAGTAATTTTTTTTAAAACAAAAAACTTGATCTTTCTAAAAAAAGATACAAGTATGTTTAAAATATTTAAAATCGTTTTATAATGATGGAGGGCTAAAAAGAAAAGGTAATCCTTTTTTCTGACAATTTTGAATTTCAGTCGAGGCATAGAAATTATAGTAAAAAATGTCTAAAGTAAATAAAGCATCTCACATATTATATGACATTAACTTGTTTAATTTTCTTTACTTGGAAATAAGGTTAAGGAACAAACTATTAATCATTTCCATAGATAAGTGTTGGGTTGTATTAAACTATTTTGAAAGTAAAATGCTAATTATTTTTCCTGTTAGATTAAAAGTATATGTAAAAAAAGAGAATTTTTTTTTTAAAGTTTAAAAAGAACATTATAAAGAAGCTGCTACGTTCGATTACAGTGAAACTATAAAGAATGATTACTTTTTTTTAAAAAAAAAGGAAAAGTTATTACTTATATCTTGACATATATGAAAATGATTTGTTTAGCTAAATGCAAAAAGATAATATATACATTTTAAAGGATAATTCTTATTTACACAGTAAGAAAGGACACGTATTTGGAAATAAAATTTTAAAGCAATCTGTAATGATTAATAATGAATTTATAGTTATTGAGTACATTATAAATGGTCATACTTGTCAGTATTTAAAAATAACTTTATGGCATTAATTATAGCATATAAACGGAGAAATGTCTTGAACAGTAAAAAAAATTTCTACCCTCATATTTAAAAGTAAACAAAGGAAATTAATTTTAAAAATAAATACATCTTGGAATATTATTAGAAAAAGTACTTAAGAAAAACTATATTTAAAAAAAAAAAGCATTTTCCTAAAAGAGGATAAAGAAATTCAGATAGAAAGATATTCTTATTATTATTATATGCAATTTTGAACTTGGGATCCTATAAATAAATTAAAGTGTGTTCAGCTGAAGAATTTATTTTGTTTCATGCCGGCTTAATCTTATTATTTACGTTTTTTTTAAATTGTTTAAAAAAATATTATTAATGAACTATTGAACATTTTCATTGGGAAATGATTGCCATGTGTATAAATGTATTAATTGAAGCTTCGAATTCAGATAGATATTTTAATCTGGATAAATTGTCTACACATTATGAAATGGAAAAATCATCACGGAGCTGAAATATGAACTTGAATTAATGTATTATTATTTTTTTTTATGGTCTGCTTTATTGATTTAAAAAAAAAACCCATAAAAATATTTATGCTATTAATTTTGTTTTTGTAACACTTTTGCATAAATATACAGGTAAACTAGGGTTATAATTTTAAAACAAAATAGGTTTATTTGAATGAGCAAATATTTTTTGCCATTCTTAAGTAGATTTAGTTTATTTATTAAGCATTACACTAGCTAGTTTCTATTTAATAATTTTATTATAGAAATTTAAATATCACAGTCTTATTTTCATATAAATGGGATGTTTTACTCAATTTTTATTTTAAATTTACTAAAGAAGTTTATCAGAGAATATCCATTCATTTGTTTTATGAATGTTATATTAATAATAATTACAAATATTTTATATTCATCGAGAGGTAAATATTCTTGCATTTAATTTACAATTTTAAAAGTCCAGTAGTTACTATATTTTAGCATTTAATATTTTGTTATGTGTGCATTGTGCCTTGCCTAAAATTTTATATGCATTTAATTTTAAAGTATTTCTCATAGTAGTCACTTGACAGTGTATTTTGTTGGTTCGAACATTGAATACGTTTTGTATTTTTAAACTTCTTAGGAATTACTTAGTTAATTCAGGTGAAGTATATATCTTGCTATTAGTTAGTATTGTTTAGCCTCAAGAGTTAAGCTTAGTTCATAATTTTTGAATATGCTTTATGGAGTAGATAAAATCCTCCATCCTTATTGTATTGTATTTCCATGATTTGATAATGCTTATTCCCAAAGGAGGGTTATGATATTGTATTTTTCAGTGATGATGATCACATTTATAAGCATTGGAAATCTCATGAGAGGATTGTGATTTTCTGGTGTGTTTTCCTATTCCCAGATGTACTGTAGATGAATTTCAGACATCTTCATTTTGCCTCGAAGTTAGGTATTTTTGAAAGCCACCATATTCTTTTCCAGCTCTGAGGAGCCTAGTATTTTTATATTTTTTGCCTATCATTCATGATGACTTAATGCTAATTCCATCACAGTAGGTGATGTTGCATTTGTTTTAGATTTGTGATGACAAGATATGCTTGTTTGAGGAAATATATTTCTTCAGGTAGTTGTAGCTAATTTAAGGCTCATAGGTATATCAATGTTTGAATTGTGTTGCTATGATAGTTTTATCATGCACAAACTAACCAACAATAAGTTATATTTATTTTAAAGTATATTAAATATTCATATGGTATAAGTGGCAATTCGCACATACTAATTTAATATTTTCATCCAGAATTTCGCCGCTGGATTTGTAAGTCTGTTACATCATTATCTTTTAAACATTGAGGGAATAATTTTATGTGGACTAAAGTTATTTAAAAAAATATAACTGATCTCTGATGAATGATTGCTCCATATACTTAATTTAGTTTAATTTTAATATTAGCTTAATCTGATTTAAACATATATCTAGCTGTGATATTAGTTATATCTGTGAAACTAGTGATGATATTTTTAAAAAAGTATTGTTGAATATGCTTATTCCAACTTAGCGTTTGTTAAGTTGAGAAGTATAAAATTAAGCTTAGGGTTTTCAATATAAACATAGTTCTGTGTGTTATTCTGATTAGTAGATGACACAATAATGTTATCAATTAGTCTAATAAAGAAGAATAGTAGTGTGCTTATTAAGTACATATCATAATTAAAGTTTAAAATATTTTTTTTTGAGAAAAATATAATTATTAAAAGAAAGTAACAGTGAATAACCTTTGTAGGTTATTAAGTGTATTAGTGTAAGTTAAATAAAACTGTTAAGAGTCCAAATAATTATATTAAATCTTAGTGTATTCTACTACATTTGTAAACATTTCTTCTCATTATTTATAAATCAAATTATTATTATTTCAAAAGTTTTGTTTTGTTTGTTTTACTTTTATATGAGAATATATTATTGTCTTGGGTTCCAAGTTCACAAAATCTTAAAAATGTAAAAGTTATTAAATCTTCAATTCAGAAATTTACAAGTATATTCTAAGTTAATTAAATATAGTTAATGTTGTCTTGAAAATTAAAAAAAAAGCTATATTAAAGTAAATGATTCTCATATTAAATCATAAATACAGATAATTGCATTAGAGCAGATACCTAATTAAATACTTAGTTACAAGTTTTTTTTTTTTAAATTATCAGTATATCTTTCAGACTGAAGATTATGCAATATCAGATTAACAATAATAGTACTTCAGAAGAATATTTTAATTAATATTATTTTAAAAGCTGCATCTTATCTTATATTCACTGCACATCATCTATCATCATCTTAAATTTGATATATTTAAAGAATTCTAATTCATTTGCATTTGAGGTCTTTAGTGGTTGTCTGTGAGTATGGAAAGGCATTCCCTTGCTCTTTTCTCTGCTCAAATAAATCTTAGATAATAGGCCATTATTAGTTAAATTTAAATTAATTCATTAAATTGTTTGAATTAATGTTTGTTTTATTTATTATTTTAAGATTGAACATATTATAATTATTTTATGGTCAGCTAAGATGTCACTTATTTATTTATTAATCATAATAATTCTTTATTAGGCAACTTAACTTAAACTTTAATTTTATACAAGAGTGTTAGTTTTAAAATCCCTGAGGTTATTTACTCTTGTTGTTTTAGTAAATATATTCTGAAGATAATATTTTAAAGCAAAGTATCATAGGTTTTATTCAGAGAGTGTATAATTTATTGGTAGGACTAATATGGTAAACATTGATTAGTGATTTTAAATAATCTTTTGTATGGTTTATTAAAATATTAATATGCTGTAGTAGTTATAGTTCATCAGTATTGGATTGGATCTTTATTTGATTATACATCTCTGGATCATCATCTCTTTTCTTTAAATTTATTGTAACCCCACTGAGCCAAGTCATTTAGAGTCTCTCATGTATATTTTATTTCATTTCATTTCAATTTTATTCCATTTCTTTTCTCTTTCTTTCTCACATCTCTCTCTCATTTCATTAGTAGCATTATCTTTTTCTACACCTCCCTTATCATCTTTTTCATCTTCCTTTCCACTTACCTTTTATCATTATCATTTTTATCTTCCATTTCATTATTAGCATTTTCTTCTTTTCTCTCTCTTCCTTTTTTCCCTTTCTCACACCATCTCTCATTCTAGTTAGGTTACAATATATATATATATATAATTATTCAAAACAATACAATAATTAATACAGTAAAACAATATTTTTAAAAAAAAAACAAATATATACCAATTTAATAGAAGTACTTTCAACTATCTATGCAGTCGTTGTCAACTAGATTCAAATTGTATTAGAAAAAACTGTTACAAATGTAAACAAAAAGTAATACGTCATACATCAATTTTCCCACAATTCATTAATTTTTATATTGGCAGCCTGTCTGTTTATCAACTGTTGCTTTTCACTTTTTATTAACATAGCTTCTTTAATTTTGCATTTATTATTATTTCTTTCAATACACAAAATCTTAACTTTATTAAAATCAAAATCAAAACCATAATTACATGTTACATTATGATCAAAAAATACTGATGGTGATACATCATCATTTCTAACATTCTTTGTCTTGATTTTTGCCTCGTTTATATAACAACAAATGTCTTTGTCTTTTCTCCAATGTACATCGAGATTCCCAAAATATTTTCCACAAAACATGATTTATATATTGAAACTTTGATTTAAAATACTAACTATTTTTTGAATTTTTATTAATCTATTTAAATTAGGAGTAGTATAAAATGAAGACATATATTTTTATATATCTGTTTTATAAATTTCACTTGTTCATTACAAATAAATGGTATTGATTCCAAGTATATTTTATCTTATCAATATCTATAGCATCTAAAATATTTCTATTATTATTAAACTTAGTAACAATATTATAAATTAATTTATGATCATATCCAACATTTATTTTTATTTAGGAATAATAAATTATGTAAATATAGTTCTGATAAAATAAGTAACATAAATGTATTTATTATGGATTTGTTAAATGTTGGATATGATCATAAATTAATTTATAATATTGTTACTAAGTTTAATAATAATAGAAATATTTTAGATGCTATAGATATTGATAAGATAAAATATACTTGGATATCAATACCATTTATTTGTAATGAACAAGTGAAATTTATAAAAAGATATATAAAAATATATGTCGAGTTGCATTTTATACTACTCCTAATTTAAATAGATTAATAAATAATTCAAAAAATAGGTGTAGTATTTTAAATCAAAGTTGTGCAATATATAAATGGCTATGTGTTTGTGGAAAGGCATATTTTGAGGAATCTCATGTAA
Organism: Epiperipatus broadwayi; assembly: GCA_028023455.1. Taxonomy (NCBI): domain Eukaryota; kingdom Metazoa; phylum Onychophora; class Udeonychophora; order Euonychophora; family Peripatidae; genus Epiperipatus; species Epiperipatus broadwayi. The sequence goes on along the minus strand of JAQFVV010000200.1, from coordinate 1,252,279 downwards.
TTGGAGAAAAGATCAAAGGAGCATTTGTTGTTATATAAAGAGTGCAAAAATCAAGACAAAAGAATGTTAGAAATGATGATGTATCACCATCAGTATTTTTTGATCATAATGTAAATGTAATTATGGTTTTGATTTTGATTTTAATAAAGTTAAGATTTTGTGTATTGAAAGAAATAATAATAAAGAAAATTAAAGAAGCTATGTTAATAAAAAGTGAAAGACAGTTGATAAAAGAAGGAATATAAAAATTAATGAATTGTTGGAAAATTGATGTATGACATTACTTTTTGTTTACATTTGTAATGGTTTTTTCTAATACAATTTGAATCTAGTTGACAACGACTCATAGATAGTTGAAAGTACTTCTATTAAATTGATATATATTTGTTTTTTTTTAAAATATTGTTTTATGTATTAATTATTGTATTGTTTTGAATAATTATATATATTTTTATAGTAGATTGTTTTATATATATATATATATATATATATATATATATATATATATATATATATATATATATATATATATATATATATATATATATATATATATATATATATATATATATATATTAATGGTAAAATTTATAAAATGTGATATTAATTATAATCTCTATGCAGAATATGATTGTTTGGATGGTTGTTTTTTTATAAAAAAACATCATATTTAAGTGTGCTTTATCTATTTAAGGTATCTAAATTAAAGCTCAATCTGTAAGGTTAATTATTCATATATAGAATTTTCAGTTTAAATATTGATTATTAAATTTTTTTGAAAATTTATTATTAAAAATTATTTTATAATAACTAATATAATGAGTATTTAGAAACAATGAAAATATAATGTCAATTAAAAAAAGAACTTATATTTCTGTCTTTATATAATAATGTAAAAAATATTTTTTTACTTTTTACCATATATGATTTAAATATTTATGTAACTTCTTTATGAAAAATTCTGTCATGGTATTTCTAATGGTATTTGTTATCTTGATTTTACAAAGACACCATTTGAATGATCTTTATTCCTATAATTGTATTGCAATCTTATGACAAATACTTACAACTGAATAATAAAAATGATATATTTCATGAGTTACAGCAATATATAAAGTTTTATAGTTCAGAAGTTAAATGCAGAAGTCAAATTGCACAAAATGGCAGTAATTGATTACATTTATTTCTCAAGCAGAAATGGTTGTGATAATATTTTTTGTTTCAAATTGTTTTAAATAATTTTAGACATGCATATATTTTTATAACTACATCATATTTTTTAAAAAAAATTAAATTTATAATTTGGGAGAAAATAAAGAAAAACATTATTTTAGTTAGTATAAAAATTAAGCTTTGTTTTTTACTTAAATTAATTTATAATTTTAATAACTTTTCTGTTTTGTTACTTACATTTATAATTAATTTCCATAATAACTTTGTTAAAAATGGTTTCATTTTGTCAAAAATATTATTAAAATTAAAAGTAGCATTTATTTTAACAAAATATTATTCAAACTGATAGTAACATACATAAAAAATTAAAATTTTCAAAATTAGCTTTAATTATATTATATAGCCCCACAATAATTTTTTAATATTAAACATAAAATGTGTTTTAAGGTGAAGCAATGGATCTGGAAGTCTGATCCATGCTTTACAGCCTCCTATAAACTTGATCAGTATTGTAGACCTGAATTAAGTTTATAGCCCAATATCAGCAGGGTTTTGCATTACAGCTAAAATTAATTATGTTTATTAAATTTGTATTTGCAGTAAATATTTTGTTTTAAATAAATTCCATTCCAAGATTAAATTGCTGTTTAAAAAAATTACTTGTTAAAACCTTTTAATCAAACATATATATATATATATATACGTCAAGTGTATATATATGAGTTAATGCAAAATTCTGCTGAAATAAAATGCTTATTTTATTAAAAGAAATAAGAATATATTTTTCTTTTTAAATCTTGTTAAAATATGGCATATGATTTTATTTTGAGATAAGCCCACCAACATTTTCTAAAGGAATGTATATTTTTAATTAATTAGCCCATTCAAGGCAAATTAAAGATGGCCTTCTCTTTCTTTTTTAATTAATAAAATTCAAAGTTTAAAGAAAAAAAATTAGAATAAAAAAGCAAAAGTTATTTTTAGGAAATGTTACCTTGAAACAAAAGCATGGGGGGGGGGGGCTTATCAAGATCTAAGATCATATGCAAAACAATAGAAGGTAGCTTACAAAAAAGTATAAATAGGAGAGAGAACAAAAGACTTGGCTTTTTTCAGAGTTGGCTATTCAGAGTTTGCTTTTCCTATTAGAGATTTCTCTTCCTTGCTTGCAGTCAGATTTCTCTTTGGAGAATTCTTTCAAATTTTTTTTGTGCTTGCTTTTCAGTCATATTTCTCTTTGAAGAATTCATTGAGATTCCTCTTGCTGCTTTTTCAGATTTCTCTTGGGAGAATTCATTCAGTTTTTTCAGATTTTGGTTCCAAAAAAGTTATTTAACTGTCATCTTTGAAATCACAGAGAAGTATTAACATGCCACGAGTTAAAAGTCATATGAATTTGATGGATTCTACCATGCTTGGAAGTTAGGCAAATAGCTTTGCCTACTGCCAGGGTTCCTAAAAAACCATAAAAATGCCATAGTATCCAACCAATATTAATCTGAACTCTGTGCCATATCTGGGGGACTTTTCTTGAAAGAATGCTACGTATTTCCATTTTTCCTTGTTTAGACAAATACCTATCGATGGACAGATCAAGCCACGAATGCCATGGGAACAGGACCAAGGAACCAGGATGGTAATAGTATCTCTCCTCATGAACTATTTACTCTTCCACCTTTGTTTTGATTATACCTTTCTTAATTGATTATTGTAGTATATTTCTGAAATGTTTTATTTAATTATATCTGTAATGTAACCATTTTTATTAAACTAGTCTTAGATATATATATATATATATTGGGTGATCATCTATCTATATATATTTAACCCTTTTTCCTTCGCTATTCTTCATTACTAACATGTTATCAATATTTTGTATTCCATTGCAGTTAAGTTTAAAAGTTAACTTTTCATTTAAAATATCTTTCCAATGTCAATTGTGTTGTAAATAAATACGAGTAAGTTTTCTTTGTTTGCCCACTTGATCTCCTCAATAATGCCTCTTTTGTCCGCCATTAGCCCCATACGTATATAGTATTTAGCTATATACATCTTAAATAATTTTAAACTGTCTGTTTTTAGCACAAAGCAATTAAAATGCTTTGTGAAAGATTTTTTTTATTGTGTTTTATCGAGGAGAGTCGAGTTGACAATTTCATTAAAATTGGGAAGAAAAGACTTAGACCACAAAAATATTATATCGTTTATAGCTGTTTTTATTGTCTGATTTGTTTTTCATTAATTCTGGGGAATAGTGGAGGCCATTAAAACATTACTAACATTTTAAAAGTCATTAATTAAATATATTATTTAACTAAAAAGCTTGAATTTTCTAATTTTATTTTAATGCTTTATTTTGCTTTTCCAATGATCCAGGCACACAAAACACATTTTTCATAGTACTTTTATGCACATTTAACTGTTTAGTCCCATAAGTATTCTTGTCCATTGTCTCTCCCCTGATGTTAAGCTTGGCCGGGTGAGCAAATAATTTATGTATGTCTCAGATAAAGTTGTTGGTTCGTAATTAGACTCGGTAATAGGTGAAGAGGGCAGAGGTCATAGTATTTTTGATTTAATATCTCACATATGGGCAGCCTCGAGGTACTTTTGCCTAGTATTCAAACTGAGTTAAACCAACATACATCATCTGACCGGCACAGTAATTTTTTCCCCCCGCATTTTGGATGCCCATCATGTGGCTATTTGAAATTTTCCATACCCTGCAATGCCCTGTATAACATTTGTCATGTGTGTATAATGTTTTTTTTTCTTCTGTTTTAAATTAATGAATAATATATATGTAGAATTTTTTTCCTCGGATTTGCACGCATATATATAATGTTTTTTTTTTTAAATAACACGAGATAATAGACATGTGTAAAAATTTTCCTCGCATTTTGTCGACCAGCGTGAGCCGAATTTCATTTTTTTGGAAGAATAGGAATAGGGGATTTGAAACTATAAGTATACGTATAAGATTTCCCCCCCCGCATTTATGTTTTGAATAATAATATATATGTAGAATTTTTTCCCGGATTTGTATGCATATGTATGATTTTTTTTCAATGACATGTAATAATAGATATAGGTAAAATTTTTCTCAGGGTTTGTCGCCATGGGACGAAGGTCATTTTTTAAAATAAAAAAATTAGTACCCTGAGAAGTTTGTTTTAGTCTAATATATTTATATAAAAATATATGTATAATTTTTTTGAGTTTTGTTTCCTACTGTGAGCCAAATGTCATTTTTGTTGAATTAATTAAAAAAGTTAAATGTGTATAAGGTAAAAAAAATTTTCCCAAGTTTTAAATCAGATAAAATAGAGTTTACATTTAGAAAAGTTAACACTCCGTTAGTTTTTTTTTTTGTGAATATATAATTAGAATAAGATTTCAGAATTATAGCAATTTTTTTTTTTGTAATTAGTAGAGTTTTGTCATGGCCAGTCGCCATATTGTTTTTGTCATATAAAGTATATAGCTTCGATGTGGTGGCAGTGTCAAATAAATACCCACCTGCCCTCCCTTAAAATAGCATTCATACTATAGATTATTTTTAATGTTGCTTAAACATGAGCAATTTTGAATATAATAATGTTTTTCGAAATATGTATATATTAGGAAGTGTTACTATTTTAATAAAAAGTACAATAGATCTTAGAATTTTTTTTCCCGTTTGTATAAATTTTTGTAAAGATCTAATAGATAACAATTCTTTTTCTGTTAATAGAAATTTTTTCGTAGATCTAAACTGCGATAAGTTCAAATTAACACGTGTCAACGTAAGGTGTCAGCAAATATTTTTCCACTTTCTCTGCGTTTTTTATATATATAATGAATAATTTTAATCATGCAAAATTTTTTTACTTTTAAATATTTTGCAGTTACATTTCCTAGCAAATAATATATAAGTATAAGTTTTGTTTTAAAAAAATTCAAATTTAATTTTCAACTTGTGAAATAGTAAATGTATAGGTTCGTTTTAATAAAGATATATACATAAGATATATTTTTGTATAACATATATGTCAGCCACCTTTAGTTAAGATCCCCCCCCCCCAGTTTGGATTATGCTATTGAATCATTTATTGAGTAATCGTTAGATGAAGACCCTTTGAGTAACCATTAGGTGAAGCCCTTGTTTTTTAGTAACCGTTTTTGGTGAAGACCCCCTTAGTAACCGTTAGGTGAAGACCCCTTACACTTTAGAGTTTAGAATTGCTGAGTAACCTGAAAGAATAGGTCTATGTCTGCAATCATTGCTTCCTTGTTATAGTTGCGACCAGCATTTACTAGCCTGAAATAATAGGAGTATGCAGTCTGCAATATGACATCTTTTTAATAAAATCATGTACATGATAAGAAAAAAATGTTTGTATAGGTATATCTGTTTGTATATTTATATGTAGTCATATATATGCTTATTTAATGTTGTACATATTCATATATATGGTTGTATATGGTATACATTTCATTTATAGATCGATAAAACCCATTTTTACATAAATGTATTTTAACAGTTTTTGATCTTAATGCATGATTCTGTAAAATTGCTTGATAATTGTTAATCTATTTTGGGTTGTGACCAAAATGGTAGTTGGTTTCGATCCCAGGTTCATAATTCAGAGTGGCGGTTATCATGGGATTTTATTTTAATTGTTTTTTGTATTATATATTTTATTTTGTTAATCGTACTTTAGGCTGTTTAAATTGATTTTTTTTTTGTCATGACCAAAACTGTAGCGTGGTTTTGAACCCAGGTCAGACAAATTACCTTACTTAAAGTTATACATCTTAGACTTAATTAATATTGTCATTTAAAATAACATTTACTTATTCATGCAGATATTTTTTTTTCTTTCGTTTAGCAGAATCATAGTAAAATATTTTTTTTGAAAGTGAAGTGAAAATGAAAATAAATTTTAATCGCATTTAAACTTTATAATCCTTCTCAATGTGTGCTTGGATCATTATCCATTAAAATGCATATTTGATATGGCCATCGTTTTGTTGACTGGCACCCCATCAAATAAATTTGTCAGCAAGTGCAATCTCTCATATTGGATTACAAATAAACAAACCATAGGAGGTAGATGATCAAAATAACAATGTATGCTTAGTGAGCCAAAAATGAGTTTAAACATGACTTATGTATATTTTGCTCACATATTCCGCTCTCTCTCTCTCTCTCTATATATATATATATATATATATATATATATATATATATATATACTTGTGCATTAATGTAAATGCATTTTTTAGTTGCTTCAGGTGTCAGAGAAAGCCATGTCAAGCTGTAAGTGTATTATTTTAATTATATTGAGACAACATAGCAGTGACATTTTAATGAAATTAAAAAAATAAATAAAGTAAAGTGAGGAGAATAATATGTAGTATAAATATTAAAACAGACACGGCAGGATTTTATATTTTTCTCATGTACAAACAGATACATATAGGCATAGGTTTAAGATAGGACCTCATGAGGTAGGCAAAGTTAATTTCTAAAAACATACAAATAAAACAGATAGTTATATGAAATAAAGCACTTAGAATACTGAGTTATTTTAGAAAGAAGTAAAAATTTTTTTTTGATATTCAGAAGGATATAGCTCCTAGACACGTGGGATAAAATATACTTATCTAGATTGTTTATAAAAAGACTAAATACGTTTTAGAAATAAGGTGTGATTGTTATATAACAAAATAGCCAATTAGGTAAAAATGGAACAACAGAAGAAAGACGAAGATTATGACAGTGATGGAAAGGTAGTGCTCAATCTTCCAAATACGGCAACATGCACTCATAGTGACGAAAAATACAATTTGGAAGATCTCATCAAAGAAATGAGAGATGAAAACAAAATGATGATGACCATGTTCCAACAACTCATGGGAATGACATCACAAAGATTGAACCGTTTGGAGGAAAACATGGGTCTCCATCAACAACTTACTAGTAGAACAAAAGTATTGCCAGATATGGATACTCAGTTAAAATGGCAACATCAACAGGAACAAGATGATATGCAACTTAAATCATTGATGGATAATGAATTAGGAAAGGATATGCATACCTTGGACATGTCAGGCAAGCATCAAATACAGGATGAAGAAGAAAATGGTCAGATGAATGAGTATAGAAAGGAAATGAACAATCATCAACCACTGAACCCAATCCAGGTGCAACAAGGCACCCAAAGCCTTATGCCAATAATAATTAATTCGGTAACATCTCCTGTGGCAAAATTTGTACATATACAATATTTTAGAGGGGAACTGGGGGAAACTTTAGACACCACCTAGACAGTCTCAAAATGTTTTTTCAATTCCAGAATATGACGGAACAAGAAAAAGTGGCAATCTCCAGTCATCATTTAAAAGAATCTGCAAGAGACTGGTGGAACACTCTGTCTATACAACCACTAACATTTATGGAATATGAAAATGCAGTGATGTCGATGTATTGGACTGCAGAGTGGCAGGAAGATCTGATGTATTCCATAATGCATGAAAGATACCCAGCTAACCATCAAGAGACTTATGCTCAGTTTCTTGTTAGGCAGTTAAATCGAATAAAAGCGCTAAGTGCATTCAATTATCCAGAAATGCAGATAGTAAGGATAATTAAGCACAATATGCCACACTGGATAAGGAAAATATTGATAAGCAGTCAAGTGCAAGATATTGAAGGTACAACCCATATACTAATGGCTATCGAATATGAAAATCTTGATGAAGACAGAAATGGAAAGAATGTAAAATTTCAAAATAAATCTATTGCCAAACAAAAGAGTACAAACCTGTCAAGAATAGAAAATAGGGAAGCTGTGCCATCCCATACAGAAATTGTACAACAAAAGGATAATGAAGAAGATATACACACAAATGCAAACCCAGTCATTCAAGTAAACATAAATGACAATGAAATACAAGCATTAGTTGACTATGGCAGTCAAGTATCTATCATATCAAAAAAACTAGCCACGGAATATGAAAGCAATCCAAAATACTTAAAGTTTCCCATGCACCCTATCCAGTTAACTCTGGCGAATGGAAGAAAAATGAATAGTGAACGATACCAAATGTGGTTTGAGATGACAATTAGCGGTAAATGTTTTAATCATGCCTTCTTAGTAATGGAGGGGTTGTTGTATGACTTACTATTAGGTTCAGATTTCCTTCAGCAAATCAAGGGATCATGCATTACCCAACAAGGAAATATATGTTAGAAGGCATACAAGTCCCGTTTACAATAGTGGCTCAAGAGAATCACCCCATTAGCAGTTGTGTTGTACAAGCGATTGATGAGGAAATGATAAAACAAAAAGTAAGCATATCAATGATTAGGAATAATGAGCATAGTCAGTGCTTACAACAAATTTTACAAAGATAAACAGTGGTATTTTCTGGTGTACCAGGGTAAATTAGGGGTATACTCACCGAATTAGGCTTAGAGAGAAATCATACAACCAAACAAAAACTTACCCTATATTGTTCCAATACAAAGAGAAAGTGTATAAACAAATAAAGCAGATGCTGGAATGGAATATTATCAAACGAGCTCCTTCATCATACAATAACCCATTGATTGTAATCAAGAAGAAACATGGAAATGTGCATTTGTGTTTGGATGCACATTGCCTAAATAATGTGACCATTCCAGAACATGATGTGCCACTGCCGATGCATGAAACATTTGTGCAGCTTGCAGGGAAGACTGTATTCTCGACCATGAACATGACAGCGAGTTATTGGCAAATGGCATTGGACCACCATGTAAGAAAGTATATGGCATTTCGTTACAATGGCCAGACTCACGTGTTCAAGAGGGTTCCATTCAGTTTAATTAACAGTGGAGCAGGCTTCATGAGATGGTTGAAGAATGTTTTATCTCCTCAAATACAGGAACACATGGTTTGTTACGTGGACGATATCGTGATTGTCTCAAAGGACATCGATGAGCATTTGCGTCATTTGGAAAGCTTCTTTCGTGAATGCATACATGAAAATATAACCATCAACATGGAAAAGAGTTTTTTCACAGTGGATGAAATTGAAATTTTTGGGCCATGTTGTAAATAGTCAAGGTGTCAAACTCTATCTGGCAAAAATAGAAGCTATAAAAAATTTTCCAACTCCCACCAACCAGAAGCAGGTTTGAGTATTTCTGGGTTTGTGTAATTTCTATCACCACTTCTATCTTAGATTTGCTTATGACACCACACAGCTAATTGAATTAATAAAGAAGAGTAGTAAAAAATGTGAATGGAAAGAGAGGAATGAGCAAGAAATGTCTAAAGTAAAAGATAAGTCTTGGAAACTAATGTTATACCATCCAGATTTTGCCACCCCTTTTACCTTCAAACAGATAGCAGTAGGCAAGGTTTGGGTGCTGTGTTGTTTCAAATTGGGGATAAAAATGAGCATCAAGTGTTGTACTTTATTAGTTGGACATTGAGAGGGGCAGAAAAGCATTATACAACAACTGAGCAGGAGACCTTAGCAATAGGGTGGGCATGCCAGAAACTAAAACAGTTTTTGTTGGGATCAGAAGTGGTAATCATAACTGACCACAAATGTTTGGAATTTCTGAACAAGAGCTTTCTAAACAATGACAGGTTGATAAGATGGAGCAACAGTTTTGGTATAGTGTCATTTATTGCCTGGGATCACAGAATATTGTGGCTGATATTTTAAGCTGCCACCCTGTGCCCATGGCTGCTCAGAATCCGGACTTGGGAAACCAGACAATGAAGATAATGACAAACACAGCAGGAACCACAGTGGAATCTCACCTCCAGAATTTAGCATATTGGCAGGCACAGGATGCTCAATATAAGAAAATAACTAACATTATTACATCTAAGATGGCAGCCAGTAGGCACTATAACCAATACAGAATCACAGATGGGATCCTTCAGATTAATACCAAAAGCCCTCACAGTCCATGGAAAGTCATACCTCACAAATTGAGAAACCAAATTATTACCCACATCCATCAGTTGGTGAAACTTATGGTCCTTGGAAAGTAGAGGAAGCAATAAATGTAAATTTTATTGGCCAAGGATGTACTCACAGATCTTACATGTGTTGAAAACCTGTGAGATTTGTGCTAGGAGCAAGGCTCCAAATCGATCGTATGCAGGAGAGCCAAAACCGATCCTCACATCTAAACCAAATGAGTTGCTAGCTGGTGATCATTACAGCCCATTATCGATGTTTTGATGATTCCAGTATCCATTTGTAATGTATGATGTCTTTTCAAAGTATGTGAAAGCATACCCAGTAAGGACAGTGAACTCTAAAGGAGCATAAAGGCACTTCAGGAAAAACAGTTTCCGGAAGTTGGAAAACCTCAGATAGTGATATCTGATCATGGCACAGAATTTACATCCAAAGAATGGAAGACATGGATGGCTAAACAAGGAATTCAACATAGGCTAACTTCCATTAAAAATCCACAGGCTAACACTTGTGAAAGAGTCATGCGAGAAATAGGATGACTCTTTCGGACATATATACCAACCAACCATCGGGACTGGGTTAATAAAACTGAAAAAGTGGTACAATATATCAACAACATAATGAATGAGTCTACAGGATTTACTCCAACTTGCCTGCATTATGGGAGAGCATGTCCTCAGTTATTTAAAACAAAAATGCTGATGGAAGAGGAGAAGATAGATAAACTACAAGATCAAAAGATAGCATATGAACGATTAAGATGGGCATTGCTGCATTGGAAAAATAAAAAATAAAACCAGCAATATCAATTCAGGAAAGGGGAGCATGATGGCTGAGAGACCCTAGCCCAAGTCATGCATTGTGGAAAGAATTTAAAAAGTTTTTCCCAATATATCAAAGATCACACACATTGAAAAAGGTGTGCGGAAGAAATACTTTCTTTTTGGAAGATAGTAACGGTATAAAAGGAGTATATAATGCTAGAAACTTAAAACCTTGCATACCACCAGACCCCAGAAAAGACAAATTAAAATAGATAATACCTTATTAGACTAGAACCAACACTGACCCAACCCTAATTATATGATTAAAAAAAGAAAACACCATAGTTAGTAACAAATTAAGTATTACAGCAAATAAAGAGTAGGTTTGAACTCACCTGGCACAAAACTTTTATCTCTGACCTGAAGCAACAGCATTTTTTTTAACATTTTTTTCTCACTGACTATTGGGAAATGAAGCAATGGATCTGGAAGTCCAATACATGCTCCACAGCCTCTTATAAACTTAATCAGTATTGTAGACCTGAATTAAGTTTATAGCCCAATATCAGCAGGGTTTTGTATTACAGCTAAAATTAATTACATTTATTAAATTTGTATTTGCAGTAAATATTTTGTTTTAAATAAATTCCGTTCCAAGATTAAATTGCTGTTTAAAAAAATTACTTGTTAAAACCTTTTAATCAAACATATATATACGTCAAGCATATATATATGAGTTAATGCAAAATTCTGCTGAAATAAAATGTTTATTTTATTAAAATAAATAAGAATATATTTTTCTTTTTAAATCTTGTTAAAATATGGCATATGATTTTATTTTGAGATAAGCCCACCAACATTTTCTAAAGGAATGTATATTTTTAATTAATTAGCCCATTCAAGGCAAATTAAAGATGGCCTTCTCTTTCTTTTTTAATTAATAAAATTCAAAGTTTAAAGAAAAAAATTTAGAATAAAAAAGCAAAAAATATTTTTAGAAAATGTTATCTTGAAACAAAGGAGCATGGGGGGGGGTTATCAAGATCTAAGATCATATGCAAAACAATAGAAAGTAGCTTACAATAAAGGTATAAATAGGAGAGAGAATAAAAGACTTGGCTTTTTTCAGAGTTGGCTATTCAGAGTTTGCTTTTCCTATTAGAGATTCTCTTGCTTGCTTGCAGTCAGATTTCTCTTTGGAGAATTCTTTCAGATTTTTCTTGTGCTTGCTTTTCAGTCAGATTTTTCTTTGGAGAATTCATTGAGATTTCTCTTGCTGCTTTTTCAGATTTCTCTTGGGAGAATTCATTCAGTTTTCTCAGATTTTGGTTCCAAAAAAGTTATTTAACTGTCGTCCTTGAAATCATAGACAAGTATTAACATGCCACAAGTTAAAAGTCATATGAATTTGATGGATTCTACCATGCTTGGAAGTTAGGCAAATAGCTTTGCCTACTGCCGGGGTTCCTAAAAAATGATCAAAATGCCATAGTATCCAACCAATATTAATCTGAACTCTGGGTCATATCTGGGGGACTTTTCTTGAAAGAATGCTACGTATTTCCATTTTTCCTTGTTCAGACAAATACCTATCGATGGATGGATCAAGCCACAAATGCCGTGGGAACAGGACCAAGGAACCAGGATGGTAATAGTATCTCTCCTCATGAACTATTTACTATTCCACCTTTGTTTTGATCATACCTTTCTTAATTGCTTATTGTAGTATATTTCTGAAATGTTTTATTTAATTATATTTGTAATGTAACCATTTTTATATATATATATATATATATATATATATATATATATATATAATACTATATAATATATATATATATATATATATATTCTAACCTTCAATCTTGTGCATCTTCACTTCCAGATAATATATGATATGAAATAAAATGGGTTCTATCTCAGTTAATAATTAATAACTAAAATATTCAGCATTAAAATTAAAATATTCCACTAGCTCAAATTTAAAATTCGAATAAGGTTCAATTTATAAAAATATATTAAATAAATATTTAATATTTTCATGAGACTTGAAGTGAAAATACAGGTGACAAGATAGATTACATTGAGCCAATATCCTACAGGATACTACCTCAATGGCATAAGAACACTATCCCCCCTTATTACTATTTCAAATAACAAACTCATAGTATTCTTATGACTTTAATAACTTCTACTCACTAAGATTAAACTAATAATTAAGTCTTAATCTTCTATTTAATAATCTAGCTCAATAAAATAATCTCAGGTTCATAAAGTTTATTCTAAGTTAATTTAAAAATACGGTAGTAAAATATGAGAAGGGATTTTATGTCATAATCTACTACACTGAAACTAATAATAATAAATAACAGTAATAATATTCTTCATTGTTTAACTAATTCTGTATATCTTTTCTTTTTACTATAATTTTATTACCATAATAAAATAATGAAATAATATAATATGATCTTATATCTTCATGTAATGATATAATAAATTCATGGTAGCATTTTAATAATCTGACAAACAAAATATGTGTGGCAACTGATAGCATATAATTTAATATAATATTGTGATAACTGATTTATGACCAATAAAATAATGTAAGATTATGATTATTTAATTATAATGAATACCAATAAAATATTTAAATTCTTAAATAATTCTCTATTTATCTTTTTGTGCAAAATTATATATTTGTTTCGATTATTATGCATAAATCATGATTTCATGAAGCGATGTGGAGAAATAAATAACTCGGACACAAAATTTTTTTGAAATAACAAAATTTAACAAAGTTTATTATTAACAACAAATAAAATAAACAATTTATTTACACTATTTACAGTGGATATCCTTAACTTTTTTACTTTACAGTTTGATCTACCGGCTTATAAAAAAAATAATAATTTATATTTCAATTATACCTTTATTTAGATTTAGGACAAAATTTAAAAAAAAAAAATGTTACTATTTGGTTTCTCATTATGGTTAACTTATTACAAGTATATTTATCTACTTTATTAGCAACAGCATTTTATCCTTAATATTATTAAACTATCTTATTTTAAAAAATTCATACTTAGAAAACATTCTATAGAAAACTAAATTTTATAATGAGTATGGACTTCTCAAAATATTAAAAAAAAATTTTCATCTTGCAAAGTCAAAGATGTTACACAAAATATTATCCAAAATTAAGTACTAGATTTTAGTATTTATCACACAATGTTTACTAATCATAACATATTCTTCTTTAAGCCTTACTTTAGTATGATATACGTGTAATCATTAATATATTTCTGTTAATCAATAAACAAAAAATATACTATGCATATTGTTTACATAATTTACTTTGTACTATTGTATTTTGAAATATGCAATACTTATTTTTCTCTTAAAAAAAATAATACTAAAGTATTTTAAAATTATTATCACTTTAAAGAAAATATCTTTGTTTAGATACTTTATTTTAAAAAAGTTTATATTTCATTTCCGAAATAAAATTCAAAATATATTCTATGATTCTTTTCTTTCCTTAGGATACTTTGGTATCTTCAATTTTAAGTTATAACGTCCTATTCCTTCTAAGCTAATAAATCAATCTTATACAAAACGATAGCATAACCTAAGTTCTAAATTATTTATCATTTCTCGTAAACATATCTTACTAAACGATGCAGTTACATGAAATAAAGATAGCGAAAACAGATGCATAGGATTAAGGAAGAAAGCTAGAGTATTACTCTTAACATATCTCAAAATCATGGCACAGTGTGAAGAGGTATGGCATTTACTTGCCTAATATCCTCTAGTACAGGGACGATGTTAAAGCTATTTCTTCAGCTTTATTAGAACATCAAATATTTAAAGAAATATAAACACTGTCCAAATAAAATGTGTATCAGTCATAGGGCTATGTTAACTATGCTGATATTCACATAAAGACTAAATATTATTTCCATTCCTTATAACATCCTATTTTTTAAAACAAATACATCATCTTGGTTTCCTGCTAACTATAGTACTTCCAAGCCACTATCTCAACATTATTTCTCAAGATTTTCCACATCTTACATCGATAAATAACTATCTGCATTTACAAAACAATAAATAAAATTCATTAATAGTTAAACAATCTAGCTGTTCCACAAGAAAAGTCTGCTCACTTCATTATTCTATATGTCTAATCATATATAATCTACTTAGACAATATTTGAATATCCAATCACATGAAAATTTTAAAAGAATCACATAATTATTTGTTATGTTGGATTATATCACTAATAAAAAAAAATCATCGTATGCATATTTTCAAATCAATCCTATCTCATAATGTTTTTTAAAATGTTGTATGAAATGCAGTACATATAAGTAAAAAAAACTTTTACACTTCATTCTTCCAATTTATGGATGATCTAAAGAAAACAAAAAAAAATATACATTATAAATTATCAATAGTTATTATTATTACCAATAATCTTTATCTAGTCATCGTGTTCAATAGGCTTTTCTTTATCCACTTGAGCATTGCAGATATAAAAAAAATTCACACCCATATACTTTATATTAAAATATTTTTAGCTAAATTATTAGATTGTTATATTATAAAATTTTGATATTAATAAATTAATGTTTTTATGTTTTTCCTAATCTTATATAAAATTTTAGATTTAAACTAGGTTAACAAAATAAAAGGAATCAAAACTATATTTACATATTTTCTTGACAATAGTTCCTGATAAGTCCAAAATGTTTATTATTTTCTCTAGAGTTTTTAAAAAATGTTCTTCTCCAAGTGCGTTAAAGTTTAAAATAAAAATAATTATTAATCCATTTAGTAAAATTTAGAAAATAATCCTTGGTTTTAGTTTTTAGGATGATAATTATTAAATCATAATATTAATTAATCCCGTGAAGCTTCTTAATCTTCTCTACCAATATTCTCTGCATATCCAATGCATCAATCCATCTAATTTAACTTTTAAAAATATTCGATAAACTTTTAAGTACTATTTGTATTTCCATGGATCCATCTTTTATTCATCTATGTGTTCACTTTTTTATCTATGTTTCCTTCTTGATACATTTAAACTTTCGTTTAGTATTTTTTTATAAATCTCTTTTAAAATAAAAAAAAAATGTTACCTTCAGAAAGGATATAACATTTTACTCCTTTGAATATCATATTATATAAAATAATTCATGAAATATAATTGTCTTATTACTATTTAAAAATAAATCTTGGATAGTAATGCGTCTCCATTTTTTTTATTAGACTCCATATGATGTCCGAGCTGTGGTTTTTTATGTACCAAAACAGTTCTTCGGTGAAATATTAATAAAGCTGTATCAATAAATATTTCAAACATTTTTACAGTATTACAATTTATATCCATTTTATTTCGTAGTATATCCATTTTTTATTGCGAAGTTTAGGTTAAACTTTTAGATAAAATACGACTGGCAAGTAACTTTTTAAAAAATTAGAAAATCATCTCCACGAAGTTTCTAAATATATAATTTTTTTCTAAAACTTTCTTTTGCAAAACACTTTAAAATTATCAATTAGTTTTTGCAAAATAAACGATAAGAAAGTACAAAAAAAAAAATTGACTTTCTCCGGTTTCAATACATTATTAATCTCCCCCGATAACCCCGTGCAAATCATATTTATAGTCTGTAAGAATACCTATTCCTATTGGTTAATTCTTACTTTAGCTTGAGAACAAATTTACATATTTTTAGTTTATAGTAGAATTGAATTTCAAAATTAGAAATTGTGACGTAATGAACCTAAATATTATTTAAAATATTACTTTTAAATAAATTATTATTTTATTAAAACTATTTAAACATTTAAAATAACTTTTAAAATAACCTTAATAACTTATTCCATTTCTTAATATTCAATTTATCTATTTTTATTTAAATAAAATATTTAATTTTTATATTATAACTGTATTCGTCTTTATGATACTATTTAAAACATTACATCATTTAAATATGCAATAATGACAGTTAACTTAATATTTATTATTATTTGCTTTTATGATAGGCAATAATTCTATCCAATTCTATAATATAACTTTTAAAATATTTTAAACTTTGTTATTATTTCAAACAAGCGTGTGTGTGAGAGTATACATTAAAAGTCACATGATTAATAACTTTGACAGATGATTTTTAATCTATTTCTCTGCCTAGATTTATAAAATTGATACACTTATTATATTATATAAAATAATTATAAAAAATTGGGAAGAACAATTTAGAAAATATAGAATTAGATATAATTTTCACCATCACAAAGTTTATTTTAAAAATATACTATATTAATTTTGACTATTTAAATATGATTACAAATCTAAATATAGCCTTTATTAAATTATACATTTTAAACTATTAAAATCGGATTTTTAAATATACTTTTAATTTTTATAGCTGTGTTATTTAATATGGCCAGCTTTTACAACCATATGCAACAATATTTAAAGCTTTACATAACTATTTTTAAATGATTTTATATACTACGTATTCTCTTTAGCTTTAAATTGTACTTTAAAAATATAATCGACAAACTATAATTAATGTATTAAAAGAACATATTCTAAAATTTAAAATTTTTAATAATTGACTGTTATAAACTATTACTGACCTATAGAAAAGGGCACAATATATATATATATATCACCAAAACCAAAACTGTCTAACACTATACTAGCAAAAATAAAAAATGCAAAACCATAAAACAATACAATACTAGATTAAATTTTAAAAATTTTACCAAAATCCTTACACAACCATGGTTTCATCTACTACAAATAGACCTTCTCAAGTGAAAATCAATCTAAAGGAAAACATATATATATATGTTAAAACGAAGATTTGCACGGGTTAAATATATAAAATACATATTTTGCGGGTTCATCCGTGTTAAAAACTTTTAATACCAATATACTGACGTTTCAACTTGGTCACACAAGCCATCCACAGAGTTATAAAAAGGTAGAAAGACAGTTGTAGAGGCGCTACAATCACTGGTTTGAATAAAACATTAAAAATCCCACCAATAGCAAAAATGTTAAATTTAAGAATGTTTTTTAAAGAAATCTTTCCAAATAGGAGGAAGTTTGCACGTATCATCTCGCTTATTGATACAATCTGGCCTTTTAAGTATCTCAATGGCTTCTCTGATTTTGCATTGGTAGAGATTATCACATCTGGATATGATCCTGGTACTAGAAAAATCTATTTTATGACCTGAATCTATAGTATGGAGTGAGAGTGCTGATGATGATGAGTGTTGTTTAACTGCATTAGCATGCTCATCTCTCCTAACACTGATGCGACGATTACTCATACCTATGTAAGAAGCTTTACAATTTTTACATGAGATTTGATAGACACCATGAAGATTCAAGAGGGATTGAATCCTTAGGCTTGGTTATTATATTGCTGATCTTTTGATGAGCAGAAAATGCTGTATCTATATTATAGCGTTTTAATATACGTCCGATACTGTCTGTAGTTCCTTTTACATATGGAACACAAATCCTAATAGCTGACTTATCATCTTTTTGTTTCCTATTTTGTCTATTTTGGGCTTGAAATAAGGCTTTTTTATAAATTTGTAATTATAACTATTTGCTAATAAAACACTATTAATATGATTTATTTCTTCTTTCAGATGTGTGTCATCTGAAAGGTTAATTGCTCTATTTAAAAGAGTTTTGGCTACAGAAACTATCTGAGTTGGGTGATGATGAGAATGGAAATGTAAATATCTGTCTGTGTGTGTATCCTTTCTGTAAATAGAAAAAGATAGACTATTTGGTGTTCTGGTGACTAGAACATCAAGAAAAGGGAGTTTTCCATCAGACTCTGTCTCCATTGTAAATTTAATATGAGGATGCATATTATTTAAATGTAAGAAAAAATCATCTAATGTATTTTTTTCATGTTGCTATATGACAAAAGTGTCATCTATGTATCTGAGCCAAATGAGAGGTTTTAAAGATGATGATTCTAAAGCACGAGTTTCTATATATTCCATGAATAAATCAGCTATTACTCCTGAGATAGGTGAGCCCATAGGAGTACAAAAACTTGTCTGTAATGCTGTCCATTGTATACAAAATATGTATTTAAGAGACAATGTTTAATCAAAGCAATAATATGGTCTGGTAAATTGCAACGTTGTGAGATTATATTTAAAGCTTCATCAATTGGAATGTTTGTAAACACAGACATGACATCAAAACTGACCAGAATGTCACTAGCATTAATTTTTAAACTTTTTAAAACAGAAATAAAATGAAGAGAGTTTTTAATATATGATTTAATAGATGGGATTGTAGGTTTCATGAAATCCGATAAGTATCTAGCTAAAATATGAGTTGGAGAACCTATTGCACTTACATACTTATCGGATTTCCTACACGTATCTGCTTTGTGAATCTTGGAAGTCCATAAAATTTTGGACAGACACAAGATTTTTCACGAGGGATTATTTTATTTTTTATCTCTGTTTCAATAGGTGATTTATTAATAATAGCTTTTGTTGTTTTTTCCAAATATGTAGTATGATCTCTTTTTGATAGTTTATAAGTTTTATCACTAAGCAGATCTAAAATTTTATTATGGTAAATGTCACGATCCATTACAACTGTGGCATTACCTTTATCAGCTGGAAGTACAACAATTGATTTGTCCGATTTTATATTATTTAATGCTTGTCTTTCTTTCTTTGAAAAATTATTTTTAGGAAGCTTAGCTTTTTAAAAATATTACAAATCTCAGCTCTAGCTAAATCAGCCGATGTAGAATCAATTTTATCGAGAGCTGATTCAACATTACAGACAATTTTCAAAAGGTATCCGGGAAGGTGTTAAAGCAAAATTGAAACCTTTTTCTAAAACCGAAATTTCATCTGTAGAGAGGGCTTTCTTAGATAAATTGTAAACGGTTTTTTGATTTGGATACATAATGTTTGGGGATTGTGTTCTAATTAGCATTTGCAATTTGCAAAATGCTAATTAGAACACAATCCCCAAACATTATGTATCCAAATCAAAAAACCGTTTACAATTTATCTAAGAAAGCCCTCTCTACAGATGAAATTTCGGTTTTAGAAAAAGGTTTCAATTTTGCTTTAACACCTTCCGGATACCTTTTGAGAAAATTGTCTGTAATGTTGAATCAGCTCTCGATAAAATTGATTCTACATCGGCTGATTTAGCTAGAACTGAGATTTGTAATATTTTAAAAAAAGCTAAGCTTCCTAAAAATAATTTTTCAAAGAAAGAAAGACAAGCATTAAATAATATAAAATCGGACAAATCAATTGTTGTACTTCCAGCTGATAAAGGTAATGCCACAGTTGTAATGGATCGTGACATTTACCATAATAAAATTTTAGATCTGCTTAGTGATAAAACTTATAAACTATCAAAAAGAGATCATACTAGCGTCGTGTAGGAAAAAACAACAAAAGCTATTATTAATAAATCACCTATTGAAACAGAGATAAAAAATAAAATAATCCCTCGTGAAAAATCTTGTGTCTGTCCAAAATTTTATGGACTTCCAAAAATTCACAAACCAGATACCCCTCTTCGTCCAATAGTAAGTGCAATAGGTTCTCCAACTCATATTTTAGCTAGATACTTATCGGATTTCATGAAACCTACAATCCCATCTATTAAATCATATATTAAAAACTCTCTTCATTTTATTTCTGTTTTAAAAAGTTTAAAAATTAATGCTAGTGACATTCTGGTCAGTTTTGATGTCGTGTCTTTGTTTACAAACATTCCAATTGATGAAGCTTTAAATATAATCTCACAACGTTGCAATTTACCAGACCATATTATTGCTTTGATTAAACATTGTCTCTTAAATACATATTTTGTATACAATGGACAGCATTACAGACAAGTTTTTGGTACTCCTATGGGCTCACCTATCTCAGGAGTAATAGCTGATTTATTCATGGAATATATAGAAACTCGTGCTTTAGAATCATCATCTTTAAAACCTCTCATTTGGCTCAGATACATAGATGACACTTTTGTCATGTGGCAACATGGAAAAAATACATTAGATGATTTTTTCTTACATTTAAATAATATGCATCCTCATATTAAATTTACAATGGAGACAGAGTCTGATGGAAAACTCCCTTTTCTTGATGTTCTAGTCACCAGAACACCAAATAGTTTATCTTTTTCTATTTACAGAAAGGATACACACACAGACAGATATTTACATTTCCATTCTCATCATCACCCAACTCAGATAGTTTCTGTAGCCAAAACTCTTTTAAATAGAGCAATTAATCTTTCAGATGACACACATCTGAAAGAAGAAATAAATCATATTAATAGTGTTTTATTAGCAAATAGTTATAATTACAAATTTATAAAAAAAAGCCTTATTTCAAGCCCAAAATAGACAAAATAGGAAACAAAAAGATGATAAGTCAGCTATTAGGATTTGTGTTCCATATGTAAAAGGAACTACAGACAGTATCGGACGTATATTAAAACGCTATAATATAGATACAGCATTTTCTGCTCATCAAAAGATCAGCAATATAATAACCAAGCCTAAGGATTCAATCCCTCTTGAATCTCATGGTGTCTATCAAATCTCATGTAAAAATTGTAAAGCTTCTTACATAGGTATGAGTAATCATCGCATCAGTGTTAGGAGAGATGAGCATGCTAATGCAGTTAAACAACACTCATCATCATCAGCACTCTCACTCCATACTATAGATTCAGGTCATAAAATAGATTTTTCTAGTACCAGGATCATATCCAGATGTGATAATCTCTACCAATGCAAAATCAGAGAAGCCATTGAGATACTTAAAAGGCCAGATTGTATCAATAAGCGAGATGATACGTGCAAACTTCCTCCTATTTGGAAAGATTTCTTTAAAAAACATTCTTAAATTTAACATTTTTGCTATTGGTGGGATTTTTAATGTTTTATTCAAACCAGTGATTGTAGCGCCTCTACAACCGTCTTTCTACCTTTTTATAACTCTGTGGATGGCTTGTGTGACCAAGTCGAAACGTCAGTGTATTGGTATTAAAAGTTTTTAACACGGATGAACCCGAAAAATATGTATTTTATATATATATACAAACCTTCCCATAATTCACTACAAATTCCACCTTCCCTTAATATCAAAAGAAGTCTTCATGAGATTGATAGCCTCAGAATCAAGGAGTTTTATCATCAAAGTCTCCTTTATTCTTCTTTTTAACTCATTCTTTTCATAAAAAATAACCGAAGCATTGTCAAACAATATTCTATGACCTGTATTCAATTCATGAATATATAAAGCTGAGTTAAGATACCTATGTTTAACCCTACTTATATGAACCTTAATCCTTTCATTAAGGCTAAATTTACCCTGACATACATAAAATTTACCACAACTACATGGAATTTTATTAACAATACCAGGAATAGACCTACTATTAATAGACTGCTTTGAACCATTAAGTAATGAATTCAAATCAGAACCTTTCCTCCATGCAACCTTCATTCCACCTAACAAATGACTATTCCTATAAACCAAATTATAAATTGATGCTTTAAATGGTAAAGACATATAATCATCATCCTTACCAACAAAATTCTTAACATCCAAATCACGACTATAAATATTATTATTAAATACCACTTTTTTAATAAAATCATGCATTTGTGCTGCATAAACTATATGTATATGAAGGAGTTTTGCCAGTTCATCAACTTTAAAAACATTGATTTAAAGAAATTTTGGATTTTTTAATTATGTGTTCTAATTTTATGACGACTCTTGTAAATATTTTTTTTTATTTTACTTTTTTTTCATATTTGGAAACATAAAACTTTTGTGATATAGTTTTTAGGAAAGTTCATTTTTAAATAGAAGTCAAAAGTAGAGGGAGGATACTTAATTTTAGTTGAAATTTTCTTTTGTAAATAAAGTTTAGATTAGCCTTTTTCCACTTGTAGTGACAATGTGAATTTGATTATTAACCACATGGTACTAAGGTAAGATTTTATTATGTTACCACATTCAATACACATATTGTAATAGGAGAAAGTTTATGTTGCTTGTTACATGTTAATTAACAGTCATTATATTTGTTCTTCAGTGTAAATGACTAATCACCCTTGGGTGAATGATTTTTACTGTCACATTATGAATTGTACATAGAATTTGGGAGTGGAGGTCCCAAGGAAGTCAAACACTGACCACTGGATTTGGACTATGATGCAAAAGTAGATATACCAATGGAAAAATTTAACTTGGCTACTTAGATTTGCATTTATGCTAAATCAATCTTATTTTGTTTTTATTCTTGTATGAACTTTGTAAATAATTGGTGCCATTAACATAAATTTTTATCAAGGAAATTATGAGGGTGGCAACATAAATTTGTTAAATTTAGTGATGTGATGGAAGTCCATTGTTAACATCCATAATTATAATATATATATATATATATATTGTTAAATCCATTTTTGAATATATATATATATATATATTGTTAAAACATTTTTGAGCTTATTTTGTTTTTTGTTCTGTAATAAATGTTAATGAATTTGTTAATCTCAAGTTGGTCTCTAATTTATTAAATCAACTTTGTATTCACTCATTAATCTACAATTTCAAATGTACACCACATGCCATACTTGTATAATAAAATTGAAAATTGGTTAAGTGATTACTAGATACATCATACTAAATGTAACCTATATAGAGGTATGGTAGTTGTCAGCTAGCATTAGTGCATCCCTGTTAAGAGAGTCATAAGTGAATTCTCTCTGAGTTTGAATACTGTGGCATAACAGAACCAGAAAGGGGTGAGAGGTGAAAGAATAAACCTAAATTGTATCTAAATGCAGTAAATAGGTTTAGAGCTAGTCAATTAAGAGGATATAATAATTGGTTATGTACTTCATTGCACCATCTCCAGCATCCTATCTGAAGACCCACCATCTTATCATAGACAGAAGCTGCCCCTCTCTTTTTTTTTTCAGTCCATTACCTCTGACCTCAAATGTGTTGGACATAAACTCAGATGGTTGTCATATCATACCTGGCAAAATCAATATAACGATCCTTTGCAATTTCAAAACATAACTCATTGGGAATCTGATTATATACATAAGTTATTGGGAATCTGATTATATACATAAACCCTATATTCCATTACATCTGGAGCAGCCAACTTTGAGGTTCAAAATACTATGGGCTTTTCTGTTACATCTGGTACTCATACTTTAGGGGAACAAAACTAGAAATTTCAAAGGAGATCCACCCATTGGTCTGGTGGTCAGTCATTTTTTTGAATGCATTTTTATAACAATCTTTTACAACCTGAAAGCTCTGTTGAACTCATGCACCTGATGAACAATTAGTATGCCCAATTATAGAGAGTGAACATCATAAGTTTAAACAAGGTATAAATAAGTCTCACTAAGAAATTACATATGAAAAACAAGGTATAAATAAGTCTCACTAAGAAATTACATATGAAGCAGTGAATATGAGATTAATAAACTGAGACTGAAATAAATAAATAACTAATAAATGAAACTAAAATAGGTGAGTCAGGCAAAATAAAATTTAGGCTAAAGAGTAGGCATAATTAAAAAAAAGGTTAAATATACATATAAAATGATTGGGAACAGCATTAATCCCTATGACATACATCTAATTGTGTGTTTAAAAGGAAGTGTTAATTTAATATTCAACTATTAAAAATTTATTTAATGATTAACTAAAAATGATTTTTTTTTATTAATTATGGAAGTGAAATGTTCTGAAAAAACATTAAGTACAAGTGATAGTGAAATGGAGATGCTACTGTTAGTAGTGAGGAAGAGATCTTGTGTATTCAAGTACTCAGGGGGTCCATAATTCAGGCTGACTACTATCCATGGTGCAGGAAGGGAAACAAGAAACTTCTGAAATTTGAGAGACCATTGCCATCAAAGTGACTCAGGCATGCAGAGTCAATACAACACAGATTATAGGAGAGGTAACAGTGATGGAGCAAATGTTTCAAAGATTTGTGCTGATAATTAAAGCAGACATGAATAGTATGAAAATGAGTTTGAAAGCAGACATGGATAGTATGGAAACAAGCTTGAAATCAAATATGAAGGGTATGGAAATGAGCTTAAAAGCAGACATTAATAATAAGATTGACAGTATGAAGGCCATTATGGTAACCAAGACTGATGTGGATGACATAGAAATAAAATTGAAAGAAAGTATAAATTCCTTGAGAATAAGATTTAAATAAAGATGTAGATGAGGTAAAAAAATGAAATAGAAATTAAGAATGTTGAAGCTAAAGTATTTGAGGATATAGCACAACTATCCATAGAGTTAAAGAATGTTTAAAAAGATAATGCTGAAGTGACATAATCAATGAGAAAAGTAAAAAAGAGGTGGATGAGAGAGCTATACAAGGTCAATGGCATTTCAAAGAGTTTAACTGCAGTATAGCCAATCAACTTGACATCAAGTATACAGAGATGTGCCAAAACCACAAGGCCTTTAAGAATGAAGTCTGTACAAACCAAGAAAGACCCCAGAAAAAGTTCAAGAGGAGCTCCAAGTCATTTGCATCAAAGTAGACCAACTTTGTGTAAGTCAGACCAGAGACCAAAATCTAAGACAGCTTATAAACAAAAAGAAATGATTATAACTAAAATGACTCTAAAATATATCATAGAAAGTACAAATGGAACATGGGATCAAATCAGTCACTTAGACAAGGCGATCACCCAAAGATTCATACACATTGAAGCTCAACTGTTCCAAAACACATGAGTCATGGAGACCCAATCAAACAAGATGGGTCAAAGGACCTGAGATGATAAGAATAGGGAATGACACATGGAACAGCCCGGGGACTGCTGCTCAGGATTTTAACAAGATGATCAACCCATGTTTGGAAATCTATACTTCCATACCAAACAATGCATGGAATTGAAAATTTATACTCTTTGTTTCAATTTTGGAGGGATGGTTCCAAGTCAATTAACCCAGAAGAACCAATATTGATCCCACATATAAACCCTACAGTGTCAGGCTAAGTGTATTGTCATACAAAACAAATGAGTGCCAATAACCAATTTGTGTGACTCGAAGTTGTCAGGGGATTGGCCAGTGAAGCACTTATAGAACACCTTAAAAGTCCCACTTTGTACTCTTCAGTGAATCAGAATATGACTGAAGGAGAGAAAGTGATCATTGCTTACAGCCATCTGCAGGGAGATGCACTGATGTAGTGGGAGTTGTTGTTTCAAACCCATCTACCTTTAATGATAAATATTGTTGATCAAAAATTTTTGCAATAGGATATGCAGAAAGCTTTTTTCTATCAGCTATTACAAAGAAGTATAAATCTTCACCAGAGAAAACATTAACTCAGTTCTTCTATCACCAGGTTACTAAGCTGAGGACCTTAAACACCATCTGAGTGAAAGTGAGATTGTCTGGATTAAGCACCTTTCTGCACAAATGCTAAGAGCATTGAACAAGTAACAGAATTGCTTAATAGTATACATTTTAAATAGTACTGGTCTATCTACCATAACCTCAGAAAAAAGAAAAAGAAAAACCCACAGTGAACACCATCTACTACAAAAGGAAAAAAAAATAATGACCCAAACTATTGGAAAGGGAAGTCATTAAAACAAAACCTTTTCCATACTGGGTCACTCATTAACAACTGGTTACCTTGGACAAACTCCTCCCCATGTCCCAGGAAAATATCAGCCAGGGTGTAGTAATCATGCACCTAAAATCCAACAAAAACAAATTTAGAAGGTACTTGAAACCATGTTCCTCACCCCAAGAGGCCAAAAGAACAATGGACAACATAGAACAATTGATGAACTGGGAGATAACTAATTTAATGTGTTCATGGAAGGACATAACATCCAACTTCACTTTTCAGAGCTTCCCCATGATTTAGGTGTTGTTTGAGGATTTGACAGTTAAAGCATTATTAGAATCTGGTAGCCAGATTTCATAAATTACATAAATTTTATCTAAGTGCAGTAAATAGGTTTAGAGCTAGTCAATTGGAGGATACAGTCATTGACCATGTACTTCTATGCAACATCTCCAGGATCATATCTGAAGACCCAAACTCCAACCATAGACAGATGTGCCCCTCTCTCTTTTTTGGATCATTACATCTGTTGTCCAATGTGTTGGACATGAACTCAGATAGTTGTCATATCATACCTGGTAAAATCAATATAATGATCAGTTGCAATTTCAAAACATCGTCATTGGAAATCTGATTATATACCTAAACCCTACATTCCATTACAATATATTATATATAGTTTATGAATGTTAAAGACATGCAACACCAATTCATAAATATATATGTATATAGTTTATGAAAGTGAAAGACATGCAATAGCAATTTATGAAAAAAGACAATAATGAAAAAGCAGATAATAATCAAGAGAGTAATCAACTGCAGCATTAAATATTTATTATATATTAGATGAGATATGTTGGACTATTTCTATCATCTATGAGTGAATGTAGAATGTACAGAAAATTTTAAATTTTATTTTCTGTACATTCAACATTTACTCATAGATTATAAACCAAAATATCACATCTAACAATATACCATATATCACTATCTTTCAAGAATATATATATATTATTTTGTTTATTAACTAAATTATTCATTTATTGACAATTATTGTTTCTGGACTATTTACATAAAATATATTTTAGTTATCTTCATTTCAGATTTGAGTCCGTGCCAGAGATATGGCAAGCTAAATTATTAATTACCTACTGCACTACATATAGTCTCTATAATAGTTTTTTTTTTTGCTATAAAACTGAGAAATTATCATTTTGTATTAAATTCAGAAAAGTTTAAAATGATGTATAGTCCTTACATATAAATAGAAAACACTTTAATTTTGATGACTCGATTATGCAAAGGCATTTTATCCCTTTTATTCATTACTTATCACCTACACAAATTTATTCTATTGTTAAATGTTTAATATAATATTAAGATTTTACATTATGTTTTATTTGAAATTTTTTTCTAATCAACAAACGTATTTATTAGCTAAAAACCATGCGCACGCACACCTATATATATACATCAATAGCAAATAATTGGGTGTATCTAATTGACATATATTTTCTTGTAATTTTTTTTTTTTACATAGTCACATATCATTTTTCCAAGTAATTATCATTTATAATTCTTTTAGCTCAATTATAACTTGTTCCTAACACATTTATTTATTTACTTTCCAACTGTCAGATCTTTACATACTTCTTAAAATAGTTGCTGGAATTCCAGCTAATTAATAACTTTTTATTAGGTCTAACTGTAAGACCTTTTGATGTGTGAAAAATAATTCCTCATTAGGAGCAACAAAGAGAAGTGCTGATCCATTATGTGTACTTTAAAGCATTAACAATGTGATTTGCATAAATAAGCACAATGATAATAATGAATTTCACAATTTAATGATCGTGTTAAAGATCAGTGCAAGAATGTCAAAATATAATTTTTTTACTTTTTGTACAATAATAATAAAAAAGCTAAATTAAATTCTATATATTACATAATTATTTATCCTTTGAAAGCTACTACTATTTTTCTATCATTTTGCAAATGTAAACTTTTATATATAAAATAAAAAGTTCTCTTTGCGTGTTTTTGTTCGAAGATAAACCTCTATACGTGTCATTTAATTAATAGCTTTGTAGTCTATAAAGTCAAAATTTTCAATCAAAATTATTTAATGGTTCATCGGTTAATGACGTTTAAGCATCAAGTGTTAGATCGAGTTTCAATCCAAAAAAAAAAAAAAAAATCTCTAACTAACGTGTGAATGCAAATTAAAATATTATTTTAAACAAACAAAAAAAAATGGAAAAAGAGATTGCTAAATAGTATTAAAATTATTTATAAAGGTGAAATATTCAAGAATCAACAATTTTAGGATAATAAGAAAGTTTTACATTTGGATACATGTTGTGTTTTAGCTAAATATAATCAGATAAGCCACAGAAATTAAAAATAATAATAATGACAAAATATGAAGATCTTACAGAAAACAGTATTAATAATAATAATACATCAATAAAGTATTGCATGATCTAGGACATGACTTGAGTTTACGTATTGCTATCTTTGTAACATACTTTTTCATCTTCTTTATGCCACTTACTGTAATATTTAGAAAAAAAATTATAGTTGCCAGATACCCACTGCTTTCTTATCGAAAATCCCGACTATTTTCAGGCTTATTGTTTTCATCAGTGAGAAAGTTTGGATCTTGGAACAGTGCACTTTTCAATTCCTGTCATTTAGCTCTGTATTATACTGTCATGTTATTCACCCAAACTGAAAAACATTCATTTTTCAAGTTAACTTGCTTTTGTATTCTTGGAGAACTAAATCCAGCTCATTTTCTATATATTATGGTGGCCATAGGTTTTAGTAACTAAATCCTCTTTATTCTGTGACTAGGATTTGAAATACCTTAATATAATGTCACATGGTCTATCACATGATTTCTGTTTACATATTGGTGTTTCAATGTTTCATCTTCTTTATGTTACTGTAAGATTTAGAAAGTAATAATAGTTGCCAGATGACACAGTTTCAAAAATCCTTACTCTGTGCTTTCCTATCCAAAATTCCCAGACTAGTTTCAAACTTATAGCATTTATCAGTGAGGAGTTTTGGATCTTTAAACAATGCAACTGAATCTTTAGGACTTAATGCACCGTCCCTCCAAACTCATCATTTCTCTCTTTGCTACAATACCAAGCTTTTAGCTCAATGTTTTCAATTTAAGCTAACTTGATTATGTTTTAAGTGGAATAAAAAAGGTAAGAAAGTATGTTACTAAAACAGCAATATGTGAGTTGAAATTAAGTGATAAATCATGTGATATTTTATTGGTATATATAAAATCCTGTTCACAGAATACAGGCAAATTTAATTATTAAAAAACTATGGACACTATAATATATAGAAACTGAAATAGATTTAGGTCTATATGGGTACAGATTGAAAATATTTGCATGATTTTCAGCTTGGGCTAATACTTTGATAGTATAACATTAAGGTAAATAATAGGAGCAGGAGGAAAATGCATTGGATCCTTAAGTTTCAGTTGCACTGTTCTAAGATCCAAAACTCATCACCAATGAAAGTCATAAGCTAGAAACAATTCTGGGAATTTTGGATAGGAAAGCATAGGGTAAGGAGTTATTAAGCACTATTATCTGGCAACTATTGTTGTTTTCTAGTAAGTGTCATAAAAATGTAAAAAAGTATGTTAATATTAATAACAATAACAATTTTAAAGTTAAAAAAAATCCAGCATTGACAAAAAATTCAATAATTAAAAACAAAACTACAAAAGAAATTTGCTGATAAAATTACAATTTGAATCTGATCTAAAATAAATCACAAGCATTCATTTATTTAAAGTAAACAGTCTTATGATGCATATATGATAGTGCGTATTTTCATTTGTTAAAAATATTAATATTTTCATATTTTACACCATGATGTAGATATGGGCTTGAAGAAAAAAACTGAATTAAACACAAAAGTCATTTTACATAAATTAAAACTAATTGTATTGATATAAAAATAAATTGGTAAAACGTATTATCAGAATGCATTAATACAAAAGATAACAAGTTCCTGCACACTTAATACTTTAATTCTATCATAAAACTGTCGAAGTACTGAGAAAAATTAGAAAAAATATTAGGTCTTGGTCAACAGGATAAATGTGATGTGCTCTCGTGAATTTAGTATTGTACATAACAGGAGATTTTAAATTAAGCAATAAATCATATGATTATTATTACCAATTATATTTTATGATTTAATTGAAAATTATTTTCCAGCTTAAAATATTAGAAAGCATTCATCTAGCTTTTGCAAAACTAAATCACCTCTTAAAAAATGTTTTAAACACATTTAAACCTTCTTATATTTCTGTATTAGCTAAATAGATTCAGTACATCAAAGATAAATTAATAGTAGATCTAAAAAGACTAAAATATCATCATACTTCACTCATTATTTAATATATAGTCTCATTTTTTTGTTTACTTATTTATTTATAATGAAAACTTTAAATCTCACCTAAAAAAATAAAATATTTTATTCAATAAATTATGAAAAGTCTATTATTTATCAAAACAAAATAATCCAGTGATAGATGGCAGGATTCCACATCCTTCACTTTGGCTTGATTTCCATCTAAAAATATATATAGTATATATGCTAAAATAATACAGTTGCATTGTCCAATCACCCCAAATATACTTGAAGTTAATAATTTCATCTCATAAATTTTGAAGTTTAAAAAAATCATTAGACAAATTATTTTATATTTTTAAACCAGAAAATGTACTGAAGTTGCACATTGCAATAAATCATTTTGCATTTAAAAAAATGCTATTTACTAAATTTGGACATTTTTGACTTGTAACACAAATAATCTCTTTCATAATCAGAAAGAATTAGAATTTACTTGGTAACATTTTATATATAGAGCTTGCAAATAAGCTCTTAACAAGCTTTGCAGAATATTCAAGCATTAAATTAAAAATACTAGGACAAGCCCAGCACTTTATCTAATGGTTAATCAGGGATCCCCAACCCTATGCCTGCAGCACCATGGCACCTGCAGACCATTTTATGTGTACCTGCCGCTATCCGAACACGATAAAAAATTATTTATCTGATACAAATAAATTTAATTTTTAAAATTTCTTATAAATTATTGTATTATATTGTAATCAAATTGTAGGGCATATTATACTTTTACAGCGTAAAATATAAATGTTAATTATATCTTAAAATTTTATTTTTGAAATAAATATTTTTTTGTACATTATGTGTATTATTAACAATATCCAACTATAAATTTACATTAAAAAAATAAATGGTGCCCACCATCTGGCCGGTATTATAGAATGTGCTCTTAAGTGAAAAAAGGTTGTGGACTCCTGGGTTAACTATTCAGTAAAAAATCTGAAATTTTCAGACATCCATATGTCTTCCAATCCAGCTATATAACTTGAATAGCCATTGGGACTGAACTAATTTAGGCACACCATATATTAATAGCTTTAGTAATATAAAATCACCAAAGCCTTAATAGCAAAAAATAAAATTAAAAAAAATCAAGTCAGATGTTACATGACCTAATTTAACAAGCTTGCATTACAAATGTTATATATAGAGCTCACAAATAAGCTCTTAACTAAGGAATCCAGTAGCATAAACTGGTTTGGGTTGGGGATATTCTGCAAAGTTTGTTAAGAGCTTATTTGCAAGCTCTATATATAACATTTTTAATAGAAGCTTGTAGGTCATGTGACATCTGACTTGATTTTTTTTTTGTAATTTTATTCTTTGTTATTAAGGCTTTAGTTTAGCATTTTATGGCTATTTAAGTTAGATAGCTGGATTGGAAGATATATGAATGTCTGAAAATTTCAGATTTTCTACTGAATAGTTATCCATTTGATAAGTGTTGGGTTTGCCCTGATATTTTTAATCTAATGCTTGAATATCTTAACAGTAAAACAGTAGCAGAAATGAGTCTGGGATTGGGGATATTCTACAAAGATTGTTAAGAGCTTATTTGCAAGCTCTATATATAACATTCGTAATAGAATCTGGTTAAATTAGGTCATGTGACATCTAATTGGATTTTTCTTGTAACTTGGTAAAATTAAACAATTGTTCAAATATCTGATTTACATTGAATAAAAATACATGGTCATTATAAAAATCATCTAAGCTATGAATATGAAGTCCAGGAACTTTGAAAGCACTTAGCACAGATAAACATATAATTTTTACAACCTGTTAGCACAGAATTATTGATATTAAATAAGAATTAAAATTTCTTAATTATTAACTTTAGGTCAAATAAATAATAATAATCAAATGGGTGAAGTGTTTGGAAAGACATGTGACTTTTGAAAACCAGAATAATCATTATCAACATCAAACACTTGAAAACAAGTACAACCATATTACCTCTAAAAGAAAAAGATTTAAAAAAGAAATTATATTAAAAATGAGTTTTATGATGATTATACAAACTACTTGGTAAACTACAAATACATTCATATATAGAACATTCCAGTCAATCTTTCTTTATGTTTTATGATATTGTTTTTAATATTTTCTGCAGTAAAGTTTTCTTTCTGAGATATTTGATGCCATGTTTAATTGTTGCTCTTCAATGTACTCTATTCTCTGCTGTATTTTCTCAATAGAAACAATAAACATGACACTTCTTTAGAATGTCTATAAAATAATTCATATAAAGTAAAGTGGATCAACCTCATTCAGAAAAGCCATAATCAAGTACACCATGAAATACCCTTTTAGAAAGAATTATATTGCTCTATTATTTCACAATTCCAAACAAATAAAGGTGGAAATTTACAATAATTGATTCTATAATATTACATCTAGAATGTTAAAAAACATAGTGTTAAAATTTTACAAAGCATCCTTAAATACAAGTATAATGCATATACTTAAGCTAGATGTAATTAAAGGGAATTTGAACATAGACTTTAAAGTTCTCTTCAATCATCCACACTATTTTATATAACTGATACATATGATTACATACATGTGAAAAAGATAAATGATTTACAATATATTTAATTCATGCTGAACCAGCACCCATCAGTTGGTCCAGATCATCATCTCCCACACATATATCTAACCAGTGCTCAGTTTATATTAAGATAGCAAATCTACAAACTTTAATGGATAGGCTTCAATTCTCTCCACTCTCCAACTCTCCAGTCATCCATATCAATGAAAATCTGATGATGGAAAGTTAAAGTCCTGGTTGAGGCCAATGTTGACTTTTAGTCACTCTCAACCCTCATCTGTAAATGTTCATTTAAATACATGGAAGAGAGATGGGCAGAATACAGTCTGAATATGTAATATTTAAATACAAGTATAGTGCATATAAAATAGAGTGGATGATTGAAGAAAACTTGAACGAAAGTGTTCGAATCCCTTTATTTACATGTAAAATGGTTTCAGTGATTGATCCAAATGTCTTAATCAATTTAATAAAGCTATATATAATCATTCTTTTGTTCCTGATACTTTTCTTGCATTTATTTGGCATCAAAATCATATATATATATATATATATCAACAAAATAAAATTGCTCAGATCAGTTCTATGTTACTCTCTTAATTTTCAATGATGTTAGTGATGAGCTTTGTTTTGTCATAATTTTTCCTTAAATAACTACATCTTTTGTTATATATCATTTTAATATTTATCATAATTTATATTTTCTTATTTTTTTTCCGGAATTTATATATTAACTTTTTTTTCATATAAAAATGATAAAATCAAATAATATTTACTCATGCATCAGTTGTATAGCATGGACCAGAGGACTAAAAGGAGCTTGAACATCTGGGTTCAAATCCCATCTAATTACATCGAGTTTAAAGTATATATACAGTACTTAAATGTCAATATTACCTATTGAAATGGCTATTCTTTTGGTTTGTTTTTTAACCAGAGGAATTTTCTGCATAATATGTAAGAAAGGAAAATAAATTCTGTGATTTCAAACATGAGTTGATAATATTCTGTGTTTGGGTAATCAATTGGTTAAATGTCTTCGAGTATATTGATAATGATGATTTTTCTAAAGGCTAAAGAAAATCTAAAGAATGGGAGGGTTTCTTAGAATATTTGAGTCTGCTGTTTTGTGTCTCTGTTGTCTAGACACACGATTTTTTTACATTGAACTTTGATTAATATTTGGTTATATATTTTTTATTAGAATGTCTAGAAGTGGTTTTTTAATGTGAGAAATACTATAAGGTTATTTATTATATAATATTTGATAGCTTGTATTTATTGTTGGTGTTTATTCCTTAGAGTACTCTTTTTATTGCCAGCATGAAGAGAATGTCTAATGTGGGATTATTATCAAATTTAATTCTAGCAAAATATGTACTTCAACATAAAGTAAATTTTAAATCAAACGTTTTTATAACACTTTATCACAGCACTAGCCAAATAAAATACAGAACAAATATGTATATAGAAAATTTTTAAAGATTACCTAAATAACTAATAAAAGGAAGATTTATTGAAGTTTGGTTCAATTAGATACCAATGACATGCAAACTTTTCTTATTCTCTTTATTGCAGTTTGCAAACTTCTACTTCAATACATTTTAAATTCCAAGTTTCGACTTTCTCTTGGCAGTTTGTACAAGTATATGAACAAGATTTCAAACTTGTGAAAATTTTGGTATTAATTTAATAAGTATTTTTCTCTAAAAGTAACATGGCAATATTAGTCTTGCTTATTTTCATCTTTATAAATGATTGCTCAAACTAGAAGACAATTTTTCTTCAATTTATCATTGCATGCCATAATCTAACAACCTAACACAACACTGTAGAGTTGCAGACACTGGAGATCAAGGTTCATGGATCATAATCTATCTTTGTCACTTCCCTTGTTTAAAACATTTTATCAATTCCCAGCAATAAACCTGTGACTATTATTATTAGATAATTAATTATAATATAAGTTGCCACAGACATATATTATCTTTTAAAACATCATTTCACTTCAAATATCTTGTTAGAAACTATTTTATTATTTAAATAAAAACTACTTGTTTATTAATTCATTCTATGAAAAAAATTTTTTACTTTAATTATAAGCAATAAAATGGGAAGAAACAATGACTTGAGATCATTAATTCTGCCAAATAATAGCATTAAGTATAAATATAAAATGATATGGCATTGCTTTAATTTGATATCAATATATGGTTTCTTTTAAGTGAAATGTGAAAGTTTTTTTATTTGATTGTTTAAAGAAAGAAAAATTACAAGGAAAATATTTATAAAAGAGAACTGTAATAACTAATATTGGTTAATAATATATTTTCAACCTCTGTAATGAATATATATATATATATATTGTAACAGTATGAAACAAGAGGGATAAATATGGAGAGATGGGAAACCATCATCATTCCATATTTAATAATCAAATTAAAACAATATGAAAGGAGTGACCATAAAAAGTCAGTAAGAAATAAGACTAACTACAAGTTTACCCAGCATTAAACAAAAGTAGTATTAAAATCATTCATCATTATAAAAAATCAACAACAAAAATCAATAATCAACCTTGTGACCAGATTTAAAAGAGATTCACTAGTAATAAAAGAGACACTTTATAAACAGGCTACTTTTGTAGCCACTGCCAAACATAGGGCAGAAATACAACAAGATTATCTGGATGCACATACTTATGTGCTAATCCATCAGAATATTTAAAAAATCAAATGATGCTGAGGTACTAAAAAATGCTGATCATCATCAATGCTCTGGATATATAGTACCATTGATACACTGACCAACTATAAACTTAATTTCTAATAAAAATAAAGTAAAATGTAGTGCATGGACTTTAAAGTGATACCTTTACACCAACCAGGATTACCATCTGGATGATCAAAATACAAACCAAACCCCGATATCCATAAAAACTGTTATGCTTTAATTTAGCTCAAGAAGCAAGAACTCTGTGAACTATTATTATGAGCAAAAGATAAATAAATAAATATAATAGCTTATTTTAAATAACTACATAATTTATATTTTAATCTACTATAATTAAACAAGATTTACTGGGATAATTTAAAAATCACTAAACTCTAAACCTGCCATACACACTGCCAATTTATGTAACAGATATCTGGAAAAATAAAGACATTATCACTAAAAACTATTTTTTAAAGAATTATTTAATAGCTATTAACAATAAATAAATAAATGACATTATAATATGAAACTTCAAAACTTATTTATTTCCCCCAAAATTGTTAATTTCATAAAAATTATAAGAAACCAGTTGATTTTTATACATTGAATTAATTAACTTTTGTTTTCATTGAATTATTTCTTTAAATAACAAAAATTAGAAAAACAGCATTTTCAAAATCAGAGATAATCTTTAAATTAGCTTAATTAATCTCTTTACTGAATTTTGGAGGGAAAAATAAATGGATGAAAATAATAACATGTTTCAAAATAAAATTTTAAATTAAAAAAATTAAAATTTTCAAAAAAAAAAATCTCATTCATAAATTTGAAGAGAAAAATTGAATGGATTTAAAAAATATGTTTCACTAAAAAATATTGAATTAATGAAATTATTCAAAATTATCCATTATAAAATTTTAAAATTATTACTTTTATATATAAAAAATATTTTTTACTATAAATGAAAATACAATGTGCATACACAAAAAGTAACTTTAATCATGATTTTACTCTTCTACAGACTTTGCAGTTATAATTGCTCACTTTTCCTGGTAATTTTTTTTCTTGAAGGCTTCTACACAATAAACATGATTAATTTGTTCCTTTTCTTATATGCAGCATTTCCAGGTAAACAAACAACAAAATTTTATCCATTTTTTTTTCACTAAAATTTCCATGTGACTAAAACATACAGAGACTTTTGCTCTTGGTTGAAGCAAGATTGTACATTACTTTAGGAACATTTTTTCTCCTTTATATTTTATTCCAGTGAAGGAAGATTATATGGAGAAAGATTGATATCTAAATTTTAGCTAGCATATCTCACAGTTTTAATTGTAGAAATCATTTTTATAATTAAATTCATAGCTTGCTAACTTAAATAAGACTTCTGCTCCTTTTTTTAGAAGCTGTGTCAGGAACTTTTTTCACCCTACTGTCTTCTTCAGCAGCTGTAATAAGCCTTATTGCCTCTAACAAGACATTTAGGTCTTCCAACTAAACCAAACCCTTTTTATACCCTGTCCCCAAGCCAACCACAATCTATCTCCCATATGGGTCAATTTTTACAAATATAATGGTTTAGCTATTTCCTTCCTTCAACATTGACATTGAAAAAACAAGTTAAAACATTCTATTAGAATCATACAATTTTTGATATTCCTTTTTTAATTAAAAGTTTTTTGCCAAAAGGAAACAAGATAATCAGATTAATTAGAGCTGATTTGATAAATATTATCTTTTCTTTTGGAGAAAGATAAAGAGGAAAAAAATAATTTATTAAAAATAAGACTTTATCTCTCTTATTTTCTTTAAAAAGTTAAAATCAAAAGTTTCAATAAACTTTTCAAAATCAAAGCTGGTAAATAGTTAAAATTATTGAAGAGAGAATAAATGAAATTATTTATTTGATTTATACTTTTCTCTCTCTTTTACAAACATTTACTATTTATTAAAATATTAATCTTATTACAAAAAAATAATGTTTGAGAATTATTAAAGAAAATTGTTTAGAATTTCCATACTATCATTTAAGAAGAAAAAAAACATTTAAATAATGGAAACCTATTATTATAATAATAAACATATAGAAAATTAAATAATATTTCTCTGTTAATTCATTCTAAATTTAAACTTGGAGAGCTTGTATTATTGCACAGCTTATGTCCACAATGTTACTATATGTAATTGACTGATAGATTTACTAATGCAGTTCTAACTGTAATTCTAAACAGAAGATAATCAACCATTTAGAAATGTGCTATACTTTTATATTAAATCAACATTGTTTTTTGTTGAATATGAGGAAATTCTCAATGTAAAACATGAGATAGAAACTTGGAAATTATTAGAGTGGCCATCTTATTTTGTACCTAAATTCAATTATATAGGCCAATCTTAAATATTTTGAAACAAGATTGTGAATAATTTATATTCTTTAGTTTACTTCCATTTTCTAATTACACATATTAACACTCATGAAATTTTAATACTTAATGTATGTTAATATTCAGAGATGTTAGAATTAATACAATTGACTAATAGATTTACTAGCACTGTTTCAAATTAATTCTAAATAGAAGGCAATCAACCCTTTTATTCATTCAATGAGGCTTGATTATTTTCTGTTTAGAATTTATATATATATATATATATATATATATATATATATATATATATATATATATATATATATATACATACACTTAGAATGTTAGTTGTTAGAAGTCATATGACATTGAACACAAATTGAGCTTCTAGTCAGTAATTTTAACTCTCGAGTCTATCAGACTAAAAATGTGCCAAATGATAAAGATATATATTTATGTAAATAAAAAGAGTTGTAAATTCCTTGTGTTTGCCTTGAGATTTTTAAACATTAAACAATGACTTTCTTTGGAAAAAATTATAAATTTTATTTAAATTTTCCAATTACATTAACCTGTTAATAAAGCACTCAGGTTAGTATATACTTAATGTTTTGAAAGACATTATTGGTACTCATTATTTAGCCAGGCTTGGCCACTTTATGGCTTTCTGGCTAACCAAGAACAACTACAAATGCCATTTACACAGCCTAGACTTATGACTAAAAACAGTTCTGTTTATCTTAGCCATTGCAGGCCACTTGTTGGCATTTCACAGCAATATTATGGCCTGTTTTGTGCTTCATGACACTTTATGCAAATTTGCACAATTCACAATTGGCTACTATATCATCTGATGGTGTCTAGATTTGAAGTGGCCACAACTTTTGAAAGGTCCATAGCAAAGTAATTTCATTTCTACTTAAATCATGCAGTCTGACTCACTAAGAATTGTCACATCATCCCCAGATTTTCCTACACAACCTGGAATGTGCAAAACATTGTCAAAGAGTAGGGTCAAACACAATTCAATGATCTCACATGAAAAGTCATGCTTTCACAAGAAAATATACGAGACAAATAAAATGGCACACTGCAGCAAGCAGATTTTTAATTGTGCCAGTTTCCAATGCCAGTCAGGCTCCTGCAACTGAAGGTACTTGATTGGACATATTTTCAAAATAAAAGGTTATGATTCTATGACATAAATCAGTAAAAAAAAAAAACCAAAAGTTGAAAAAGTCAAAAGTTTGGATGTTTTTTCATTATTATTGGGGGATGGGAGGTGGAAAGGGTGAGTTGAGAAATACTTTGTCCTCACTGAGACAAAATTTATTTTTGGTTTGTTTTTATTTTTAAAAAAAAAGATAATAGAAATTTGTTTTAAAAATAAAGTTTTACATTTTTATTATTGTAATTTGTTAGTAGGAATGAAAAAAAAAACCATAAAAATAAAAAAATTAAAGATGTAGTAGAAAAAAATCAAAGAATAAAAAAATATAATTAATAGTAAAAGTTGTTTTTAAAAATCACTAAATAGAAATCACATAATACAAATAAAGACAAAAAAAAAAAAAATTTCCGTATTTTAAAAATCGTGGCCTGGTAACATTGCATTCTATTGTTTTTGACTGGCAACAATACCATCAAGCAACCAAGCCTGGATAAGTAATGAGTACCATGTTATTCTCTTCTCTTTATCAGGTGTTGCTGGCCACTAATAGTACTAGTATGGGAATCTAACCTGGATTTTTAGATTGTTGAATATTGAATTCTAAGATAATTTTCTAATCAACTGAGCTATTCTGAACTTTATCTTAAAATTTAATATTCAAAAATCTAACAGACCAGGCTTGATTCCATACTAGTACTGTCACAGATCAGATCAGCAATACCTGAATGAGAGAAAAATATTATTTCATTCAAAACATCATGCCTATGAATTATTACTAAAAGTTGAATGTAATTAAAAAATTTAAATGAAGTTTTATTTTTCTAAAGACATTCAATATTTAATGTTAGATGATGGAAATAAGTCAATATAAAAATGGATATACATATCACCTTTGTGATTAATAATGAGTAAAATAAATTATATAATGGAAAAGTTTTTTTTTTAAGTATAATGTTCTTTGAAGTTTTACATGAAAAGTACTTAAGTGAATATTTGAGCAAGATATTAGATAAGTGGTTAAATGTCTCTGAAGACAAGATGATTATAAATCAGTATTTTTCTGAGGGAATCACCTAAGTAGTTCTAAACATGTACATGTATGAGTCTGAAAATGATGATAATAAATAGATTTAGATTTGTTTCGTGTGTCATAGCATCGACCGGGAAGCGAACTCGCTAATCCGGAACAATTGCTTGTAAGGCAGCTGTGCTGACCATTCGATCACCAACACTTGACAACAAATAGATTTCACTTTATGCAGTGATCTTCCACTGTAAGCTTTTATTTATTTAGAAACAATCATACTAGATCAAGTTTTCATTTTTTACCGTCAATGAGATTTTTCTTTAAACACATGCCTAATCCAAATTTTCTTTAGTTTTATAATTTCATTAATAAATAATGCTTTTAAATTTAACTTCTTCACTAAAAAATAATAACACTATTTTTTAACTTTTCTGTTCTTTTTCAAAACCACTTCTCAAATTATCAAATGTATTTTTCTCCCCCTCTCCTCCCCATTATCCATATTTTTGCTTCTTATAAAGATAAATTTCAAACAAAATATTTAAGAAGATTCTTTCTTAAATCTAAATATAACAAGAGTTATTTATTTATTTAAATTGTTTAGTCATTGCAATTCTCATCTTTGTATCTTATGTCCATCTAAGGTAATCAACTATCTAAATTCTTAAAACATTAATCTTTTGTCCAACTACCATTTAATATTTTATCACTTTCTTTTTTTTTTTGCTTTAAACTTAAGTTTGTTTAAATTATTGAATTTCATAATAAACACCATTAAATAGAAAGATAAAATTAAAAAAAAAAGTGCCTCTTATTTCTTCATTAAAAATCAAATTTAAGGTTGGTCCCATGGATGATTAGTGACACACCTCTGTATTTTTGCATATGCATATCCTCAAATTTTCTGAAAAAAATTTAACTGCTTCTTTTGTCTTTAGTTATCGCACTCACAAAAAAAGTAATGATTAACAATAAAATTAAAATAAAATTTAAGAATACAAAAATCTGGAATGCTATTCAGTATTTATTATGACATACATTATTTCCTTTAGAAGAGTTTACAGTTTTTTTTAACTATATCCAAGAACTAAAGTGATGCAAGAATCTTGTTTTTATTTATCTAATGTACCATTTTAAAGTATCATTTCACAATATTATTAAGATAGATAAAATATAAGTACAGTAATTGAATGGTCTGTTACTAAAAAGTTTGTTATTAAAAAGCTTTGATCTAGAAAACTTTACCTCTTAAATCCATCATTCTGCTACTGTAAAAAGTAAAAAAAAAATACATCAAATGCTAAATTCTTATTCTAATCAGTTGACAATCTAGCATCAAGTTGAATATCATTCCCTGAGTTTGTCACTGTTTGTCTGTAGTAATTTGTTCAGAGCAGACAAGTTAATT
The DNA here is from genome assembly GCA_028023455.1 of Epiperipatus broadwayi. Classification (NCBI taxonomy): domain Eukaryota; kingdom Metazoa; phylum Onychophora; class Udeonychophora; order Euonychophora; family Peripatidae; genus Epiperipatus; species Epiperipatus broadwayi. The sequence goes on along the minus strand of JAQFVV010000200.1, from coordinate 1,209,972 downwards.
TATCACATAGTCTACTGTTTATGGCGAGATTCAGTTAACATCTGCATACTAAAGTGACTGAAAAGCATAACAGTTCTAATCTGCCTAATAAAGAATTTTTCACCTTTTTTTCATCATCTTTAGTCAAAATTTGATTAACTATTTCAGGTTCACATTCAGCATTTTATTTATATATATACAAGCATTTAAACATTATAAAATGAATAAGACTGATCTAAAAGGTTTTTTTTTTGTTTTGGAATTAATTATAATCTGCGTTGCTAAAAGCGAAATTCTTTATAATGCAAAACAAACAGTTCATTTTAGACACAGTTTTAAAATCCAAGTTATTTGTGTATATTTTTTAATACGAGTAAATATGGAATGACTATATAAACACTACAGGTGGCAATCATTATCTTTAGCACTTTTAAAACAATTTACAATCATTACGAACTTGATTGATTATTATGCCATTAGCTGACTACTATCAATGAAAGATCGGTAGATTCCCAATGGCAAACACCAAGAAACATCTGGTAATCAAGTTCCAGAAAATGTCTCAAAAAGATGACTTTAAAAAATGACTAAATCTCTCAATAAAATACTGTTTATTTATTTTGCTTAAAATAAAAGACTATTTCAAATTTAAAAAAAATATCTACACAAATATTTTTTTTACATTATTTAGAGGTGATAATTTTTTATAACTTTACACAGAAACCAGAACTATTTTTTAATTATGGAAATAATTACTAAGCTCTTCATGGTTTGATACAGTGTATCTAACATTTAAAGTCCATGGATCACAGCCATTCTTTGGATGTTCAAACTTTTATGAACTCTCAGCAATAACTTATTTAGTATTAAATATAAAAATAAAATGATTATTTAAATTTACTTAGAGACCAGAAAAAAGCCATATTTTAGAAGAAATTATTATTGGTATATATATATATAAAATATACAAATATTATACATATGATATATATATATATATATATATATATATATGTATCATATGGTCATAAGTTGATATTTATTTAGAGCTACAAAGGTTCAGTGCATTTAACAAAATAAGTAATACATAGAGTATAAAAGCTTACCTAAAACTGCATAAAGTAAAAAAAAAAAATTGATAAATGTTGATTAAATAACATTTTAAATTTTATTAGAATTACCAAACTATTACTGTATTTAGTTTACTAAAGATGCAATTTTAAAATGAGAGCAGTATTATTTTCAGCATAACAATACAAGTCACAAATAGTATACTGTGGGAATTATATCTGCTTTTATTTATTTAATATTATTTTCAAATTAAAAAAGGTAAAGATTTCTGGTCAAAAAATCTCAAACTAACATGTTCAGTGCTGTAACATCACATAATCTTATCAGAAATCAACCATCAATTTTAACTGATGGGTTAGTGCACTAATGAGTTTGAACGCTAAAGATTTTGTGATCCATAACTTTTAAAGCTTGAATGTCACATGACCTCATGGGCAATAAACCAATTGATTATTTATATTAAATATTACTATGTTTATTTAAATTGCTAAATAATGATATTCAGTATGCTAAGTATTGTATCTTTATGTAATAGAATGTTCTATATTTAAAATACATTTAGTCATTATCATTTTACACTGCAAATTATTGTACTACATTTTCTGAATATTAAATAAATGATAGTTCTGGCCTTAATTTTCTCAGCAGATATAGCCTGATTGAGTATATCATTTAAATGAGTCATCATAAATTTTACCATTCTTCTAAATTTTAATTTATTTATTGATAGCTGCTTTTATTGCATATTTTGTGCAAAACTTAAATATAAAAATGATTTTATTTGCAGTAAGTCAGTTCTTCATTTTGTTCATGAATTTAAACTTAACAATACTTGGAAATGATTTATGATCATTTTTTGACATTAGGTAAAAAAAAATAATAACATGAATTGTATACAGCCATTCTTCAAACAGTGTAATAGCATAACAAATAGTTTAGTATTTAAAGCATTGTGATAAAATATTTGGTCTGTTAATCGTTTTCAGTGTTATCTTTCATAATTTCCAGAATTTGAAAGTAAATGCCAATCATCTGCTTCCTTTACAAGTCAACAACTTCCAAAATTTTATTGTTTTTTTCCAAAGACATGTGATATATGTAATATGTATTCAGGTATTGAAGATTCAGCCTTTTTAAAATGAAGTATAGCTTTTTCTATTATTTCTTAATGAAAAGTATCTCATATCTATTGTGATATTTTGAAAGATACCCTTTTGAATATCATAGATGAATATGTTACACAATGTTTTCATCCAACTTACATTCATTTGATATTATAGATATAATCAAAGCATGTATCACTATGTTGACACTAAACATTTTTGTCTTGGAAGTCATTAATTTTAATAAAATCTGCCTGTTTCAAACAGTTTTATTTTTTTGTGAGAAAATACATTTAATGCCAAGATTTATATCATAATATAAATAAACATTTTACACAATGCAAATGAAATACTCTACTATATCAACCTCTCAATAATAGGTAACATTTTTGCAGTTCAACAGACTTCTTAAAAGCTTCATTTTTGTTTAGTATATATTTTTTTTAGCAGATCAGAACTTTAAGACACATGAATAACAAATTTATTTATCATAACCTGGATTTAATTTTGATTTGGAAATCATAAATACCTTTAGATATTTTTCTTTATGTGAATAATCTGTAAACAAATTATCTAACCTTCTAAATTAAGGCCAATATCTATTTATTGAGCTAGAAAGTAAAGGTCATAGATTAATCTGAATTATTTGTCAGGAGAGCAATGTAATATAATGAAGCTTTCTATACTTTTTTACAGATAATGAATTCTGGATTACTTTATCATAAGATGGGCATTGTTCATAATTGGGAAGAAGATGATTTAGTTTTTTTTTTGTTCTGTTTATTTTGTTTTTTTATTTTAATTTTAATACAATATAATTTTTCATTTTATCTTGCAATATTCAGAAATATAAATTTTGTGTTTTATTTTCAGAATTTTTTTTTTAAGTCAATGTAAATAGTTAAAATTGGAAATTTTTTGAATATATTTAACAGGACTTCCTTACCAATTTCAGAATTAGTTAAAGTATTATTATCACAATTGTTCATTAAATTATGTTATATATCAAAATCTCTTAACATACCATTGAATTTATTTATTAAAATTATCAAATAATTTATAACTTGAAAATTCATAAGAAATTAGAGTACAAGAAATGATATAGCAGAGCAATGTTCCATGAACTCTGACCTCCAGAATCTATCACTTTATTACTGCATTAAACTATACTGTAACAATAAAAAGAAACTGGGGTGAACTTGAGGTGATGACACTCATTGTCATCAAGCCCAAGTCAAAAACTATTCTATGAATCAAATTTAAATTTAAATATACAAATAATATAAATGAACATGAGCATGCAAGATCAGCAAAAACGAAGACTAACTATAAGTTCACCAGCATTAGAGAAAAGAATAATAATTTTCATCATAATAAACGATCAAAAATAAAATCAACAATCAACTTTGTAACTGGATTTGAAAGTGATCCACTATAAACATGGCTGCCAAACTTGATGCAGATTATAGAAACAATAATTTGGATGCACAAACTTAAGTGCTCATTCACTGGAATACAACAATTAAAAAAATAATGCTGGAATATTGAAAAATGCTGATCATCATCAATGCCCTGGCTATTTAGTATCATTAATGTACTGGCCAACTATAACCTTAATTTGTAAAGAAATAATAAAATGAAATGTCAAGGAAAATGTAGTGCCTGGACTTTAAAGGTTATCCCTTTGTGCCAATCAGAATTACAGAAAAATAATCAATTTATCTGGATGTCCAAAAACACTACACATAAACCCCAATCTATATAACTGATTATTATGCACAAACAAGAGATAATACTAACATATAATATTTAACCCTTAAACCGCTAATTTTATCATTGGTTGTATCAGATAAAAATCAAATCTTTTAATTGGCCAACTCACAAACTGAAGACAAAGCCTATTGTTAAAACATATTCGCCTATAATATTAAATTCAACTCAGATACATTTATAAAAAGTATATAATTAATTTTTCAGGTCATGAAAAAAACGAAAGTTCTTTCAAAAATAAATTGCTATTTATTTATTCTAAAATATTCAACATCGGCAACATAAAAGTTATAATGTAAACAAAAAAATCGACTTTTACGTTATAGAAAAGTAAATATTTCTTTTTACTACAACTTCAATATTTGGACTAAAATCTTCAATATTTTTCGAAAATAATTTTGTTTTTTTATTATTCTCTCTGAAAATTATGTTTAATTTCCATAAATATTATTTAATAATAATTTAAATCGTATTCGAAATGAAAATCTCAGCGTTTTTCTTTATTTTCTTTGATCAGGCAGTTTCTTTGTTCTTTCCAGCCAATCAGAATGCCTTTTTCGGCTGAGAGCATGCTAAGAACCAATCACAAATAATGTTCCTTCTTTGTTTAGGTTTAAATGCGTTTTTTTTCTATTTTTTACTTCTAAAATAAATCGGAAGATGTCACCATCGTACAGAACTTTTAAAAACGAATTCATTACGTATTTAACGAAATTTTTCGTATGAAAACGAACTCAGTTAGAGTGATTTCAGATGTCGACGAGGAGCCTCGTCGAGCGCGGGCAAAGAGTTAAAATATTGTCTAGGGTTAAATAAATTCACTGGAATTTATTAACAATGAAATTAAAGTAATGTCTGTTGAGTGTGCTATAAATTCAGCATTTTGATTTTGACTAGAATAATACAAAAAATATGCTATTATGTTGTAATTTACATATATTTCTAGATGTTTACATCATCATCATCATAAACCATTACCAATCCACTGCAGGATGAAAATCTCTCAAGTTCAAAACATCTTCTTTGATCTTTAGCTTTTCTTCTCCACATCACCCTGCACACTTTCTTATTATCATCTATCCATCTCATGTGTGGTCTCTTTCTGGGTCTTTTACAATCTCTTGAAATCCAGTTTAAGATTTTAATTGCACATCTATTATCATCTCATTTAGCAATATGTCCAGATCAACTCTACTTCAGTCTTTTAATTTTTTTAATAAGGTCAATAATACTTGTTTGTTCTCTTACCCATATATTGCATTTTCGATCTCTTCTTGTTACTCCTAACATGCATCTTTCCATATTTCTTTGAGTGGTCTGAAGTCTCTTTATTGTTCTTCTATTAAGTGTCCAAGTCTCAGATCCATAAGTAAGAACTGATAAACCACATTTTTTAAAAACCTTTCTTTTCAAACACATAGGCATATTTCCTTTTAGTATCACACCTATATATATATATATATATGTTAAAATACATATTTTGCGGGTTAAATTATATATATATATATAAGCACACAGATGTGCCTTATAATAATTTAAATTAATGTTTTTGTATTGTCATAAACCAATAATAAAAATCCATTTTTATAATTAATAATAATTAATTTTAACATATATGTGTTTGATGAACAAGCATAAAGCTAAACTAGTCAATATAAAATCAAAACTACCCCAAATCCAAAATTAAACCAGACCAGCAAAAAATAATATTAAAACACAACCCAAGGTTTCACTGCTACAAGCAGACTTCTCAAGTGTAAAGAACTACAAAAACTACACAATAAATATAATATTAATATTAATATTAATATTATATATTAATAATATTAATATTAATATTATATATTTTCATATTATATATATTGTGAAGTTTTTGTAGTTCTTTACACTTGAAAAGTCTGCTTGTAGCAGTGAAACCTTGGGTTGTGTTTTAATATTATTTTTTGCTGGTCTGGTTTAATTTTGGATTTGGGGTAGTTTTGATTATATATATATATATATATATATATGTTATATATAGAGTAAGTTAAAAAACAAACTCTTATGAAGCTTCAAAAATACCCTCAACCTCAGACCGCGGTTTCTGCCTCTAGCGTCATCAGTGAGGTGCTAGGGAATAAAAATACTAGAACTAGTTCAGCATTTTATCAATGCCTAACTATTGACGCTAGAGGCAGAAACCGCGGTCTGAGGTTGAGGGTATTTTTGAAGCTTCATAAGAGTTTGTTTTTTAACTTACTCTATATATAACATTTGTAAATAGGAGCTTTATTAAAATTAGGTCATATGACTTGATTTTTTATCAATATATATATATATATATATATATATATATATACATGACACACATCTAAGCACACAGATGTGTTTTGTAATTAACATCTTTGAATTGTCATAAACCAATAATATTAATTTTAATAATAGATAAATAATTAATTTTAATTTTAATATATATGTGTGTACACATAGAAATGTGTGTACACACTGATGTTTATATCCTAGGATATTTCTTTTGTCAAAAATAATATACTTATTAAACTATATATTTTCAAAAGGCATAATTAATTCCATGTTGAAAATATACATAAACTTCACATGCACATGTATATTATTGTTATCTTTTTCCAAATCAAAAATATTAATTAACCCATTACAGTATTTTTAATTGTAACAATTTTTTTTTTTAACAAAAATCATTAGATCCATTTTAGAGAGTTTTTTTTTTATAATTCAGGCTTTTATTTTTTCATTTCCAATATTTAAAACAAACATTTTGAGTTTTTTTTAAAAAAATAAAAATGGGAATGTCATTTTTTTTCTTTCATTATTGTAGTTTTAAGTTAATAATTTAGACAAAAGTTATTTATTTTTAAATCTTGTAATTTAAAGATTTAACTTCAATTGTTCTTTTCCATAAATATTCTACTCACAAGCTAATATCTGTTCATGAAGTATATCTCCTGTATGCATAATATATATATATATATATAAGACTATAATAACTTTGTTCATGCTTTCTTCATATTAGATTAATCAGCATACATATAAAGTCATATCACAATAATCTTTCAGCAAGCTGATTAACACTGGTCTTTCTTGATAAGCTGGTCCATTCTAAAACAGGAGACTGACTTATTGACAACTTCAGAAAAGTTATAAATTGGGTAATGGTTGACATTCAGTCTCTATAATTTAGATAGACTTCAGGCACATTATGAGATATGAAACACAAAAAAGCAGGCCTTGCTTACAGGTGAATTCAAATTCTACTGATTGTGACAATAGCAATAGTTCTACATCTTACCTTTACTTTTAATTTCAGAATAATCATGCTGTAAAACTGTAGTAAATGTCATGAATGATTCAAATCCACTTTTTATATTATGTCATGGAATTTAAAACACAGTAATTAAAAATAAGTTTTTATCTTGATTTAAAAAAGTTAATGACCATTTTTTAATTCACCTTAATTAAATACCAAATTTTTGTCTAAAAGTATTTCTTAATTCTTTCAAAAACATCTTTGTAGGATTTTTATCAAAATATGTTTTACAATCTTTAATTAAAACATTTTTTAATATAATTAAAATAAATAGTAGAATTTTATAATTACCAGAATATCTATGGTAACATAAAAACATGCTTGTTTTAATTATCAAAATCAGAGTATAACATTAAACAGATCTATTTAAATGTTTAATTTATAATATTTTTTTAATTCAAACTTATTATTTAATTCTTAACTGTTATTGGTAATATACAAAATGTCTGCAAAAATTGTGTTTGTAATTATATCTTTTCCTTTCAACTTTATATATATGCACACACTGCTATCTTATTGTATGTCATGAGACATATAACCATCTCAATATAGAAGTTTTTCTTTTTTATTTATTTTTAGTATTCATTTTTATATACTTAAGATGTATAAATAATATTGGTGTCAAAATCATCTTTTGAATTAATAATTGACATGACAAGTTGCTATGTTTAATAGAAATCTCAATAAAAGCTTATAATTTTTTAAATTGGTAAATATGTTATACATAACAAAAGCTTGAAAGTATAATATAATTATATATTTTGTTCTTACAATAAATATAATAAATGATCTTGATACTAAATAATATTTTTCACAAACTTTTAAAATATTTTTTATTGTTTAATATATATTTTTTAAAAATATTTTTAAATAACTAATAAAAATTATTTTTAATTGAATAATAATGGAATATTATTTTTATATTAAACGTGTTAGTGAATATTTAAAATATTCAAAGACATAACATATACATATATGAAGCAGTTGCCTTTATATTGAAATGAAAAAGTACTCATAGGACAATAAATCTTGGAAATTTTTTATGTCATGATGAATTTTTCAGTAATTTATTTATAAATTACTCCAAATAGCCATATATTAGCAAGAAAGTAAAAGTTCTAGATTAATTATGATTAGTCATGTGAGTCTTAAGATATTAATTGAAAAAAATCAAAAATATGATTGATATTGCTAAGTCTAACATTCTAAAATGTTTCAACTTATAGACTTAGTCTTTTTTATTAATTATGTTGACATATTTTTTCTTCACTTTTTCTACCAAAACTTTAAAATGGTATAGGATATCACTTAATAAAATGTTTGGTAAGTATAAAATTTGAAGTTGTAAAATATTTAAAGCAACTTGTAAACTTTTTATAAGCACTAGTAAAATGTTTCTGTATTGTGCCAAAAAACTTAAAGTTTATATTAAAAGTTTAGTTGAAAATCTGAACTTGGTAACTTCTAATTATTCAATTATGATTACACATGATTACATAAATTTCAAAACTGATACAGATATATAAACTTCAAAAGAACTGAAAAGACAGTGTTATCCAATAATGAAGTTACTATTATGTTTTTATAAAACTAAAAGGATATTTCAACTCAGATTTTCAAGCTCCCTACAGCTATCTACTCCATATTATATAACTTACACACATGACCACTAACATGTGAAAAAGATAAATAATCTCCAATGTATGCATTTTGTGCTAAACCAGTCTCATTGGTTAGTCCAGATCATCATCTCCCACACACATATATAATCATTGCTAAGTGATTGCTTTGATTAATCAACAGCTTCATAAGATCAATAAGCTGATTCTTCATTATCCCTTTTATGTTTTAAAAAAATAAAGTTACTGTTTAAATTTTTTATTAGTTAATGTGAGTGAGTGAACTCACATACAGTGAATATATACATAAATGTGCTCTCTTACTTTGTTATTGGTACTTCCATTATTATTCTTTTTAAACTTTGTTTAGTTATGATGTTTTTTATATGCATGCTATACACATTAAAAGATATCTGTTCTATATATAAATATGTTAAAAGGGGTTGCCTTGATAACACTTTGAGATTGTTGATTGTTATCTATATTGGGATTGTCTAAGTGTTGACTGTTTTTAATGGTTATACACACACACACACACACACATATATATATATATATATGTGTGTGTGTGTGTGTGTGTGTGTATGTGTAGTGAAAAATATTGTATATCTACAGGAGAGTAAACAAAGCTTATAAAGTGAGTTCATATCTACTATAAACAAAATATGCTAAGAGATCTTGAAACAAAATATAGCAAATATTGAGGATCAACTACATTTAGTTATTTTTTTCATACACTTTAAAGTAATATACAAAGGTATATTTATTATTATATTATTATATTAGATTGTTGATTATTATCTATATTGGGATTGTCTAAGTGTTGACTGTTTATAATGGGTATATATATATAAGTGTGTGTGGTGAAAAATATGGTAGATTTACAGGACAGTAAACAAAGCTTATAAAGTGTGTTCATATTTACTATACACAAAATATGCTAAGAGATCTTGAAACAAAATATAGCAGATATTGAGGATCAACTACATTTAGTTATTTTTTTATACATTTTTAAGTAATATACTGTAACGGGCACATACGCCATTACATTATTTATTTCAAAAATTAGACATTGAAAAGTTTGCATATAAAAACTTCTTCTTTTTTAAGAATTAAAAATTGAAAATTAAAAATCATCTAAACTCTAATATATAAAATTGCACAGATGAAAAATTATTAAAATAAAACTTTATTAAAAAGAGAAAAAGTATTTTAAAAGTAAAAACTTAAAAAGATTTAGAGATAAAAATATATCTTTAAGTTTGTAAAATAATTTAATTAATTCTATTGTTAATACATTGTACAAGCTTAAACCTGCATTTATATATGTAATATATGTGGGGTTCGAACTCAGACTTTCACATGACCCACCACTCTCAGTGCCATCTCATATTGCTGACCCACCATGGAAATGATTATTTTAATTAGTAAAAGTAAATTAGTCCTTGGGCATTTCAAAATGTATTAGCAAAGGTCAGATAGGAGAAAAAAAACCAATAGAAACTAATAGCCAATAAAAGAAATCATTCAGGAAATGGACCATAATAAAAAAATCATCATCGTTATGATGTAATGTCCACTGATCCAAAAGTTTGCAATAAAAGGAAAAGTTTGGAAATAAAAAAAGATTAATTAAAAGAAGACAGAGATATGTTAAGTTGGAGAGTTGGAGGTGAAGGGATTGAAAGACGCACTTTCAATTCCTCCAGTTGTTATAAAAAAATGAAACATCATTTTCCCCATATTGCAGACTATAGGACATCTGGGCCTGGCAATAAAATACCAGCTACCATAAAGGGCCAATGGGTAACTGGATACCAATATCTTCAGGATGGCATGGGAATTCACATTCAAAATTACAAACAACTACAAAATATGGACCTTTTAAAACCGTAAGAACTTTAGATAATTCATGAACATAAAAATATAAAACTTTCCCAGTATTTAAATGATAGCAATAGTTTTGCCTATCGGACCAAACTAAATTATTTAATTATTTTTATGGAATGTATTATTAGTTTGTTAAATCATTTTCATTAATTTATTTTTCATTCTTTTAAGTTTTTGTTATGATTTTTTTTATTATTAAAACAACTTGTAATAAATGCTAAATTTAAGTCAGGCATGAATGTCTGCATAGATTTGTAAAATTATATATATTAGTTTAGGGGAGGGTAATCTTAGGTTATTTATTTTGTAGTTAGATTGGGTCAATGGATTGGATATATTGGTGTAATTAGTAGATGTAGTATGAGATTTGCTATTTGCAGTATCGTATCATATGCCACACACCCCCTTTTGGCTATGGAATAAGATCGTAAGTCAGCAAAAAGGACTGCAGTCACTTCCTATGGAGTTTTTTTTATTGTTTTTCTTGCCAGACAGATGTAGAATTTCTGTCTGGATGAGAGTCAATGTCATCTAACCATGCTGTTCAGATGTACATTCCTGACAGTATGGTATTTTGTGCTGTTGTATTCATACTACTGCATTGAATGCATCGATATATCAGATGGATTGATGTTGGTTTGGCTGCGAACCTTTGGCCTAAGGTTAAATCAGGGATAGAATATTTTCTTTACCAAATGCAATCTATGTAGTCTATTCATACTCGACACTTAATAAAATATTAAATTTATCTGTGCGAACTTAGAAAATAAATGTTTAAGCGTAAATTAAATTCTAAAAACAAAGTTAAAATGTGAGTTAAATTTTAAAGTAAAATTCTGATGTTTTATAAAAGGAAAATTTTAAAGTAAAAGTGATTCTAAAATGATTCAAAAATTATATGTGTGTAAATAAATGTTTGTGTGTTAATTACTGACAGTGGCTTTTTTATTTATTTTTTTAAATGAAATATTATTAGATAAGAATTAATATTTTATAAATTTCTGCATCTCCCTGAGCTAGTGATAATGGGCTAATGGTTGACATAAAAATATATGTAAAATAAGATCTTAACAGTGCATATCTGCCTACTCTATAAATTTTCTAGGTTCAAGTAGCCTAGTGGCACTCTGTAGAGTGGATACAATAAGACTCCTTTTCTTTCAGACCGTTATAATACAAAGGTATATTTATTATTAAATTTTAATTCTTATATAAAATTATTATTTATAATATTCATATGTATATTGTTAAATAATATAATATTTAATTCTAGCATTGAATAATCTTAATTTGTGCCATCTACAAACATTTATGATCTTTTAAATGGTAATATTTGATTAAAAATCAACCAATCTCTGTTGCATATATGTTTCTGTCATAACTTCTATTATTAGACCTTGAAAACTATTTCCTATTTCATTAAACATAGCAATGCATCATTGCAACATTAATTTTGCATTACAGTTTAAAAGTAATATTTTAATAGTAATGTAACTAAATGTTTTTCTGTATCATCTTAATATTATTCAACATGCAGATTCTTAATCTTATCTTATAAATAACATTGATTTTAAATAATATTTAAGTAATTATAAAGGATTTGAATGCAAACTTTCAAGCTCCCTTCAGCTATACCTTCTATATTATTCAACCTATAAACAATTGTTTTTCCAGTTTGCTAATGATATCAGTTATAATAGAAATCTATAACCAACAGAGAGATTGGTTTACTTTTTTTTTATCAAAGATTATTATTTTAAATATTGTAAATTTTTATAGATAGAGCAAGTTAACATTATTCAATATTATTACATATTTATGTCATATTTCATAAATTATTTCTGTTTACATTATGTTTAAACTAAAAGTTATTTATAAAATAAAATTTGATTAAAAACTTTGTTTTGTCTATTGGCATTAAGTCAATACAAAGTACAGTCAAAATATTATATTCAAATTTTAATGTTAAATTAAACAGTGTGATGATGATTAAATAAAATTGTATTGCTATATTTGCTAGGATAGCAATTAGTTTTTAGTCTATAGGTAATATTGGATGTGACAAGCACATATATGCAACAGAAATTTGTTGATTTTTTGATCAAAGATTGCCATAGAAGATTGTAAATTTCTGTAGATAGCACAAATTAGATTAGCATTATTTAACATTATTACATATTGTAATGGTTATATTTGTACATTCATGCAACAAAGTCCAGAGTTTTGGAAAACTATCCCAAAGCTGATCTAGATGAGAGGTTGAGACCTCAAATCAGATCGCTCCTCAGTTCCTTCACCAATGCTCTGAGATTTACTATCCTATGGATGACAGATATGAGATTACAATCAGCCTCTTTTAGTTCACATGCCAGCAGTAGCAAAAGGTGGAGTATGAGACTCATGGAATAATGACTAAATTAATAATAAGTTACCTAAACACATACACCTATATGTACTATGAGATAATGCATATATTAATAACTACTGAAATTAAAATAGAATTGGATAAGATTTAGGAGTGAACTACAAATGACACCCTAAACATTATAATAAGTTTAATATCTTTAATTATTAAAATATAAGTTAATTAATAAAATGGAGATGCATTGGTATTTTACACTCGCAAGTGTTTATAGTGATGAGCTGAGTTAAATACAAGATCTCATCTTTTATATACTTAAATCATTTAATTTCAATGTTAATTACAATTATTATTATCTACAGTTTATGTTCATACCTGACTTATGCTATGCCATTCCTATAAGGTTTGCTAAGAGTTATGTTTGCAAGAATAACAATATTAAATATAACTTTTTATTAAATTTATATAATGAACAGTAAAGTGCTCACTATACAAATTGTCTTATATAACCCAGATCTGATGTTCAGATCAATACTGAACTAAATAAGAGTATGGTAAGATAAACTGGTGTTTTGCAGCATAACTTCAGAGACTGTGGTGCTACATAAACTAAATAAGGGTTGCAGCCTGAATGTGTGATTACTCATGGGATTCAGTACCAAGTACTCAATTCCCATGGTCCATATGACTTGCTATTACAAAAGATAAGAAACATTTAGACTGGGATATCAGAGCAGCTTAAAATATGGACCTGGATCCTTGTGTTCCAGTTTTAGAAAAAGCTGTCTGAACTAATTAATACTAATGAGAAGGCATCAAACCCAAAGCCTATTTTAATAAGAAAATATATATACATAGCAAGGCATATTGCATGTATGTGCTTTATAAGGATACCTTCATAACACTTTCCAAAATAACAAATATTAAAATAAACTAATGTGCTAAATTTATAGTTTCATCCTGTAAAACTACTACTTTATCTCAGTTTGTAAATTAGCATACATAAAACATGCTAAAAAGGGTTTAGTTAAAGTGATTTAGTTTACAGATTAAATCCAAATAGTTTATATTATAAACTAAGGAGAAAAAGCATATTGGAGACTTACTTAAGTATTTATAATATGCTTTATAATGTCATTTTTGCTATTAATTAACTAGATATAATTTATCAACATGCAAACCCCAATTATGATAAGCTAAACATAATAGCTTAACTAAATATACATATATGTAAGATAGGTTTCAAAATGAAGATTTAAGTGTGTGCTAAAGAAGTAGCATAAATCATTTACAAGGGAGCTTCTAATCATCTCTAATATTATTACTATTAGTAAACTCTGTTTTGAGTTACGACATATCATAAATCAATGAAATAAGCAATAAAATACATAAGATAAGCATGACCACAGATTAGGACAGTATAGATATAATAAATGAGTACAGTTATTATAGTTTAGGACAATTATTAAATTATGAATATTTATTTAATATAGAGGCGAGATTCTTACAAATAAAGTTGCATTAGAAAATTTGTTACAATTTCATTATTTAGATTACAGAGTATAATTATTAAAAAAATACTTTAAGTTTATAAATTTATGAACATTCAACTTTATAGCTAGCTTAAGAAATTATTAAAATAGTTTAGTTTTAGATTTATTTTTATAGACTCCTCAGGAAAAATGTTACCAATCTCCTATCTGAGGCATCCTTCATGGTGTTTGGCACTGGTGTTTTTTACAGGCTGCTTGTCTGATATCTTTGTGGCAGGAAGTTGGTCTTGAATTTCTCCATTCCAATAGTCCAGTCTTCCAATGGAAGACAGCAAATTTAGTTGCCTTCTAGCTGATGGTTTCCATTGTAAAATTGGGCATAGCCACTGGCAGCAAAACATTTCAATAATTTAAGGCAGTAAACACCTAGTGCTTAACCTTTCTAAAATGCAGTATGACACCTCTTACATTTCAGCATTTTCTGATGTTTTCTTTATCTCACACATCAATATAAATATATATGATAAAATGTTTATTACTTACCAGAAAATAATAAATTTGACTTCATTTGATAGATATTTTTGTTTACTACTGAAATAAATTTTAAATGTTCACATTTTGTTTCTGTAAATAATAAAAAAATGAGATTGCAATCAAAACAAAGATGTTACATGTCATCATTTTTAGAAAGATTATTTTCAGCTTATAAAATCAACAAAATATTTTTTAATTTTGATTACTTTTAAACATCTGCATGAATTATTCCATATTTCTCTTTTATCTAATGAATTCTGCATTAAAATTTTAATTTTTTTTAATCTTTATTGCAAAATTGTGATATTTTCTTACTCATAAATGTAAAGTAGATTGTTTATGTCAAAGCTAGTCATGTAAATTGCTTCAGGCCATATTTACACTAATTGCTAATAAAAGATTGTATTTTTTAAAATAAGACATTTCAAGTCAAAATAAGTTATTACTAATTTATATTTCTTGATATCTAATAAATATAGTGTAAATTATTAAAAAAATATTTCTAAAACCATAATAAATTCACAAATAATCATGCTTTTGCATCATTAGAAACTTCAATGTCATAAAATGCCAAACATTTTACAGCTTTAGCAACAGACAATGGCTGAACATATCAGAGTGGGGCTTATGTCTATTGTTAGAGTGGGAATTTTGAATTGCACACAATTTTTGGTAAAAAAATTATTATAATAAAATATACTGTTTTACATGCATTTTAATGTATAATGAAAAAAATCACCAAGGGTGGAATTAGTCAAAAAACAAAATAATTCAGCAGAAAGGGTTGGAAGGTTAATTTTGTGGGTTTTTATATTAACTCTTTTACTCTCTCTGCAAAAGCCATGAACTTGTTTACCATTTATGAAATTTTACTCTTAAGTTTTAATATAGTTTTATTAACTTTAGAAAAGAGAAAAGCAATATCTAAGTTATTTATAAGATAGTGCAGCTTGACTGCTTTTCTTTTGTTTTAAAATCTATTTTAGAATTCTTTAAAAATCTGCTCTTGGTTCTCTCAAAATTAAACCAAGTGCATGTGACATGAGATTTTCCAAGAAACAGATGATATTTTAAAAGAGATTTAAGTTTTGTAAACATTCTGTTGTATGTGTAATCTTGTCACCTCTGGAATTGAAAATTTACAGGTGAACAACTTTAATTTTATAAATTCTTAAAGATAAAATAATTTATTGTGTTGCAATGCTTATCAAATCTATTGTGTCATAGCTTCATTTGCATATATATGTAGGTTCTCTCATACACATACAACAATGTGTACACAACTTACTTTTAATTTATTATTTTAATTTACATTTGAGTATACATATTATAACTATAAGCATACAAACATTAATATTCATGTACGCAAATATATAAATATATGCACATATATGTAAATATACATTAATATATGTGGACTTGTATGGATTTTAACTAAGGAAAGAATACTACTATAGGACATAGTAGGTAAAATAGGATGTTAGACAAAATAATATCATCTCAATATTTATGTAATATTAGACTAGTTATTCAATATCACTATCATCATTTTCAACAATCATCAATCCAGTGTAAGATAAAGGTCTCTCCAAATTTAATTCACTTTATCCAATTTCCAGCCTCTGTTTTCCACATCAACCAGAAAACTTTCTTTTTCATCCATCCATCTTACATGTAGTCTCTTTTTGGATGTTTTATAATCTCTTGGTATTTAATTTATGATTTCAATAGTTTATTTATTATCATCTCTTCTTAAAATTTATCCAATCCAAGCCCACTTCAGTCTCTCAATTCATTAAATGAGATCAGCATTACCTGTTTGTTTTCTCACACATGAATTTTATTTTTAATCTTTTCTTCTTATTTATAACATATATCTCTTGATATTTCATGAATAGTCTGAAATCTCTATATTCCTTTTTAGTTATGTCCAAGTCTCAGATCTATAAGTATAACTGGTAAAACATGTTTATTAAAAACTTTTCTTTTCAATATAATCATACTTCCATTAAATATTAAATTATTTCTACCAAAGAACTCTATCTAATTTTAATTCCATAATTAATTTCATCAATAATATTTCCATCTATATTAACAATTTGACCAAAGTATTTGTATATGTCAACTTTTTTTAATTCAGTATTAGCATTCTTTTTTTTTTTTTTGGAAAAATTTATTGAATTGTTTTTAATCTTTTTAATATTTGTCTTTAGTCCTATCATTTTACTCTCATGAGATAATTCTTGCAACATTTGTTGAAGCTATTTTGAATTATTTTTAATTAATTGGTAAATTTTTATTTGTGTAGAAATCTTCATATGTCATACTTTGATAAAAATTTCAAAGTGTTTTCAAAAGGATTACAATTGTTTTTAATCAAGATAAAAAAATAAAAAGTTTTTAATTTTGTGTTTTTGTCACCTCAGCTGACCATATTTTAAAAAGTTGATAAAAAATAGGTTAGTTGGCTAATATAATTTTGTGGTAGTTTGCTGTAGTTTGGCTAGTAATTTTCTTGAGTAGTATTTGGCAGTAATTATAGCTGGCCAGAAAAGTTGGCTAGAAGAATAGTCCAGCTTAGGACAGAAATCTATCATGAAGATATAAGACTGTAAGGAAGGCAAGTCAAAAAGCTGCTCTATAGTTCATGAAAGTGAAGTTTGAATTCCCATGGAGAAAGGATCAACTTCAAGTGTTTCATAGTTACAAATGTGGACAAGACAGTTTGCTTGTCTGCAATATATAAAATCATGGACAAAAAAGAATGACTGCAGTTACCTGAATACAGCTGTCCAATGATGACAATCCTGGACTATACTTGTCTCACTATGACCATCTGTCTCATCATAAAAAATCTCTCAGCTTGCTAAAGAATTTATCTACATGCAGAAAAGCACAAATAAATAAATGTGGTGAATAGCATTATATATAATGAGAACAAAATTTTAAATAAGTACTTTTACATAATTTCTTAAAATGACATTTTAAAAATGATAGATATATATAGAAAAATATTATTTTAAATCATTTAAAATCTCTATTTTTAAAATTTAAAATGTTATAATTGTGATTAACTTGCAATGGTCATATCAATATAAAGACAGCAATATTATTTTAAATGTTAATAGTTTCTTAAAGTGACATTTAAAAAAGATAACTCAAAATGCAAGAAATAATTTTGCTTGGATTAAAAATAAAAAAAATAAAAAGTACATAGTTAATAGATGATTTTATATTTTAAAGAAAAATGTATTAATTAACCTGTGATGTTAATATGTATATATAGAATAATTTTAAATTTTATTAAAAAGAAAAAAAAATACAATTTAGAAAAGTAACACAAGTAAATAATTTTGCTTGGATTAAAAATCAAAAAGTCAAGAACAAATTCATAGGCAATTTTATAGAAAGTAGAAAAAATCATTTATCTAATTGATGTTAAATTGTCAAAAAAGTTGATAGTGCTTTTTTTAAAGAAACTAATCAATAAAGAGAAAACATACTAATTTTTATATATTTTCCAAATGGAATTAAATATGAAGAATATTTTTAATAATCTTATTAGTGTGATAAATTCAAATATAATAATAAATATGTATTTCATTTATATGTCTGTCAATTATATGTTTTGTGTGAACCCATTGTGGTATTTTATATCATTCAAAAGTGATAACTAAAAATGTTTATTTTATAATAAGTCAAATATATACATGTTAATCATTTATTGTATTTTTATATAATTTAAAGTTTTTATAATTATTTTATGACAATTCATACATGTTCATTCTAAAATTATATATACATATATGTGTGTTTAAGTGAACCCATTATAAGATATTGCAAATCAATGTAATAACTTAAATTTTGTGTATTAATCATGTAAATTACACTAAGATAGTTTTTAAATTGTATATTACTCAAAATCAGAAGCATTAATTGATGTGAGTATAGTCATATTCTAAAGACCTTAGTTTCAATTTATTTTTGTTATTGTTATTAACAAACTTGTATTCAATTGTTAAAATTATTCTAGTGACTTAATTCTAAATGATTTTTTGATTATATCATGTATTGCATCATCTCTTGATCACAGTAACAGTAATAGAGCATTTTCTCTGAATTAGATTAGAGCATAATGGTCTGATATATAAAAGGAGGTTTATAGGCATCCAGTCATGATGCTGATATTCCCATCAACAATAATCTTTATCATCTTGGTTGGTGCTAAAAGTATATTCTTTAAATCCCATGCCTTACATCTATTTTAGCTTAGTTTCTATTAGAATTTAAGTTTATAGTTGGCTAGTGCATTAATGATACTAAATGGCCAGAGCATTGATGATGATCAGCATGTTTTAATATTTCATATTATTGTTTTTATAGTTACATATTCTTATAGGTTAGCACTTAAGTTTTTGCATCCAGATTAATGTTTAAATAAATGCATGAAGTTGGCAAAGGCATGGTCTACAGTAGACCCATTTCAAATCCAGTCACCATATTGACTATTGGTTGCATTTTAATTTCATTGTTGCTTATTCATGATGATGAATGAATTATACATGTTTTAATGCTAGTGAACTTAATTATGCTTATGTTTAAGATAGTTAGCTGCTGTTCTCTTAGAGTGATCTTTCATGCTCATCCCTTTGATATTAAATTTTATATCTTTTTCTTGAGACTAAACACACAATTCCTCAGATCTCTGATGGTTTTAACCCCAGATATCACCTTAGTGATGACAACCTACTATCCATTCCATTGTAATATATATATATATATATATATATATATATATACATATGGATATATCATATATATATATATACTCATATATATATATATATATGAGTGTGTGTGTATACATATGTAATTATTGATTATTAAACTATAAAAACATGTTTTAAGTAAATTATTCTGATTTATCAATATGCTTTCTATGCTTTCAAATTAATCCTAGCAGTTTGAACATTTGTGTAAAAATCTCAATATTCTCTGTTGCTGTTCATCTATTTCATAAAATGGTCTTTATCAAGAAAGTTAGAGGCAAAAAACTCCTGGAAGTCCATATCATATATAATAAACTCATATATATATATGTATGACAATAGATGGTGTTTTACCAAAACCACCGAAACAAGTGTAAAATTTGTTTACATAAATGACAAAAGAGTCAGAATTAACTATCTCTTTCATTTGCTCACCCTCAGATCAGCTGATTTCAAGCTATTTGCTATCATCAGTGAATGATAGAGTTAGAAACTATATCTAAACACTGACTCCAAGTGTTTATGCAAAACGTTTCTATCATTTGTAAGCATGAATTTTTCAGACAGGTAAAGTCTCCAAACTCAGCCTAACAAGCCAGATATCTATATAGGTCTGATCTCAGTTCAGTTTCACCACATAGTCAAAGTCTCTGCAATATATATCTTTGCAAGAAACATTTAAAGGTACATTTATAAAAAACAAAAACAAGTTATTCATGTAGCTTGCTATCACTTGTTATTTATGATCAATAGATTGCATTTGACCAAAACCACCAAAACAAGTGTAAAATTTGTTTACATAAATGACAAAAGAGTCAGAATTAACTATTTCTTTCATTTGCTCACCCTCAGATCAGCTGATTTCAAGCTATTTGCTATTATCAGTGAAGAATAGAGTTAGAAACTAGATCTAAACACTGACTCCAAGTGTTTATGCAATTAATTCTGACTCTTTTGTCATTTATGTAAACAAATTTTACACTTGTTTTGGTGGTTTTGGTAAACACCATCTATTGATCATGAATAACAAGTGATAGCAAGTTACGTGAATAACTTGTTTTTGTTTTTCATATATATATATTAAAATTTTGCCTTGCTTGATATAAATGTTTAAAATTATACGTTACTCTATAAATTTTGATTTTCCTTCCATTTCTTTAAAATCTTGCTTTTTCCATCATTACAAATCATTCCTTTTTATTTCAAAAAAGTGTGTTTGTTTCACAATTTTAAAATGCTTGATTAATGTTATTATTAGTGATAATAACTTTATTTTTTTACTATAAAAATTTCCATAATGCTTTCATTGATATTTTATCTGGAAAAAAATCTGAAGAGGTCAATATGATATAGACTGTCAGCATAGATCTAAGAATACTACTATTGTTTAACAGAAAAAAATGTCTTGTGTATTTACTTTTTTCTGGTCTTGTTTCATACAAACATTTTGGTATAAATAAAATATGATTTTTTGCTTCTTTATAAAATATTTTTGATTATTTTTACACACTATTGGTGTATTATTGTTTAAAATAAAAAGAACACACATGAACACTTTTAATTTATTTATCTACCCTTTAATTTTAGAAATAGAAGTTAATGAAATATACAGCATGTGTAATGCCATTATCTGTCAGAATTAACATGGTTTTATAACATTTCAAATATTTTAATTGTTACAAAAACTATTAGATTTCAAAGACAACTCCATATACCTAGTATTAATCTATCTTCCTTATTCACATTAAAAAAAATTAAAAATATAAAATATTTCATTCATTTTTTGAAAGTATGTTGATTTTAAGTTATTTGATGATATGTTATAATACAATGTTTGATTTGCATGTCAGATGTGTTTTTAAAAATATTATTCATTTATAAAATTAAATTAAAAAGAAATCAAGTCTAACATAGTGAATTTTAATATAAAATAAAAATTTTATGCAGTAATGATGACTGAATATTTTTAAAAACTCTCGCCAGGTGGACAAAATAAAATGTCAAATTGTTAACTGAATAATAATAATGATAGTTGTAATAGTAGTAATAGTAATAATAGTAGTAATGTATTTGCACCCCCCTTAAATGCATTTGCATAAAACATATTCAAAGAGAAAGTAGTAAATGAATAGACTAACTACCATGCCTACCCCAAAATTCATAATTCTCAAAACACATTCAACAGACACAACAATGTTTAAATATCTTTCCCTCCTAATTTAGTTTTATTTTTGTTCCATTACATATACAAACTTAAACTTGCTCCATATATATATACAGAGTGGCTTATAGCAAATGTAACCCTATGATCATCAATAAAGGTCTTTCTTTGAAACATACTACTACTACTACTGCTACTGCTGCTTCTACTGCTACTGCTGCTGCTGCTACTGCTGCTGCTACTGTTACTGCTACTGCTACTACTACTGTTACTGTTACTACTACTTCTGTTGCTGCTTCTACTACTACAACTACAACTGCTACTTCTACTGCTGCTGCTACTGCTACTACTACTACTACTAATACTACTGCTGCTACTGCTACTACTACTACTACTACTACTACTACTACTACTACTACTACTACTACTACTACTACTACTACTACTACTACTACTACTACTACTACTACTACTACTACTACTACTACTACTACTACTACTACTAATAATAATAATAATAATAATAATAATAATAATAATAATAATAATAATAATAATAATTATTATTATTATTATTATTATTATTATTATTATTATTATTTTTATTTAGGCTTTTAATCAAACATTTATAAATCATATAGAGAGATTAGTTAAATGTAATACATATACTAAAATTATATTTTATCCTTATTTACAATAATATATTTTTCATATTATAGTTTTAATTGCATTTTAACATGTCATAATTAAAAATAATAATAAAAATTATCTGAATTTTATCAAATTTTTATTTAATGCATATTATTTTATTATAATCTTAATAACTCAATTTCTTTAAATGTTTATAAATATTACAAAACTTCAATAATCTTTATAATTAATATCAATTTAATAAATAGCAATTATAATGTCTTTGTCCAATTGATTTGGTATTTCAGCAATTCGCTTCTTAATTTTTGCACTTCTCTACATAAAATCTTTTATGACTATAGGGTAGCAGTAGTACATTCCATCATTAAACTATTATACAAAAAAAAACACTTTAGATATGCCAGTTACTTCTAAATGATAAAAGGACATAATAATCAAATGCATATTTTTTTTGCTCATTTGATGTAAACATTATTGGCAATGCTTTTCATTTAAAAGAGAAAACATTTTAAATAATAATAAATGTAGAATTAACAATTACAAATGTAAAGATTTATATAGTAATTTTTTTTATCATTTGTTAACTTTAAAAATGTAATTTAATGAAAGATAGAAGTTCAATAAATAAGCTGAATAAATAAGCCTGTGAGAATTTACTTTTGAAATTGAATACTTTTTTTCAGTTAAAAATTATAAAAGCAAAAAAAAAAAAAAAAAAGAATTGTTATAAAATAGAGAGTCAATGAATATTGAAAATGTTTTATAAAAAAGATTAAAATGCAAAAAAAGTAAACAAAATAAAATACCATTGATACATCACATAACCAACTAGTCATCAAGTTACTATTACTTATATCTTGCTATCCATTAGTATAATATTCTTTTCTTGCCACTTTTATGCCATCTAGTATAAACTTTAACAATCAATAGATACCACATGATAAAGCTAAATAAATCCCTATTTGTGCAGTTTTATGCAAGTACCCTCAGACCACCTATTCTTTAGCAACCATGTTTTTATATTTTTGTTATACTATCAAGCTACCAGTTCAAACCAAAAAACATTCATTTTTTAATCCAAATCTATTTTTTTGCATCGCCATACAAATCTGAAACTAGACCAGTTTTAAATATTATGGTGGCTTTAATTTTTTATAATCTTAGGTATCTTTATTCTTTGAAAAGAAGTGATACTACAGTATTAAGACATCACATGACTAAATAGTCATCACATTAGTATTGCTTATATCTTGCTATTCGTTAGCATAATCTTTTGTACTAACCACTTTTATGACATCTAGTGTAAAGTCTAATAACCAATAGATGCCAAATGGTAGGCTTTATCCAATGCTATTATATTCAAATGGTCTTCATCAGTGAGAAGCATTTTGGGATTTTTTTAAAAATTTTGCACTGGATCTTTTGGTTCTAATACACCTTTCATCTCACAGCCATTTTTATCTTTTAATTATATGTTCAAGTCAAACCAAATAAACTTATTTGTCATTTTTAATCTGAATTTATTTGGTTGCATAACTATGTAAACAAATAGGCTTGGATTAAAAAATAATGTTTTTCAGTTTGTACAAATTACTTGATAGTATAACAAAAAGATAAAACATAGTGTTGACATGAGATGTAAAAGTCCAAGTGCATTATTTAAAAAAATCCCAAAAACTTGTTGTTAATGAAAACCATAATTACAAAACTAGTCTGGTGATATTTGGATAGAAAAAAAATACCAGATAGGGACTTATTAAGTACTATCAGTTGGCATTAATTGATTACTAAATTTTGCACTAAATGGTATTAAAATGATGAAAATAGAAGATAATGCTAATAATGAGAAGAAAAATAATTTATGATGATAGAGCAATAGTTTTCAAATGTTTTTTGGCTACAGACCCCTTTACAAAAACTTTCAAAACAGTTGATCCCCTAGTCATTTACTTTACTTACTCAAATTAATAAATTTGTACAGTATTCGATATTAAATATTTCACTAGATATCAAACTTCTCATTTTAATCCCTTGTAATTAATGATTGAAAAAGATAAAAGGATTATGAAATATGACATTATAATTTTCGTGCAACATTTAATATCGAAACCGGCACTAACGAAAATTAAAGCAAAAAAAAAAAAAAATAGAGCAATGTTTTTTTTTAAATTTTTGACATTAAATATGTAAATTCAAAATAAGTACAAATATTGAAATCACTTTATTAAACATAAAAATGATTTGAAAAAAATTAACATATTGAGATAGAATTAAACATCAGCAAAATTATAACAACGAAAGATTTTAAACAAAATTATAAAAATAAGAATACCAAATAAATTATCTTGGAAAACAAAATTTAATGAAATGGTGCATTTAATGATCTGTCAATAATTTATTTAAATGTGGTTTTAAATCAGTGAGTTGCATTCTCAAATCTCCATGTTCAGTGAAATGCAATCATTGTCTATTCTAAAACAGGTTTAAAACTACACTAAAGCTCTTTTTACTAGATACAGTGATGGAAATACCAGCAAATATTTTTGTACAATAATCCATAGAGCTGGGTACAGAAGTGCAATATCCTGTTGCAGCCTAAACTTTTGATAATCCTGTTTGAATTGTACCTTGGGATACTCATTCATACTGATGCATATCAGTTCATCTTGCATAATTATATTTGGTTCTGAACTAATAATGTGTTATCCAGTCATGTGTTTCCAATGATAGAATATCTTCAAATTTAGTTTTGAAATCTAAGTGAAGAGCCTCCAAGTGATTGACAAACAGCAAGATATTTTCTTTTTGGATTGTGCTTATCTTAAATAAGTTGGGGAATTGGGAAAACTCAGATCTTACAATATTTTACTTAAAAAACATTAACATGGCAACAGAAGCTGATATGACCAATTTTGCTTTGATGAGATTCAAATTGTCTTCTTGCAATTGTAAATTAACATCATTAAATTTGCCAAATAAGTCAGTTAAATAATCAATATCTGTTTTACTCTTAAGTAAATTCTCTTTTAAACTGGAATCTTCAATTCCTAAAATAGATTGAAAAAGTGTAAAAAATCTCATCAAACATAAACCTTTTTAAAGCCAGAAAACTTTGGTATGGAGAATAAATTGATAGAAATCTTCATTGTTTTCCTCACATAATCAAGTGAACAGTCTTGTGTTCAAAGCATTACTTCAAATTTTGTTTCACAGCTGTTACAACAAACTAAAGCAATTGATTCAATTTGTTGCTAAGCTTCTTAGCTACTAAATGTTGCCTATGGATTATGCACAGAACTGCAAGCACTTCAGGTATATGTTCTTTCAGTTAATTTATGAAAACACAAAAATGACCAACCATAGCTAATGATCCATCTATTGCAAGCTACACATATTATATTTGTCAATGGAATCACTTTTCCCCTAAAAAATAGTTCATTAAATGAAATATTGATTTGCCTCTGATGTCAGTTTCTTAAGTTCTAGCAAAAAGCAGCTCTTCATGCACTTCCTAATCATGAATAAAGCAAATGTATGCCAGAAATGTAACTTCATTATTGGGTGATGTTGACTCAACCTACAGGAGGGAAAAACATTTTTCAAATGATTACACAAACAGTTTCCATGTTATGACTCATATCGTCGATATGTCTTTGAATTGTCTTATTTCTCAAAGAATATTTTTTCCCCTCTGGTATATATCACCAGACTTCATGATGAGTGCCCTTAATCCATCATCATTTTGTTTCAATGATGAAACAAACACATTATTTATTGTAGTTTTTTTCAGAATTTTATTTTTAATTAAGTGATTGAAAATATGACAAATCCTTTTTCTTTTTGTCAGGGTGAATTCTGTTCAAGTGATCTGCTAGTTTTGATGGTTTTATAGCATCATTGCTAAAGTTGTTTTTGCATATGTGGCACATTGATAAATGCTTTTATTGATAATGCTGGGACAAATCCTAGCTTCAAATAGTCCAAACTGTACTGTCTGCATTTTTTTTGGTTCAGTCATATTATTATCATAAGAAATAAAAACTTTCATTAACAAACAATTTTGACAATCCCTGTGATTAAAAAAAACAATAAAGTATGTACTTATTTGAAACAGAAGATTTTTGTTCAAACTCGAATAAATAAACCGTGTCCTCTGATTTTCTTTATCATTGTACTGCTCCTAAATAAATAATTACATTCAAAGTTCAAATTATAAATAAGTACATGTTACCTCAAATGTACCAATTTATAGTGTTTTATGAAAGTATGACCATACAAGACTGATAGATACTGCTAATATCAAACCTTATCTCATCCCATTATGAGCTAGTGCAGATATGCAATGTTTTTTCATGTCCACATTCACTTTGATAGGTTTGATAAGACAGTGCCCAGACATATTTGTGCTACATGCATTTCCATGCATTTTTACATGTGACTCTTTTAATGATACATTTTACCTTTTTGTTTGCAAGTTTGGTATTTCATGTGTTTTTATCAAAAAAGTGTTTTTTTTTGTTTTTTTTTTAAATTATTTTACTTCTTAATTAGGCATTCATAGGACTCACAAATATTTTAAAGTAAAAAAACAAATAGCAGTAGTAAGGGGTCTATTTTTGCTGTCATCAACCCCCAAATTTTTTTATTGAAACTATTAACCCTGAGAATGTTCAATAAACCACAGGGGGGCAATATCTATCTCTTTGGGAACTTTTGTAATAGAGTATAAAATGAAATTCAATACCTAATTACTCTTATATAAAATAATTTATTTAACTATAAACAATAATATCAAACATATTCAGCTAACCTTTTGTAAAATAAACTAGCATATAAGCAAATCCTTCAATACAGTACAAAATTTTGATTCAAATAAAAAACTTGGGGGGAGGCTAATATAGATTTGCGAATACGTTTTATAAAAAATGGCTAATTTTTGTCCACTTAATTAAATATAGTATTAATATATTTATGGTAAAATCATTGGATACAACTTTGATTACTTTTCTTTATTGTTGAATCAATAGTTCATTTTTACCTTTAAAAATATATATAATATTGGCATGTTATATTGTTAAAGTCATTGGTATAGCTTTGATTATAGTAGAATTCCAGATGAACACATACAATTTGATTTTTAAAGATCTTACAAATAAAAATATGGAAGCTACTGTGTCCATTTAAAGTGGTTTAATTCTGTCACTTCTGATAATCAAACTTTATTTGAATTTCGATTTTTTTTCTACATATGAAGGTTAATTATTTAGTGCCCTGTGTGATTTAATGCTGTTGAAGACTGGAAGACTTGAAAGCTAAAGGCTCATAAATTGCAGCTCAACTTTGTTACTTTCTGTGTTCGAACTTCACGCATTTTTCATCGAACAAAATCCATTCAACGCTATATTTAATTAAATTGTAACTTTATTAACGATAATTATTTTGATATTCGTGCATTGTGTGTATATACACACACATTTTTAAAATTCAAAAGCTTTTATTTCGTTAATTATTACTTATCCGACGCTAATACTTGATGCACTTTTTAAAAAAATCCGTCGTTAGCTGCAGAAATATTATTAAACAGTTATAGATAGATTGTGCAGTAGTTGGAAAGTTCATTTATTTTACAAGATCATGCTTTGATAACAATGCCAACTTTGATTACGACGGCTATCAAAGTGGATACAGTATAAATCATTTATCTTAGAAAATAACCTTAGGACAGATTTACATCCCTAAGGGACCAACTGTAACATCAATGTAAGCCACAGATCATCTTTTGACAGACTGTCTTTTTGGATGCATTCTGATGGTGTTTTTAAAGAAAAGCAACATAATTGGTCTTTAATATGCCTGCAAGCTGAAATTGTTTTGATAAATCACTTTGCAAACTAAACGTAAAATTGGAGACGAATTTTCTTCTATTTTTAAGAAATCTTTAACTTATGATTTATTTCATGTAAGTCTCTCTCTTTTTTTAATAATATATAAAAATTAAAACTGAGATAAACTGTGGGAGGTGATGGGTTAGAAAAATATTAACATTAATTATAAAAATTAGTTATTGTAAGTTTGTTAACATTGACTTTATCTGTGAGAGGGGGGGGGGGCAAATATATATGAATGGATATTAAAATAGTACTAATAATAATAATCTACGTGTTTGTTAACATTAATTTTACTTTTACATCTCTAAATTTATTACATTTTAAAAATGTTATTCATTAATATTTTGTACTGGCATTAGTAATAATCGTAATACTCAAATGTTGGAATAAGTGGAATAATTTCATTCTGTTGACACATAAGATTCTTGTTTTTTTTTTACTTTATTGGACTGAGATTCAGTCCAAGAATTAATAGGTATTTAATTAAGGATAGAGGTGGGAGAGAGGAATGAATGATCAGTTGGTATAATAGAGTCTGTTGGTAGGCAAAAGCTAGCGACCTACTTTTTATTCTAAAACTTTTAGTAATTAACAAGTGTTCTAAATTTACAATCATAATTTTTATTTTAAGAAAAATACTTTTTTTTAAATTACATGCTAATGCCATAGATGCTAGTAAGTGTGCTCAATACTATATAGCGATATAACAAATTACAAGAATAAAGATGATTCATCCTGAGTGCAGAAAATAGGGAATTATTACAGTATATAATTTTCTAAAGATTTGTGATGAGAAAATTTTATTGGTAGTTATTTTTTGTTGGACTTTTTCCATATCCTAATTGCATTATTAAATGATTTTAGTAAAATTAAACTTTATTTTAATATTACCTAACTTATTGAAAATATTTGATAAATGTATAGGCTATATATATTCAGTATATTATGGAACATCATCAAATAAAATTTCAGTAATTTTTGACAACAGATTGCTAATATTTTATTGGTTTGTTTAAATATTAGGATTAAGAATAATATTTTATACATGTAATAAATAATTAATTAGGTGATGACATTTATGATTTATTATATGAGTTATTATCATAATTACCACGTAATAGAATTTTTTTTAAAAAAAATACATGCTAATGCCATGTCTATTAACAAATATGTTCAGCACTATGCTCTTACATAAAAAAAAGCATAATGATTATTGTTCAAATGCATTTTATTTCCTTTTAAGACATAATAAAATTCTATATATAACAAATTTTGGAAAAAGAACACCCTGATAAATATACTATTATTTAACATGTTGAGAATAAAGCATTGGAATGCAAGCCAATATCTCAATCTAAAAAATGTTTGAGATCATATTCAACTAACCTAAAAATATTTTTTTCTAATTGATAAAGTACTTACATTTCTAGAAAAGTAATATTAATAAACCAAATATTTTTAAAATTACGTTTAAACATTAAGGCCTTTGTGTAGTTTGTCTTTTTATTTTTAATATATTAATAATACAAAAATAGTAAATTGGTTTAAATCAAAATTATCATTGCAACACACAAATGGTTACATAAAATTATTATGAAAAAGCATAATCCTCAACAAATTGAACTAAATGAATTTGCTTTTAATCAGTTCAAATTTAAAAACCCAGACATGAAATATATAATTTGATACCTTGGCATAAACTATTCAAAAAATCTTCATCATATTAAGGAAAGAGGATGAGGATTGAATCTAATATTAATTCTGCATAATGTCAGCTTGTTTTTATTTCATTTGCTTTAGATTTTTCATCTTCAATAATAATGTTTTCTCTCGTATTTGTCATAAAATAGTTCTTTGTGGTGAATTAAAATTTTCGAACATCATTACAGATCTTCTCAAGTAACCAAATCAAATTAATTAATTAAATTGATAAAAGCAATTATATGAGTCATACATTTTCTCATGACATCATTTTTGGATCTGATTAGCTACAAAAACTTTATTTATACATTAAAATGGTATAAAAATGTATCAACAGTGACATTGAAAGCATATTTCAACATGTAAAAAATTTATAAGCTGATTGAATGCCATGCAAGCTAGATGTTTTACTTATAACAATATGGATCCCACTTCTCTAACTGGATACAATGACATTAAAAACAGTAGTAAATGTGCAAATAGAAGAATGTTTAAAGATTTATATTAAAATTTTAAAATAAGTGTAACACAATTAACTGATGCAATAAATTGAATGCAACATCCATCTCTGACAGATTTTACATTATATAAAATTTTGAAATCAAGAAAATCATGACAGTTTTTAACAATGCTAAATTTGTTATCCATAATATATACAATATGGATATGACAATCAAAATATCAAAGAATTAATAATAAAAATAATAAATTAATACTTATACACTATTTTTTTACCTTCAATAAATTTTACAACCTTAAAAAAGATTTCAATTTTATTAAAATATAAACTTATGTAATATTATGAAATAATATTATTTCAAACCCATTTTATTATAGTTTATTATAATCAATAATTGCAATAATTGCATATATTTATTTATCATTTTATGATTTACATTATTTTTAATTTAGATATTAGAATCATGAATCAAGTATTAACAATACTTAAATCTTCCTATGTGTAATAAAAATAAAAGTATATATCTGTTCTACCTCAAGTTAAACATATTTAATACATAGCAAATGTTAATGTATAATAGTAGTTATTTATTAAATATTTTATATATCTATAATATAACTAAGATTAATAATTTCACTAAAAACAATATCAGTACCTTATCTTTATAATAGGATCACATATGTATATATCAATCATTAATTAATACATATTTTTTTAAAATTAATATTTGTTAAATAAAAAGTGTTATTACTATTATATTTCTATATAGAACCCTTTGGGAAATTATATATTTTTATAAAATAAATATAAAGTACCATTTTTTTTTATTTATTTAACCTAAATGGTATGATATTGAATAATAACTGTATCAATAGTCCTTGCATGCTTCTTGAGGTCCTTATAAGCAATCTATATCAAAACTTGCAATGTGATAATTGAATGAGATTATTATTATTATTAACTATTAGCTTTGAATATCTGATTTGTTTGTGAACAATAATTTTTTTGTATATCCTTTTTTTTCTTAGTTAATTGATAAATATAATAAACTATAAGGTAACCATTAATTTTGAAAACAGGTTTGTGTTAACACAATTTATTTATTCCACATTAAGCTTTTTCCTGATTCCTTGGAAAAATATAATAGAAAATGAGGGGTAGACTCCTCTCTCAACCCTATTATTTTAATAATCTATGTTGTTGATTTCTGAGCTATTAAAATATATAAAGTTTTTAAACAGGAAATTTGAAGATAATTTTTTTCTAGTTGTATCTTAGTTCAATGTCTGCTTCCCCTATTACTGTTATTCAAAAATCACTCTTTTTTATCAATCAGTTAATCAGTTCAATAAACTTTTATTGATTTTTCCATATTCTGTCTAATGTTCTTTTAAAATAAACTCATTTACATAAATAAAATTATAAAAAATAATACTCTATAAATTGTGATAATTATTAAGAATCAATAACAACATATTACTTTTTTTTATTTATTATAGCCAATAACAAATAAAAATAGTATTAATAATTTATATGGTAAATTATTTAAATATTGATGCATGTAATTTTTAATGTAATTATTTATTTATAATAATACACTCACATCATGTATTGACCAGGTTGTTTATTCATACTTGATGCAAATCATAACCTTTAGTAACTGTATTTTATGTAAGTTTGTTAAATAATACTACTTGAACTTCTGTCTTGTTTTCTTAGCCCTTATATTCTTCCTAGTTATATATATATATATATATATAGTAACCGGTTGGATTACATAGCACATACTAATATAGTGTGTGTGTGCATAAATAGATATATAAATTTGAAAGAAAAAGTAGAAATAAACACAGGATAAATTTTTGTAGATATTTTTCTATATTTCCTAAAATAAAATAATAATAAGTAAAGAGTTAAATAACTCTGGATTTAAAGTAAAATTTTATTGTGAAATAAGTATTTTGAAAAGGTCTGATAAATAATATTTGTAATTCTGATTTTGAAATTAACAAAAAAAAAAGCATAATTTATTTTTTTAAATCATTTAATTAATACTTGTACAAAATATCTTTTTTAATTAATGTTTATTTGCATTCTACTACCTAGTTAAAAATCTTTGTATATTAAAAATTCTAAAGGATTATCACACCTTTTGGTCAAATTCCAAAGATTAAAATAAAAAACATGAATATCACACTTTGACAGAAATTTCCAGCTTGTTTTCAAATGGATTAAACAGATTGAAAACAGCCACTGTGTTTTTGTCACCTGACCTAACCAAGGCTATAAAAAGACTGATAAAAATATCAGTTTGTTTTTGCTTGCAGTTTTATAAGGAGGAGTCTGGTTGTAATATTTTAAGCAGTGGCCAACTAGGCCAACTGCAAAGTTTGGCTTTAATATTTTTGGAAAGCAGTTAGCAGAAGAGCTAGCTATAAAATTAGCCCAAATATTTTGTGAAGAGTTGGTAACTGTAGCAGACAATGGCAACAATAAAGATAGCTGCAGATATGGCTAGTAGAATATATAGAGAACTGCTATGAGGATGTAAGAATGCAAGGAAATAGCTGCTATTCAGTTCACTAATGGAGTTTGAAGGGTCAAGATTCTTTAATTCATAGCCTTAAAAGTGTTCTGGAAAAACAGCTTGCTGACCTGAAACTTACAAAATCCAAGTATAAGTGGAACTGACTATAGAAAAGAAAGAGCCAAGCATACCTAAATTATGTACTTTTACTTGATGATGACAATTTCCTGGAATAACCAAAAACAGCTTGCCCAAGAGATCAGCTGAATAAAGTAGTTATATGTATGCTGCTGTTAATGGGAAACCATAGATAAACATATCATGTATATATATATATATATATATATATATATATATATATATTGAGCATATATATATATATATATTGTAATGGAACGTCTATTAGGTATTCCATTAAAATTAAAGAATGAAGAAAAACAAAATTATTCCAGTTATATTTAAATAAATTGTTTAAATGCCCTTCCAGCTAGCTATACATAAAACAAATCTAAAATCATGCAAAGCAATGAGATCTATCTTTATAATTTATTTTTAAAGATGATGTGAATAACTAATCAAATATATATATATATATCAGAAACAAAGGGACTTCTACTAAATTCAAATATACACATCTAATTATGTAAATTTATGTATCTCTAAATATTTGAATGAATAGTAATATGTGTAAGTGATCTACAAACCAAATAATAAATGAAATATAAAATTATCTTTTATTATTTATAAATTCAATTAATTTCATAATAACTTTGGCATTAAAAGAAAATAAGAATAATATAGTATCGCTCTTTTAAATAATTACAAAGGCATTATTTATAAAACAAATAGTACATCCTTTATTTTATGTTATAGTTCAACTTTAAATAATATTGATGTTTTAAATATAAATACAAAGAATAACTATATGTATATACTTGTAATAAGTATATATAGATTAAATATATAAAGACATATTTTTGCCTAACCATTATAATATAAATATAACAATTCATATATAACTTCAACCTATAAATTACATTTTAAGATTTTTAAATTATTTAAGATAATTGTCTGAACATCTGTTATACGTCTAATATTATTATAAAACAAGATGCTTAAATTGACCACTTATAAAACGTTGTATTTTATAATAAAAAAAAAATAAATAAAAAAAAAATATATCAATCTCAAAAATATATTTATATATTACTCATACATATATAAAATTATTAAATACCTTTTTAAAGTTCATTTAGCTAATTTTCCTTTCCAAAAGTTAATTTATTCCATGAGTTCTTTTATCCGTTTACTTTTGATTATTAGAATGCATTCTATTGAAAGGCGAAGAAATTATTATATTAAAGAAAATTGTTAATCCTTAGATATATGCATATTTTATCCGTTTTAAAATTTCCTTCCTTTTAAAAAAAAAAAAATAAACCAATTAAAATGTTAAATCCAGCATGTTAATTCCAATTACTTCCAAATTATGATTAAATTGATGATTATACATTTAAGATAGCTATATCTAGTTTCAACTCCAGACGCGATTTAAATTTATACATTGAATTTTTTTAGTTGTTCCATTGAAAATTGCCTTGGAATAAATGAAAGCGATGATGCAGCCTCCTGGCTGCGATTCTTGATTAGCCTGCCATAATTTATGTATTTACCATAAAATATATATATATTATTTCAGTATTTTGAAGAATAGTAAATTTTATAAAAATAGAGTGTAACAAAATTTTATCCTTCAGTTGTTTGTTCTATATCTATTCCAATAAAAAAATATAATATAATGGCTTCCTTATTGTTGTTGCTATCGTTCCATGCGCCAGCAGATACTATTTTAAAACTCATGTTATATGTTCTCTTTTAAAACAATTAACATTAAAATAAAAATAAAATATCAAGTATATATATATAAAATATTAAATTGAAAATTTGACATCTTTAAAAATATACATAAATAATTATTTATTACATTTAGTAATCATTGCAAATAAAATAATTTTTTTAATCAACAATTTATATGTCCTTATTTATTTTAATAATTAAATGTTCATATTGATGTACTATCAATATATATAAATAAAATAATAACTTCAAATAATAACTATATTTAATAAAATAAAAGAAAAATTTAAATATTTATATGTAAACTTCAACTTAAAGAGATTTTTTTTTTAATAACAAATAACAAATTTTTAAAAATAAATATGACTATCGATATTTACAATACCCTCTAATCCAGAAAAAAATTCTTTGCAAATAACTAATTAATTAAGAGATATCGAAAAACTTCTCAAATTTGTAATCTTTCTAAGCTAAATAATCTTTTAAAAATCGCAAATCATTGATACAACTTTAACATTAAAGAACTCTTGAAAATCATTTTGAAAATCATCCTATTCTATATTAAGTCTTTTCAATTTAACTTTAGGTTTATTTAAATCTCTTTCCTTAGCTATATTTTCTTGAAGAAAATCTTTACTAATCACATCATCACTTCTCATTTTAAGTTTAATTTTGGCTTTGCCAATTTCTTTTTCTTTATCAATAATCTTTCTGCTAATATTTAAATTGAATACCTTTTTATTTCTCTCAAATTTCAATAAGATATATCTTACAAAATTTTGTCCTACTGGTATACTTGTAAAATAGATCTTTTCTATTGCAGTTATGGTACAAATTATCACTCAAATATTCATGTTCTAATATATATAAAAATATGCTTTCTTTGTACCACACAAAATTACTATAATACTGTTCTTTATATTGACTTTGATAAACACATTCTGTTCTTTCTAGTAATTTTTGAGAGTTAATTTTAATCTTTTCTGGTGAACTTAATTCAACTTTTAAAATTTGAACACTTTCATTCATTTTATTATAATGCATTTTTATTCTCCTAACTCTAGAGCATTAATGTCTAACCATTGAAAACCTAACTGTCCAATTTCTAAATTGTCAACAGTGTCCTTTAATCTTTCACAACTTAATTCTTCATTTTTAAAATTTTTTCATTTACTAAATCTATCAATGGTTTATCTTTTCCTTATCATCTATCAACTCAACAGACGTATATTCGCTTCTAGTTCCTTAGTAACCAATTCAACAGATTCCTTTTGAATCTCTATTTCATAATTTTTACAGGTTTCAATTTCATTATTATTTATATATTCTGAAAGGGGTCTTAATTTTCCTTGAATTTGATCCAATTTAACATCTATTTCTTGTATACGATTAGAAGTAACTTCATTTACTACATTAATACGTTCATTTATATCTTGTAATTTATTAATATCAATCAACTGTTCCTCTTGCTGCAATCCCACAGCAATTTTAACTTCAGCAGAGATAGTCGTATATAGGTTTTTAAATGAAGATTCATTATCAATTTTCAATGCTTGGAACTTATCCCATAATACCTTATTATTATTAATAATCTTTTCCTCAAATTCCCCATGTTCTTTCTTAGACTCTTCTAATCTGGCCATAATTCCTTGATTTTCTTCCTTCATTTCATTATTTATTTCTTCAATTTTTGCTTTTAAAGAATTAGCTTCAACTATTGTCTTTTCTCTATATTTTTCCATCTTTTCATCAAATTTTATTTCTACTCTTCTAACACTATTATCTACCAGAGCTTTTAATTCATTAGAATTGGTTTTCATCTCAGCTCTAAGTTCTTTTAATTCATTAGAGTTAGTTTTTAAACCAATCTCTAGTTTCTGGGAAAGTTCATCAGAATTTGTTTTTAAACTAGTCTCTAGTTTATCATATTTAGATTCTAGCTTCTTAGAATTTGTGTTCATCTCAGCTCTAAGTTCATCATATTTAGACTCTAGTCTCTCAGAATTTGTTTTCATCATAGCCTCCAGTGTCTCTATTAAATTCCCCATATCAAAATTACCACTAACTGACATTTCACTACTGTTATCCATTATTACTAGAACTATAATATTATATACTCAAAAAAAAAAATCTAAGATATATATATATTTATTTCTATATAGTAATTATCACAGATCAAGGGCTCACCATCTCCAATCATTATTCCAACAAGCAATTATTTAACTAAAAAAAAAAAATACAAGCTTTTTTAATCTTATAATACATAATAGCTATCTGACAATTTAAATCTTACTTATTTGAACTCATGTTTAAAAGTCATTTATAATGAAAAAAAAAAAAAAATGAAACATTAATATGTTTGTTTTCAAACCCTAATTGATAATCAATGTAATAGATTATTTGTTATAACAATAATTAATTAATCAAACCCTTAAGTTTAATGTTATATATTTATGTTATATACTTATCTATTCCTCCAAAGATCCGATAGATACTGACAACCAAAAGATTGATTAGCACTTTACAACTTTGATGTAGATAAAAGAATTCAATCATTATTCCCAAAGCATACAATGCCTCATGAACACTTAGATGACTATCACATTTCATTCTATCCAATTTACTACAACCCATAATAATTTTCTGAAAACACTATTACACTACCCTGCTTATATTTAAGTCTTAGGGGCTATTACTTATAAAATATTTCCTTGCTCATCTTAAGGAGACTTAGAGGCAAATATTATACATACATCAAAATAATTATACCTTACTCTCTCTGGAGTTTTAAAGATAAAATCATGGCAGGACCACTGTTAGCTGCTTCATGATAAATAATAATAATAATAAACATCAAAATTTGGGTTGGAGCAATGAATGAGATTAATCAATCACAAATGACATGAATGCACTACATCCTTAAGACAATGACAAAAATCCCCATCCAACATCAATACCTGCAACAGAACCAACCAAACTCCAACAATCAAATATCCCATCCAACCTTCAAAATTATAGATTTTCTACAACATAAACTTTCCAAATATGGACAAAATTATTATGCCGTACTTTAACACCATCATTAAAAAATAATACAATAATATTAACCATCACCATCTAAACATAAGGCTAAAATATTTCCATTTATATAAAAAAAAAAAAATTAAACACACAAAAATGCTTCTCTTTCTTTAAATTATACATCTCATATTAAATATATATACTACACATCTCTCAGGTATGTGGGGTATTTCAAGCCCTAATTAGCTTATTTCGAGCCCTAGTTGTTGCGCCAAATGTAATGGAACGTCTATTAGGTATTCCATTAAAATTAAAGAATGAAGAAAAACAAAATTATTCCAGTTATATTTAAATAAATTGTTTAAATGCCCTTCCAGCTAGCTATACATAAAACAAATCTAAAATCATGTAAAGCAATGAGATCTATCTTTATAATTTATTTTTAAAGATGATGTGAATAACTAATCAAATATATATATATATATATATATATATATATATATATCAGAAACAAAGGGACTTCTACTAAATTCAAATATACACATCTAATTATGTAAATTTATGTATCTCTAAATATTTGAATGAATAGTAATATGTGTAAGTGATCTACAAACCAAATAATAAATGAAATATAAAATTATCTTTTATTATTTATAAGTTCAATTAATTTCATAATAACTTTGGCATTAAAAGAAAATAAGAATAATATAGTATCGCTCTTTTAAATAATTACAAAGGCATTATTTATAAAAAAATAGTACATCCTTTATTTTATATTATAGTTAACTTTAAATAATATTGATGTTTTAAATATAAATACAAAGAATAACTATATGTATATACTTGTAATAAGTATATATAGATTAAATATATAAAGACATATTTTTGCCTAACCATTATAATATAAATATAACAATTCATATATAACTTCAACCTATAAATTACATTTTAAGATTTTTAAATTATTTAAGATAATTGTCTGAACATCTGTTATACGTCTAATATTATTATAAAACAAGATGCTTAAATTGACCACTTATAAAACGTTGTATTTTATAATAAAAAAAAAATAAATAAATAAAAAAAAAATATATCAATCTCAAAAGTATATTTATATATTACTCATACATATATAAAATTATTAAATACCTTTTTAAAGTTCATTTAGCTAATTTTCCTTTCCAAAAGTTAATTTATTCCATGAGTTCTTTTATCCGTTTACTTTTGATTATTAGAATGCATTCTATTGAAAGGCGAAGAAATTATTATATTAAAGAAAATTGTTAATCCTTATATATATGTATATTTTATCCGTTTTAAAATTTCCTTCCTTTTAAAAAAAAAAAATAAACAATTAAAATGTTAAATCCAGCATATTAATTCCAATTACTCCAAATTATGATTAAATTGATGATTATACATTTAAGATAGCTATATCTAGTTTCAACTCCAGAGTGAGTAAATTTATACATTGAATTTTTTTTAGTTGTTCCATTGAAAATTGCCTTGGAATAAATGAAAGCGATGATGCAGCCTCCTGGCTGCGATTCTTGATTAGCCTGCCATAATTTATGTATTTACCATAAAATATATATATATTATTTCAGTATTTTGAAGAATAGTAAATTTTATAAAAATAGAGTGTAACAAAATTTTATCCTTCAGTTGTTTGTTCTATATCTATTCCAATAAAAAAATATAATATAATGGCTTCCTTATTGTTGTTGCTATCGTTCCATGCGCCAGCAGATACTATTTTAAAACTCATGTTATATGTTCTCTTTTAAAACAATTAACATTAAAATAAAAATAAAATATCAAGTATATATATATAAAATATTAAATTGAAAATTTGACATCTTTAAAAATATACATAAATAATTATTTATTACATTTAGTAATCATTGCAAATAAAATAATTTTTTTAATCAACAATTTATATGTCCTTATTTATTTTAATAATTAAATGTTCATATTGATGTACTATCAATATATATAAATAAAATAATAACTTCAAATAATAACTATATTTAATAAACATAAAAGAAAAATTTAAATATTTCATATGTAAACTTCAACTTAAAGAGATTTTTTTTTTTAATAACAAATAACAAATTTTTAAAATATAAATATCGACTTATCGATATTTACAATATATATATACAGTGAGTTATTTTATTTTAATATTTCCTAAAATGACTTTTAAAATTCTAAATTAACAACTAAAAGCAAGACAAGTAAATAATTTGCTTGAGTCAAATGTCTAAAAGAGAGACAATTTGCTATATATATTTTGCAAAGAAATAATTTTCATATTCATTAAAAAAAGAATATATAATTTAAATGCAAGCATAATTTTGTTTGAATTAAAATTGAAAAAGCAAATATTTTATATTGGTCTAAAAATGCTGATAATTAATCAACAAGTACTTGTCAAAAATTGACTATTTTTTTTTTAAGAAAAAAGAAGAGAACTTATAAACTGAAACTAATTTTAAATTATATCTATATTTTGTTTGGTAGAAAATTTATGTATTTTCCAAAGAAATTAATTATGAAAATATAATACCAATGCTTGTCAAGTATAACGCATTTAAAATGTAATCATTTTTTTAATAATTATTTTATGTTAATTGAAATGTATTTCTTGTATATTATAAAATGCACATCTGTGTGTATGTATATATATATATATACATATATATATATATATATATATATATATATATGCATTTATAGAAACTAATTAAGAAATAATGCAATTGATGTAATAACTTGAATTTTGTAGTAATCTTGTAAATTACAGTGTGAGGATTTTATTATTGTATATCATTCAAAATCAGAACCCTTAACCTTTAAGACCTTAAATATCATTTTTTTATTGTTATTAATAAACTTATTTAATTGTTAAAAATAGTTTCCATCATCTCTTGGTCACATACAGTATTAGAGCTTGTGTTCTCTGAGCTAGATTCATGCACATGATGAATATGTGAATGGGAATGTGTATTTAGTGCTTTGGGGCATCCAGAGATGATCAATCATCATCCTGGTTGGTTCAAAAAAGAATACTCTTTAAAGCCCATGCACTATTATCTTTTATTTAACTTTAGTTTTATTAAAATTTTAAGTTTATAGTTGGCCACTATATATGACCTGAGCATTGATGATGATCAGCATGTTTTTATCTCCCAGCATTATTGTTTTGATTTCTGATTATTGTGTATTCTAATGAATGGGCACTAAGCTGGTGCATCCAAGTTATGTTTAAATAATTGCCCAAGCTGGCAAAGATTCAATAGTTAGCCGGTCCAAAGAAGACCAATTTCCAATCCAATCACAAGATTGACTGTTAATATATTGTACTGTTATTTACTTTATAATGCTGGTTGATAAATAGTTATTATAGTTGCTCTTCTGAATTAGCTGGTTGATCTCTCAATGAACTCAGAGATCTCTTGATCTCATGCTCTCTTATAAAATATTTTTTACTTAAATATGCTTTTTGTAAATATTTCATTTTAAATGGACTGGGAGTGATGATGTTTTGCCATCACCCAGTTTCATTTTTATTCCACTTCCTGATACCCCCCATCCTGTTACAATATATACATATATATATATATACCCCCCATCCTGTTACAATATATACATATATATATATATATAATAGAATACAATAGAACATTCATATATTGAACATAGATAAAGAACATATACTTTGATTACTCATTTCATATAAATGTCAATCCTTGGTAGATAAAATCACAAAACATTTATTTCATAAATCAGAGTTGTTTCTATAGTTTGCAACCATTTTTAATTTATGAATATCATACTAATCAAGATATTTATGCAGGGTATATTCATGCTAAAGCTTTTTAATTTTATTAATGTAGCTCTTATGCCAAGCATACCAGGTATTCAAGCCATGAGACCAATTTTGATAGTTATATTGGAAATCATGAAAAGAGCATGTGATAAAAATATAGTATTACCACAATACTTGATATACACAAATATTTATCAAATTCAAAATAAAATAAATCAATGACAATGAGAATCACATGTAAACAACAATAATACAACTTTCTTACAAAAATATACATAAATAAAATATTAAACAAAATTAATTAACAACTATAAAAAAAAAAGATAACAAAGCAACAATAACAAAAGTAATTAAATACTGATTTGAGAATTAATATTGTAGGCTTTTATTTGATCTATCTTAAGTTTGCATACTTTTTAATCAAATACTTTTCTTGGTCAGATAAATCTTTTGCCAAAAAAAAAAAAATTGAAAATTATTTACATGAGTTGTAAAAAAAATCTATGTTTCACTACTCAAATTCATATACATCCATAAAATAATAACTTATAACAGCTGCAAAATTGTACTACATAATATTCAACATCCATACTCCAATTACTCATCCTAAATTTTTACTTACATCTTCACACTTACACCAGACATTGGTTTGTTAATATATATCTTATCTATAAATATTGGCAGAAACTTTGAGTAAGTAATTTGAATTAGTTCAAACAATTACAATAATTCTTATGAGCATATTAAATTTATATTTACTTATAAGTCTAGCCTCCAAACTATATGTAAACATTAAAAATGATAGCTTTTCCAAGCATTGTTTATATTAATATAACTAAATAATTGTTTACATCTGAAATCTCATTCTTATAATTATGATTTAATGCAACAAGTCACATTAACAAAGGCAAACCTCAAATTAAGCTTTATCTTGTGAAATTTGATATTAACTATATTGAAAAGGGTTGTTTTTACTAATCACATTACTTTGAAGTTAAATCTTATTAATATCACTTGTCAGAATAACTGCCTCTATAAAAACCAACATTTCAAATATAAATGACCATTTCATTATTGCTAGGTAATCTGACAAAAAAGGAAAAGCAATAAACAGTGCTTAAATAAATTATCATTTCCATGTTTACATATAGTTTAAAATGTTTGTATTTATAAATAATTATATATGCATGTGAATGTATGTGACTGCTAAAATAAAGATTTTCATGATCAACAATTATAAAAGATATATTGTTTTTATTTTGGAATTGCACTAAGGCCTTAGCTAAATTATAACTGTTCCTATTTTTTTTAAAAAAAATATTAGAATTATTGAAATCAACAACATACATAACAATGTTAAAGATTTACACAACAAAAACAAAAATAGAAAATTTTAAAATATAAAAATGAGTGATGATACAGTAGGTAAGAAATTGTAAATTCAACAGGTTTTTTTGTTCATAAAATTTAAAAAAAAAAATCAAAATAAAAGGTAATTTATATGTATCACTCATGATCTCAATAGCTTCTTTGATTTTTTGGTGATAAGTCTCATTTCTGGACAGAATTTCAAGGTTTTAAAACTTTATATTATGATCAGTATCCATATTATAAAATAGGAGTACTTCTGATGATAAATGTGTCTTTATTACAGTTTTTTAGCACTGAGGTGATACTAACTCATACCTATATAAAAAGCTCTATAAATCCCACATGAGCTTTTATAAATATTATGCATCTTCACAGAGATTAGGTTTATAGGCTTTGATAAAATTTTACTAATTTTTTGATTAATGGCATATGTTTTAACATTACATTCAGTACTAATTGTAGTTCTTTTTATCTAAGTAATACAAACTCTAATAGCTATTGTTTTTTTTTCTTGCTTTTTTTTATTTAAACTATTTTAACCATAAATTAAGGCTAATGGTCACAATAATGGAATTATAATTATGATTTTAATTTAGGCCCAAAGTAGATGTCATAAAAGAAAAACTAAGAGAAGAAAAAAACTATTGAAAATACTGAATGTATTAGGCAATATTATAGTATAATAAGAACATATATTACTTATCAGAAATTTTTAAACTCTAATTACTTTTTTTTTTCATTATTTTGGGTCAAAATCAAGGCTAATAATTTCAATAATAGAATCATTAAAAATAGTCATAATAAAAAAAAAAAAACAATAGTCACCAATTAATGTCATATGAAACATTATAACATAAGAACAACATATATCATTGATCAAAAAATTAATAACATTATGTTCAAGTCTAAGAAGTGATTCCTTTTGTGGCCTAGGAGTTACAAAATCATACTTGTAATTGATTGAGCCTTTATGTGAATATGATTATTTGTC
The DNA here is from genome assembly GCA_028023455.1 of Epiperipatus broadwayi. Lineage (NCBI taxonomy): Eukaryota > Metazoa > Onychophora > Udeonychophora > Euonychophora > Peripatidae > Epiperipatus > Epiperipatus broadwayi. Next base: position 1,165,600 of record JAQFVV010000200.1, on the reverse strand, counting down.
ACATCAAGGCTAAGAAAGATGAATATGTTAATGCAATAAAGTAGCTTTCAACATCATTAACATCCTATCTTCATGTTTTTTTAAAACTGGTCATAATACAGATTTTTCAAATGTAAGAATTCCATTTAAATGTGATACTTGTCACTAAAGAAAAATCAACAAAGTGTTGAGCTTTTTAAAAAAACAGTCTATCAACAAATTATTGATTCTATATGAATTTTCTTTTTTATTGTCACTTCCAATTTTAATATTTTTAAAAATTTATATTTCTGCTTTTATTGATAGAATCTTCAATCTTTCTTAACTATTATTGTTATGGTACCTCTATGACATTTTTTTTTTAAATAACAGGTATGATCCAGTAAAAATACTGGTGCAATACTACTATTAATTATATATGAATGTACTCAGACAATATATTGAACCAACCGCCTCTCAAGATCAATGAACTACTTAAAATTTATCACTAATTTAAATATGGGAAACAACAACAACCATTGACAAATAAAAATATTAACTAATATTTTATTATATTTTGTCCTCCTAAACTTCCCTTCCAGAAAGTGGTTGGTTTGCAGGTAAAGTGTCAACTATTATCAATAGCGAACTATCAATAACATTTAACACTCGACTACAAACACACACACCACCTCCCTAAAAAATTTTAAAAAACAAAAAAAAAAAAACCCCCCCCTATCTCCCTTTTTTTTCAAAAAAAGCAATATTAAGAGGGGGGTTGTTTTTTTTTTTACCAAATATACACCGATCAAATAAACACTTTATTGTTTAAAGTAAGAAAAATCCCTTAGGCACCAGCTAATTACATTAGAATTAGCATGTCTATCTGATCAGCATAATTTGATACCTGAAAAATCCCCACTAGCTCAATCGGTTTCCAACCACCCACTAATAGACAAACAAAAGGTATATCTTAAAGGCTGCCTCTTCTAAGCTACTACTACTTTTTAAAAAAAAACTAAAATAATTTCCCCGAACCATTCAAAATAATACTTCAATCCTTTAAAACTAATAATAACAACATTATACTGAATGCCAAAATATTTAGAGATTTAACTTAGCCAATCTTTTCTGAAATACTATTATTAATAATTAGATTTTTTCCCCTCTTACTTTTATTAAGAAAATAAATATTTATACTTACCTGCACATATCAAAATAAATATAAATATTTTAAGAAAAATAATTTAAGAGTTTTTTATTTTATTTAAAATAACTTAATCATTTTATCTTAAAATTAAACACACACACACTTCTTTTTAAAATATTAAAATAAAGCATTTTAATATATTACTTTAGCAAATAAATTATACCTGTTACATCATATTTTATTTCTTTGTTTAAGTTTAGAAAAATCAAATCACACATACGTGCATGCCATTGCTTCAAAAATATTTTTAATAAAAGCTGCTTTTACTTATTTTATTATTGCAAATACTATCTTTTGAAGTTTAAAGTTTATTCTTTTTGTTTTAAGTTTAATTCAAAAAGTTCAAAGTTCTTTTAATAAAGTCTATGTTTTATTTTAAGAATAAATCAGGAATGTTAAGATATCAAAGTCAAATAATTACCTAGGATTTTTAAATATGACAGAAACAGCATAATGGAATTATTTCTTAACTCATCGACAACCGGTAAAATGATTCCTTCATAGATCCTGTGACATGGGATGACTTTCATGGCTGGTTTGGTGTTCCACACTCTGCTGTCCATTTAGTCTATTTAAACATGATCACTTTCTGAACTAATTGCAGATCATAGATGCATAGAGAGTGGCTTCGGTCGACTGCAAACATGTTGGTTTTAACAATGCAACATTTTTTGGAAATATTACTTCAAGAAATATTTTATTAAAATGAAAATGTCAGACACAGAATAATAAAATGTTGAGCTATTTATACTGTTTTAAACAATGGAAAACTTTATTTAGCAGCAGCGTCCTTTGTCTCATGAAATAAAATCAGTTTTTGCTTTTATTTTTTATTAAAAAATTACATACACACACGCACATATATTTAATTATTTTATTATAAGATAAAACAAAATCTCTTTATTATTTTATTATAAATTCATTTAAAGAATATTAAATCATTTTTTATTACAAGTCTTTTTTTTTCTTTTAAACAAAAAAAAATCTTATTACTTTAAAACAGCGTTTACAGTTTATTTTATTTAATATAAATCCCCCCCCTGCTCTTTAGTTTTTACATTTTATTCTCTTAATTTTAAATATTTATATTTTAAAACATGGGACTCATAAAATTAATTTAATATCAATGTACTTTGGTACTATATATATACACACACACACAAAATTTTCAATTATTATCATTACACTGTCCATAGTCTCTTTTTTATAATATAAAAAAAACTTTGATTTATTTACTGGTGATCTCTATGTATTTAACAATTCCTTAGGATCCAATTAAAGACTTCAACTGTTTATCCATTACAACTTTCTTCTAGAAATATGTCCAACCGAATTTTAGTTTTGTATCTTATTTCTATAAATAATATCAATGATATCTGTTTATTTCTTCACTCAAACACTTTGCATATGATTCCTTCTTGTTATTATCAATATTCATCTCTTTGTATTTTATTGAGTCATCTAAAGTTTTTTTTTTTGCTCTTCTGTTTTTATATACAAATCTCAGAATTTACAAAACTGGTGAATCACATCTATTATAAACTTTTTTCAAACACATAGGCATATTTAAGTTTAATATTAAATTATTTCTAACAAAAGCACTCCATTCAAATTTATTTCTAGGATTAATTTTATCTACTATGTCATTATTTGTATTCACAATCTGACCTATTAATTTTTCTTTTTCTTCTGAAAATATGCATTAAACATTATTTTAATCTTTTTAGTATTTACTCTTAGTCTTACTTTCTTACTTTCATTTGATAACTCTTTCAACATTTTCTAAAATTCTGAAGCATTATTTTTAAAACCCATGACATCCATTTGAAAAATATAAATGACTTAAATAATATTCATGTGTTTTTTATTTTAATCCACACAATATTTTTTATAAAATGGTTAAAAAAAGTTTTGGAGATATGGAATTATATGGTTATACACTCCCATCATTATTATTCTATAGATTAGTGTGCCAGTCAAAACCTGTTTATCCATCTAACATGAGCTGGAACTCACAAAATGTACTTCAAACCCAGTCAAGCCCAAAATTTAGATCAGGGGCCAGCCTGGATTCGAACCCACTCTCTAAGCCCCAGATCAAACACCTAATGAATAACATAATAGTGATGGCACATGAAAATTAATCTTAATCTGGCTGACTAACAGAGCTGAGCAAAACAATAAGACATCAATTAACTATGACTATATTAAAATAATAGATAAGCATTGCTGTAATATGTGGAAGTGGAGGAAAAGGAATTCGAACTACTCAAATAAGTTAGACAATAAAATATAATTTAATATACTGAAAAATTATTATACATTTATAAATTAAGTACATTAATATGTGTGTGAATGAGCAAGCGGTAGATAATTACATAGTGTCATTCACGCTATTATTTCTCATATGCTCTTTATTAGCTAAATGATATATTATAAATAAACACACATCTTTGATGGGTCTAATATTAAGATGTCAATCGAATATTAGAAAGAATTACATAATACTGTTATTAACGCTTTGATTTACGGTTCTGAAACGTGGTAACTAACATATGATTTAGGGGAGCGTTCTGAAATTCATTACACCTATGATATAAATTATTCTCATGCCATTGAGGTCGTGAAAATAAACAAAAGACAGTTGAAAGATTATATTTTAAACTATGACAAAATATTTAATGAAAATTATTTTAACGATAGTAAGACGAACGCTTTATTTTCCCCAAGGCATATAGATACTCTTAAATATAGATATATAAATCACGATGGCTTTTTTATTAGGTTCTCTGTACAATACAAAATGTAAAGATTTTGTTAAAAAAAAATTCTCCTTTGTTTTTTTTTTTGTTATTAAGTAAATTAAAAACCAGCAAACAAATGTTTCAGACAATCACAAAAGTGATTTTTAGCCAAATGTCAGAAGATCCATTGATTGCTACAAGATACTTCAATTTTATTTTTAAAAAAATAACAAAGCTAGATGATGAAAACGATCACGATATAATTGCAAATAGAATGCCACTGTCCCAATCTTTTAGCCAAACATTAAGTAAAGTTAAGAGTGTTTAAATGTAGGAAAGCTCAAATACAAAGTTTAAATAACTAATATCAAACATGATACTTTAATTTTTTTATTATATCCACTTTTAACACTTTTTGGAAGAATGCAATCATAAACATGTGATTAAAACATGTGGGGATCATAGATCTTTTTCACATATCTTTGATCATATGTTTATAATTACATCCTTCCGAAGGGTGTTAAAAATGAATAGAAAACATTCCCTGCCTTGCTTGAGAGTAGTGAAATGAAAACTACACTACAGAAATATTATTCATTATTAGATAATCCCTAATCTAATGAATGACTAATAAAAATTATTAATATTTGATTCTTTAATACTTGTGTAGCAACTTATTATAGCAAGAAAAATAAATAAATAAAAAACATAAAAAAATATATTTCATGGTTTATGGAAAAGTAAGAAAATTTTTATTTTAGTAATAGTATTTGTCTGCAGATTAGTAATATATATATATAGGACTATTTTTATTATCTTATAATGAATGCTAAATGAGTTTTAAAAATTCCAACCTTATTTAAACTTTTTAAATATAGGGGAATTGAACTCAGACTTTCAAGCAACCTTCAACTATCCACACTATCTTATATTACTGATACACATGACCCCACATATGTAGAAAAGATAAATAATCACCATTAAACATATTTCGTGCTGAGACAGCACTCATCATTTGGTCCAGATTATCACTTTAATAGACAGGCTTCAATCTATTCCAGCCTCCAACTCTTCAGCCATCCATACCATTAAAATACTGATGATAGAATGCCCAAACCCCATGCTGATGACTTGAGGTCAACATGGGCATAACAATAATATTGGCATCAACATGGGATTTGGGCATTCAATCATCAGATTGGCTGATGAGTTGGAGGTTGGAGTAGATTGAAGCCTGTCCATTAAAGTATAAAGATTTGCTATCTTAATATAAACTGAGCACTGATTATATATATACATTGAGATGATAATCTGGACCAATTGATGAGTGCTGATTCAGCAAAAAATATGTATATTGGTGATTATTTATCTTTTCTACATGTGTGTGGTCATGTATACCAATAGTATAAGATAGTGTGGATAGTTGAAGGCTGCTTAAAAGTCTGAGTTCAAATCCCCTATATTTACATTTAAGTTCCATGTATAAGAATGCCTGTATTTCAAATCTTAAACTTTTCAAATACATTCAATTGTTAGTATTAGCATACACATGGCCAGATTAGTAATGGTTCTAGCATGGGGATTAAACTTTGACCTTTAAATTTTTTAAAATATTAAATTTAATATGATACTCTAACCAACTAGGATATTCTGGCAAATGTAACAATCAGTAAAAATTTAATAAACATAACTATGAGAGTTCTCGTAAATTTCTTCACTTATTGTTAAGAGCAAAGTGGCTTTTAGATGTTATGTATTATCACATTAGATTGATTTATGGGGTTATTTACCTTTGTTATGTTGGAAGCTTATTTAAATGATCTTATTTGTACTTCTTCCTTTTTATCCAATATATTTATATTTTCCCAATCAAACATATAATCTATTAAATGATTCATGCACCTTATCACTGTTTCACAATGCTTTAATTACCACTCTCTTTTACAGTTTTGATTGCCCCAGCAATCTTTTTTAGAACTTTCTTTTTATATCTTAAAAGATGGTGGTAATTAAAGCATTGTGAAACAGTGATAAAGTGCGTGGATGATTTAATATATTATATACATTTGTTAATGCAATAAAAAGATTAGTGAACATATAATCACTTGTATATACATGGCATGCTAATTTAGATATGCCTATGTTCTTACTTCTAATAACCGGTCCTTTCTCATTCAATTGTTTTTCATTGAGGTGATACCAATATATAATCTTCAATGTTCACTTGGTAATTCATAGATGCAGTTTTTGTTTATAAGAATTTTGAATTTAGATTTTGTAGATATTAGGATTTCTTGTAGTATGACATTGTTTGGAAAACTGTTGTGATATTAAATTTATTGCATGTTTTTTATTTTTATTTTGTTGTCTATTTTTAGTATGTGTGTATGCACTACAATATCAATAATTTTTTTTTATTCCCTTTAATTGATAACCATTTTTTAAGAGTTTGTTCTATATAGATATTTTCTTTTTTTCAAATCACTGATTTCTGAACAAACATCTTTTGATCTCTTCAATTGTAATAATATAACTCCATGTTTTGTATTTTTAGTGTGATAAGATGTATATTCTAAGTAATTTCCTGTGGCAGGAGGGTTCTGTAAAATACAGTTTTGTTTTGTCATAAAAGATTCTTGGTACAAGAATATCAAAAAATGCCAAATTTTGGTCTTGTTCTGATTTTATTGTGAATTTAAATGAAAAGGATGTTATTGTTGCCTGACCAGAAAATTTATAATAGTACTTCACTATATGGCCAGTTATTTGTGAATAAACTTTCTTAATCAAAGTTTATTTACCAATATGGCTACTCTTTCAATTTTCACAAAGTGCATATAATTCTTGACAAAAGATTGTGACTTGTATGACAAAGGGCTAAGATCTTTGAGAAGAAATCTTAACAAGTTTTGGAAACATAAATTTCTAAAACTAACAATTAAGTCTTAATGGAACATGGTTCTTATATATTTTAAATAGACAATAAAGACAGGAAATTTTGCTGAAATATGATATAAATTTACTTATTTTTAATTAGTGATGTACTGGGGATGCTTTCTGGGAAATGCTTGTAACTTTATTTTGTAGTCAGTATCAGAATTTATGCCATATTTTTGTATTGGCAAGTCATGGAAAAATTTATATTTTATCATAAACAACTGTATCCATTACAAAAATAACATTGTCTTCATCATCAGGAAAAATACTTATAAATTTGTTTAGTTTGAAAGATTTAATGGCTTCTCTTTTATTACAGGAATGTTTGCTTTCAGTTTTTGGTATCTCCCAAGTGTTCATTTTATTTTCTAGCATAAATCTTTTATTTATTCTATCGAAAATGTTTTAGGGACCTTTTTGATGGCTGCCATTACATCTAATAAAAAGACATTACGTTGTGTGATGACAAAAAGTAGCTTTTCAAAACAGAAATTTCAGCATCTATTAAGTAATTAGAACTAAGATTTTTAACTGATAAATTGGGTAGTTTGTTTGGTACAATATGACATTTGACATGCCCATAATTTTAAGGTTTTCTTAAGATGTTTTTTTTAAATTTTTCTGTGAAATTTTAGAATATGATTTTCTTACTGCTCGAAAAATGCTTACGAAGTCTTCATCAGAAACTTTATTTTCAAATATATTTTTATATTACCAATGGAGTGCAAGATTTGATACTGAAAAAAATATTGAAAATTTTCTATTTCTCTTAAAAGTCTTTATTTGGTCTCTGAGAAAAGTAATTTTTCTTAGCACTATTGAGTGAATTAGTTCTTTTAGATCAAATCCTTAGAACAATCTTTTTGTATTTATGCTTAAATAAAAAAATAGTTGATTTTTTTTTATTCTGACAAGTATTAGACATACTCATAATGTTTGAAGACTGATATAATATTGGTTCGATGCCAAATAGCTAGTATTTTTTGAAGGTTTGTAATGGTAGCATTTTAATAGTATTTTTACATTGTTTATTTCCATCACTTAATATTGAATGATAAATGTGTTTGGAAAAATTTAAACTGTTTAAATCTTTCAAATATATTCACCTGTTAAACATAGCATGCACAAATTAGTGTACAACAATATTTTGGGTAGCATTATTTTTTCCTCTTTTTTAGGGGGTGAACCAAAACCCAAATCTTTAGTTTTATGAATGTCCAATTTAAAGTGATGCTGTAACAAACTAGGCTATTCTGATTAAGGTAACATTCAGTATAAATTTCAAATTTTCAAGTATGAGAGTCCTTCTGACTTCCTTTTTTTCTAAGAGCAAGTTTAGTTACTGGTTTCCAGACCTCACATTAGATTAATGTATAGGGTTATTTACCATTGTCATATGATAATACATAATGTTTGAAAGCCAAAAATTAAACTTGTTCTTAGGATAAAAGAAATCATGACTACCATTATAGATTAGTATATGAAATTTCTACTAATTGTTGTTTTTGGAGAATAGCGTGTTTGGTTATAGGATCACCTTAAACTCAATATTCATAAATTTTAAAAAACAGGTTTGATTACTATTCTAATACTCCCACTGGTCAGGGCAGAAACAACTGAAGAAGTGAAAATGATGCTATCCAAAATGTTGTATTATATACTAATTTGTATTTTATTACTAAAATTAAATAGTTTTGAAAAGTTTAAATAAAGTTTGAATTTTTCTGAACACCTTTAACATTTAATATTAGATAGTGGAAATAGTCCAATAGTACTGCTATTCTTCAAGTAATTACTTCCTTGCATCTATCTTTATTTTTTATTTTTCTGCTTTTATATTCATTTGATTGTGAAAAATGAAACTAAAGTAAATATTGATTTAGTAGATATAAAAAAATCTGAAGTATGAGTAGCTTATACAAATAAAAGCTTAGAAAGTCACTGATTGGTAAACTCATTGATCATGGTTGCAAAGATGTATAATCAAACTTGTAAATTCCTCTTTTATTGTTGTTACAAATGAACAAAAAATTGTATACTTTCTGTGGTTTATTTTATTATGATTATTTTTTATAAACTATTTGCTTAGTAATTATTAAAAAAATACATTCATATTTACACTTAGATTTAAAAGTATTTTATTTTTAAAAATACAAGGTAAGAAATTCAATGTAACAATAAAAAGGAAACTATGGTTATTATACTCTATCATACACTATAGTACATAACTTTTATGATATTTTAATAATTATAAATGCAATTTTAAATTTTAAGACAGAATTTTATAGCTTTATAATGACATTAAAAAAATTTATTCACATTTAAACATGAAATTCAATCAACAAACATTTTGTTCATTTACCTTTTTATCAGCTTTGCTATAATTGACCAATAAGAAAAAATATTATTTGCATTATGTATTTCATATTTCACTTCATAATTTTTTTCTATATTTGGAAAGTTCAAATATAATTTTTAAAGATATTTTTTATTTATAAACTTATATTTCTAATAAATCAATTATAATTTATCATTTCATAATATTAAATAAAGATTTCAATACTAACATAAAATGTTGAATCTTTAACACAAATTGCTATTGGAGGATCAGTGGTAAATATCAAAATGCTAAATGATTAATACTATAAATTTATAATAATATCCACTAACTGAAAACATTCTTTTTCAAAAATTTATTTTCAATTTTTTTAAATTAATTTTTCTGAAAATAAATATTTTTTTTTTTTTTTGTATTTTAAATCAAATTTTTTTTATTGTTTTGTTGAATTTAGCATATGATTAAGACTAATGAACTCAAGCTAAAGCTAAAGATTACTAGAATGATTTTCAGCTGAAACATATAAAAATCATTTCAATTTGGTGAATGAGAAGTAATTTTTATTTGGCCTGTATGGTTTACATATGTTGAGATTGATGGACTTAAGGAAAAGCTAAAATGTTCTGATTTCTAGATGAAACATATGAAAAAGTACTAGAGCTTGATTAGTGCTAGATTTGAGTGATGAATTTGAGAACTAAAGATCCTTAGATCAAATGTTAATTTAACACTTCTGATTTTCAAATATTTTAAAAGACATCCAGCCAACAGATTCTTCAAATTCTTATCTTTATTTTTGTGATATGTTTTTAGTATAATAGTAGATTATGAGACATGAGGATTAAAATGCAATCTGTCATTTCTGATGTGAAACTAGAATGTGAAATTCATTTCAATCAATCGCTTAATACATCAAGCAATTGATTACATACTTATTTTTGTATTTCAAATATATATATATGCAATACAAATAAAATGTCCATTACTTAAAAACTATTGCAATAACAATAAAAATAATGGTAATTAACTATTATAGACAGTCCTCCAATCCACTGAAGTACTTTTGATTAATTCCTTAATCCTCCTCAATGGTCATAAAATTAAAAAAAATGAAAGCAAATGTCACCAACTCAAATTTCATGAATCCTTAATTTTAATGGTAATAGCTTGTCAAATAATTATATTCATTTTATTTTTATCTATTAAAATTGACTTCTCAATTTTTCTTTTACTATGGTATTTCTTCATGAAGAATCTTGATCACTTTCAATATCAAACATAAATTTACATTTACATGTCCTTCAATGATCAAAAAAAAAACTGAAGCAGCCATTAAATCATTATTATTTTTATTTTCCACATGTTTGTATAACAATTCATGCAGTATCAAGAAAAGATTAAAGGAGCATGAAATGTTATACAAGCACGTGAAAAGTAAAAATAATAATGCTTTAATGAATGCTTCAATTTTCTTGGATCATGAAGGCACTTGTAAATGTAAATTTAAGTTGAATATTGAAAATGTTAAGATTCTTCACGAAGAGAGAAACCATAATGAAAGAAAAATTAAGGAGAAAATTTTATTAAATAGAAATAAAATTAATATAATTAATAAATGTTCTGCTAATGTTAAAATTTGCAATTCATGGGATTTGAGTTGATGATGTTTGCTTACATTTTGTTTTTTGAAATTAACAGCAGTTGAAGAGAGTTAAAGAATTAACCAAAAGTACTTCTACAGATTGAAAGACTGTATATAATAGTTAATTAACATTATATTTATTATATATATTATGCCCTTTTTATTGGTATACTCCCATGATAAAATAAATTGGAATAAGTTAGGGTGTCTAATTCTAAATTTTATAAAGTCAAAATTATTTGTTTATTAAACTATGAAAATTAAAGGTCATTTTAGTTATCTTAAGGTTTGAACTTAGGCTAAGTTAATTTAAAGTAATATAAATGCAATAAATCATGAGTAAATATTTATTTTCAAAAGTATATAAAAGATAAACAATAAAATATATATTAATAATATTTGATAATAAGTAATCATTCGATAATATTTAAAATTCTTTAGCTGATTTCATCAACTTTTATAGAGTCTGTGTAATAATTGTATTAGTCCATTACATAAAAATCTGAGAACTTTTATTCATCAATTACATATTTAGCATGTTTCCATTCATAAAACAATAATCTAAAATAAACAGAATTATTTCAATTTAGCTTTTAAAAATTGAATAATTTTAGATTCAAATTGGTTAAATGTAATAAAAAATTAAAATAATGTTAATAACTGAAGAAAAATATAAAAAAAACATTTGAAAAATAGTCAGCAGTAAAACAAAAGAATTATATTTCAACCATCATTATGTGAACACTGGTAAATTTTTTTCTTAAAAATTACGATCTGTGATTATTCATTTCTGTTGTATTTTCTTGGTCTAAAATAAAATATTTTAAATAAAAATCTAGATCTATTATTAGTCAATATCCTGTAAAAATAATTATAAAATCCATAAATATTTATGAAATACAATTGTGGTTTGTTCTTATCAATGAATGTCATTTATATGCAAATTACAATCAGTAGCAGTCAATGTTATTCACTTGTCTTGAAGTGTGGACAATCATTGTTCATGTACCCTTGCTTATTTTTCTTCTAAAATTTAAAATTTTTCAAATCAAACCTCATATTTTAATAAATTAATGTAAAATCTTAATTATGAATGTAAAAAATTATGGTAAATATATTTATTTATGTTCAAAATCAATTATGAAAGTGTAAACCATTTTGTTTTGATTTCTGACTTCGACATTTAGAAACATCTGGAGAACAATGGCTGGAGTTGATTGCCATCCAACCAGAGAAAAAAGGTGGTGCTGTACCCCAATACATGGCAATAAATTTGATTTTTAAAAAAAAAATATATCCCAAATGTGGATTTTTTTGGAAATAAAATTTTAAATGTCAAATTTACTATAAAATAAGCATAAAATAAAAAATATGCAACTAAAATTGGACAAGAGATGGTAAAGTTAAAATCTAATCTTCTAACTAAAATATGCATTATATAGATAGATAATCATATCTGTGTTCATCTAATATTATAAAGCAATGACTATTTCTGGTGAAATCTTAATTCATGTTTCAAAATAAATAATTAATATTTATGTTATGAATTTTGGTGATTAAAAGTTCACAAAAATAATCTCAGATCTAGTCTGTATAAAAATAAAATGAAAATGATTTAAATTGTAGTTTTATTAAGTTTATAAAAGGTATTGTTTTTTTATTACTAGTAAATATTTTAAACATGTATTTGTTTTTAAAAATAGATAAAGTACAAGCAATCCATTAAATATTCAAAATCAGAGAAATGGGAGAATTAATCAATGGGAAAGTGCAATTGGAAATAAATTAACAGCCAACAGATGATGTTTTTAAGAAGAAAAAAATAGGAGGGAAAATTAAACTTAAATAAAGATTACAAATCAAAAAAAAGTAACTTGATTTTTGTCTCTAAAAGTTTGTTTAAATTCTTTGAAAACCTATTATTATTTTTTAAAAAAAGTAATTGATTATGATCTACTTAAAAATTTAAAACTATATATTATAACATGTTTGTTAAAATGCAGGAATAAAAGAAAGTAAAGTCTCTACTGGTGAACTCAACACTTTAATAGTTTTCAGAAAATATATTGGAGTCATTATATGGAAAAACATATTAGAAAAATGAAAGGAAAAAGTTGTACATCTATGCCAAAATGTTGTAAAGTAATACATAAACTCAAGGAAAACACTGTGAATACTATGTTAATACATAATTTAATTAATAAGCAAGATACAATATTGATGCATCATAGCTGTCATAGTAGCTGTGTGAGATTAAATTGGAATTGATGGTTGAATAAAAAAAAGATATCTGACAGAGTTAAGTATATATGCTTAAAGATAATTAAAACTAAATTAGTAATGAATAATAATGACAATAATTGCATATGGAAAAGTGTACCTCATGTTAAAAAAAACATATAAAAGTGTATCTGAATGAAAATTTTAATGGTATAAAAGATATAAACAGGTTATTGTTAGTTTTAGTATAACTTTCATGTATAATAAAATTTTATCATGAGCTATATACATAGTAAATGAAAGATTAAAAATTAGAAGGATGTATGAATGTAATACAAGGTAAATGTTAAAGGAAAATTTTAAATGAAGGTTATATTTATATTTGTAATAAATCACAGAAGTCTTCTAGGAAAATGAAAGAATTATTTACCAAAACTGTAAATGAAAAACAAGATAAGTATAAAAAATCAAATAATTACTAAATACAACTAATAAAAAATAAATGAGTATGGGAGGAAAAAGAGTTGAATAAATCAATGGAATAAACATTAGCTTATTTGAGAATTTAAAATGTATATTGAAGATGATGTTATTCTACATTGAAAGAGGTGTGAAATGCTCTATCTTAAATGATAACATTGACAAAAAGTATATTAGTTATAATGCAAGACTGAAGTATAATAAATGTGAGAAATATCTAAATAAAATATATTATGCAAGTTGAAAATAATCTTTGATTGTTAAGAAAAAAAAGGAAACCTGTTGGCATTGGAATTTTATAATTTTGGTGATTTTCTTATGAGAACAAAAACAGTAGAAGTAAGAAGAATGTTGACGTGTAATTAGTCTGAAGTTTTGGAATGATTGGCGTACTATTAAAAATTAAAGTTTTCTAAAGATGAACTTGTATTTAAAAAAACAAAAACAAACTTGTAACATAATATATGTCTATAGTTTAATTTTATACTTTAAAATAATCGTTATCAATATGGGGGGGGGGTAAATCAATAAATAAAGAAATTAATAATTAATTTGATTTATTTGTCTATGTGATTAATTATTTAAAATTTTTATTTTATTAAATATTGTGAGATGATTAAAATAAGTGGATATTAACAATGAGCTAGTGAAATATATACATAAAAGTAGTTACATATATGAATTGTAAGAAGATGGGCTGGGTCTGTGTTCAAATATAATATTGAGAGTGATAAATGGTGATATTTAAAATTTGATCTTATGTTTAACTATTAATAATTTAATATAGTTGTAATTGAATCATAAAAAATTCTAGTTTGTTATTCTTTATAGGCTACTATTTATAAAAAATGTATGAAACAGCTGTAGCTTGAAAATAGAAGGTTAATATCTGAGTTGTTTAGATAAAATGAAGATAATGATTTCTTATTTTAAGATGCAATAAAAAGCGATCTATCAACCTTTAATATAGTATCCTAAATTGTAAATTGAAAATAGTTCAAGAAAAAATAAGTTGTCATATTTGAGAATGTATAGTATAAAAGTTTCATATTTTGCATTTCGTTATAGAATTTAATAGTAAGGCTATAGAAAAATTGAGTATGATTTCAACAAACAAATTAATGATTTCATAAATATCGTATTAATATCTTCTTAATGCAAGGTAAAAAGAGAGATGAAATGATGAATATTATAAATTATAACACAGATAAATATGTAATATTTCATAATATTACAAGAAGATTATTATAGTTAAGAAATAAAACAACAATCCATATTTTAAATCTTCTTATATTTTGCAGCATAATCTATCAGGTGTAATGAGTATAAATCAAATCCATACAAAATGGGGATTGGTTATTTAATAAATAAATACACATGATTTTGTAACACAGAATATAAAGTAATATATAACAACAACACCATGTTGTATGAGAAAGGATTTTTTTTTAATTTTAAAATATCTAATTGTAATTAAGGGGAATAGAAATGTTCAAATGTTTATATATGTGACTATATTATGTTGTTATATAATATTATTAATATTGTTATTTATTAAGTTACTTAGTAGTTTAAAATAATTATTGAAAGATCTTGTAAATAATATTATTAAAGTTAATGATTTAAAAGTTAAATTACGTATTTAGAGTTGCATTTTTTTTGTTAGAATCATCATCACAACATCATCATCAAAGAGTCTTAATTGTAAAGTGTACAGTTTGAAATTTGAATAAGAAACTGATCCAGTACAAGATAAGGTATAACAATTATTTAAAGAAACATTTCTTAAAAGAGATCTTAAATTATGGCAAACTACTTTGATCATATGAGTCATTGATTAAAAACAGATTGCAAATTTATTAAAGTATGTTTATTTATAGAAAATCTGAGTTGAATTGGTTATTATTTAGAGTTATAAATTATAATTACAATTTAGATAATAATAATTATTTATTATTAAGAATTAGGGAACATAAATATAGAGTAGAAGTATAATTTTAATTATAGACTAAGATTGTACATCTTTTTCTGAATTAAGATCCTACCTATAGAGTTAAGTAAAATCCTTTTTGATATTCTATAGGTGGAAGGAATAGCTAATTAAAAATTAATCATAATCCTGAGATCTCCTTGGTATAATATTATTATTATGATTATTCTTAATTATAAGCCTATAAAAGTAATAATAATAAGAGATAATTATACAATAGAATGATAGTTTGATCTTATTAATTAATTTAACCTAAGGTTAATGATTATAAATGTTTTATTATATTTATTGAAGTATTATTGTTAGTCATGGAAATATTTAGATACTTAAAAAGGAGGAGTGTCTTAATATTCTTATGCAATTGAGCAAATACTTTGGTATTTTTTTAATGTTAAAGAGTATGTAATCTTGTTAATAGGTTAAGTGGGTCTCATAATTGCTAATATAAATTGAATATAATTTAAAAATAATTAAAAGTATAAAATTGTATTTAGATAAAATAACAGTATAGCCTAATTTAGGGATTTGTCATGTTTTCTAGGGGTCATTGTCCTATTGGCAGAGTACAATATATATATATATATATATATATATATATATATATATGTATATATATACATATATATATATATATATATATATATGTATATATATATATAAACATTACAAGCTTAAAGTTAAACTAGTCAATAAAATAATCAAAATTACCCCAACTTCACAACTCATCCAGAAATAAAAAGTACTAAATATAAGAAAAATAATTATATACATGCTATTTCTATTTAGATGAACAAATATACAAATTATATATATCATTCAGAAGGAAAAACTTTAACATTTTGCAAAAGATGAACACATCCGTACATACATGAAAAATATTAATTAATAGAAACTGAATTGAGAAATCTGAATTTACCTTTTTTTTTTTTTTTATATATATATATATATATATATATATATATATATATATATATATATATATATATATATATATATATATATATATATATATATATATATTAGAATATATGTATCTGCAGCACAATGATTGTTCACACTAAAAGTGAATAGAAACCAGTTCCCAAGTTGCATGACTGAGCTAAAAACATGGGTGCTGAGATTAGAGTGCTTTGCGCCTCTACCTCACTTGAATATGAATGGTTTCTTGTCAAATGCATGCATAGTGTAAGAGAATGGTCTGCATTTCTGTAGTGATGATGACTGAGATATAATGGACAGGGCCACTGTATGTTGGTGTGCAGATTGTGTGGCCCACAAAGATGCTTTATCATGGAGCAGCAAGACACCAAGATAATTAATACAATTTATGAGTAAATAAAAATGTTGACATTTTCAAATCACTTCATTATTATAAATACATTCTGAGTTTAAATATATTTTATTTAAAGATAAGAGGGATACTTCTTTACTTAGACTTATTGGCCAATTGCCTTACCCCAGAACATTAAGACTCAATCTCAAAATATACTACATATATACTCTTATCATTGCACTAAACCAAATAGGCCAATGCCTTTTTGTCATGATAATTAATAAAAGTTATACATAAATGTTAAGATAAAATGTTTAGATTTCCCAATTACTTTTATTTAAATACTCTAATTTATATAAAAAGTAACATTATGATTAATTTATTTAAAAATAAAACTTGTTTTATAAAACATTGTCTTGTAATTTCAGTAATTTTTCATGTGATGAAATTGTCTTTATCAATGGTATTTTACAGAGCTCACATATATTATTTAGTTTAGAGTAATGATAGAATTGCTGACTCTGGAATATGAGGTTCTAGAATTTATTCTGATGCTGTTTTGTGCAAAACTTTTTAAATAATATTATTATCTTTCTCTTTTTTATTATGCCATAGTATCTTTTTACATGTTTTACTAAATAGCTTTTCCTATTTTTAATAATGATAATATTTATTTTTAATACCATGTTATATTTTTATACATTTTCCAAACAGCTTTTCATTGGATGTGGACTAGTCTCTATCTAAAAACTTGTAATTGATCCATAATCCACCCTACAGTCCAAATCTAAAAAAATCAGAATGAATTAAAAAAAAAAAACAATTAAAAAATGTAATTCTTAACAAATTTTATGATAGCAATATTATTTAATGCAATTCTCTTGATTGTAATAAAATTCCACTATGAACAAAGTCTAAAAAATGTATCTAATGAAACAAATCAAGTATTTGATTTTTTTATAGTTATCCAATATAACCTATGAATAAACAAAATAAAATGCAAGATTTTAATGGCTTCTAAAAATATATTGAATATCTAATCTAAATATAAAAAATTTAAAATTTCCCTTAAATAAATTCTGGCTAAATCCTAAGTCTCTAATTATATAATAAAGTATAATATATATATATATATATATATATATATATATATATATATATATATATATATATATATATATATATATATATATATATATTTTTTTTTTTTTATATATTATATATATATATAATACCACTTAGTTATTAATAAACATTAGAAAATAAAATAATATAGAAGTGTAAATATTTTATTTTATGAAAACAAGTGAAACAATTTTTGTTAATAGAAAATATAAAGAAGTTATGGGTGTAAGAGGTTCTAAATTAAACTAACTTGTGGATTTTTAAAACAAATTTTTTTTTAACAAATTGTTGCTAATGGAATGAAAAAGTTAGATCAGCCATGTTATTTAAAATTGTCCTAATGAAATGTAAATTATATCAATAAATGATATAAGTATGAAAATTTATATCAAATTAATAGTGGAATAATAGATACATAAAAAATTAAATAATAGTGTAAATATTTTATTACTGAAGGAATATAACTTTTTTTTTCATGTGTCAAAGCATCGGCCGGGAAGCGAACCTACAAATTCGGGACAACTACTTGTAAGGCGACCACTCGGCCACCAATGCTTAACTAGGAATATAACTTTGTTGATAGAAAATGTGAACAAGTTTATGCATGAGAGATTTTGAATGGGTTTTCATACAAATAAGAATTATTTTTAAAGATTTAATATTTTTTTAAACATTAATTTGTTTTATGTTAGCATTTGTTTTAATGTCTAGTATATTTTATAGAAATAAATCAATGAAACACATAAGTTATTTACTAAACACAGTAAATTGCTGAAGCCATATTTTCAAGTTTTCTTGTGAAAGCACTAGGAAAAAAATATATTTTAATTTACAAATTTTATTTATTCGAATGGGATGGTGGAGGTTGCTAAAATTTATTTTACACAAAGGTATGTCTTACCCATATGAAAGTGCTGATGATGGAGCAGAGATAACAGTGGCACTGATGAAAACTAAATAATGTGATAATATATATATATAGCAAAAGAGAAAACGTTTTATTGACAATAATTAACAATCTATGTAAACTTGATAAAATTATAATTACATTATAGATTTTAAAATACTTATTGTGGCTAATCATTACATAAACCTTTAAATCAGCCATTGCCAAATCTGCAAAATTGTTTACTGTTTCCATTTTATTTTTTAAACTTCTTACAATTTTCCCTCTAAAATTTCCATTTTACTTATCTGAAGTCAATTTTTTTAAAATTTTATTTTTCTTAAAGGCTTTTCACATATTTTGTCCTGAAAACTGATGAGTGTTGGTTTAGCATGAAATACATATATTGGAGATCATTTATTTTTTTCTCATGTATATGGTCATGTGTATCCGTTGTCTGAGATGGTGTGGATGACTAAAGGAAGCTTGAAAATCTGGGTTCAAATCCTCTCTAATTAATGATAATAATTTTTGACAATTTTACAAATAATTCTTTATAAATACTACTAGTTTGTTTGTTTTTTAATGCTTTTTCGCTATCATTTGTTTTAAAGTAAGAGCATATTAAGCTTATGAAGTAGCCAGAGAAATTCAAGCTACTAAATTTAATAAACCGTTTTATTAGCGATACTAATAAAATGTTATTGTTGGTCATAATAATTTATTCTATTATTTATTTATTTAACCTACACACAGAGAAATCAGTATAAATATCTAGTACTAATTTTTATTTAATAACAGAGTAAATTATATTAAATACTACTATTTAATTGTGTCCAATATTAAAATACGGATAAGTCAATCATTTATAAGAAGTCTATACAAAACTGGAAATGCTATCTTTTATTGACGTAGGTTTACATAAACACTGATTTATGAGAACACTATATTTTTGATTAACCAATATTTGCGCTATGCGATAGGAACATTCTCATGATTTGAAAAACTATTAATGATTTCTGAGAACTATTCTCCATATTTAAAAAAATAGTTTATAATCAAAAGCGAATTTTTTTTTTTAACAACACAATTGAAAAAGTTAAATAGAAACATATATATATTCACAATATATAGGTATATGTATACATACATCTTTTTTAAATATATTTATATATTTTTATAATAAACTTCACACACATTATTACAGTAAGTAAAGCTTAACTTTTAACTCCAGAAAATAGGCATGCATGCCACTGTTGAGGAAAGTATAATGGGCGCTATATTGCTTTGAAGAATCAGCTCATCATTTGTACAGTATCTGTCTGAGATTTAGTATAGATTTCACTGTTCAAGAGAGGTATCGAAAAGAGCACTCGGGCGAAAACTTTCGACATCAATTTGGCCCACTTGAAAAGCTCTCCTTTTCTCTCCTGGCATTCACGCTTAAGTAATATCAGTCTTATCACTGTGTACATATGTTTAGATACAATACTATTTCATACAAGTAATGCAGCCAGCCAGAGCGGTCTGTTCTCATCATTACATTAGCAATAGAATCAAATCAACACCTTAGGCGACAATGAGGCGCAGGCATGGCGCCACTGTGTTGTTCCTCTCGTGTAGGAATTAAACTGCGGAAAGAATGAACAGAGCTTTTCACTGAGAGACTAAGTCCACATAAAAAGGGAGCCAAAAGAAGGCGAATAAAAGCAACGCCGAGACTTATTAAAAATATCAATTAGTTTTATTTTTAAAAGCTTCAACGACTTCAAAATTTACCACAGAGTATTTTACATTATTCTTGTTAAGTAAAACATTTTTTTTTTTACGTCGCAAGATTATTTTTCATCCTTAATAAACTAAACGTTCTATATATACATTATAATGAAATAAAAAGAAAAACAATTTTATTTATCTACATATTTTTTACGACGTGTTTATATATAACAATATTTATGGTTTGCTTATATATATAACGTATTATTACAACTTTAATAATAGTTGTAAAAAGAAGAATTTATATAGATATTACTGAATTGAGGTTTTAAAGTATTCAGCTCGGAGGCAAATTTCAAAGAGGAGAAACAAGACAACAACTCTTGTTCTATTAATCCAACTACAAAATCCGAATAAATGTTTATGTTGTACGTGCAACTAACTCTTAACTTATTTACAGTGTATATACTGTACAAAATGCTAATAAATAAATATTTGATAGGTATTTTTTTTTTGTATTTTTATTACTTAATATTGAAAACATTTTGAATTATTGCTAAATTTATTTATAATTATTTTCCAAAGTTGTTAGCCTTATTTATATTTTTGTTTTGTTTGAATTTGTCTTATTTATTCTTTTATTTTATAATTTTTTTAAAATGTTTTCTACATAACCCTTATTTGACACAAAAAGTGTTTAAACCAAAAAAAAAAAAAAATAGCATTTATTATTTGTATTTATTGTTTGAATTATTTCCATCATTTAATACGAGTATTTAATGTCTTTAGAAAAATTTAACTTTATTTAAATATTCCAAATACATTTAACTATTAGTAATAACACGTCAAACAAGTTAGTATATGCACAACGTTTCAAGAGGTAATATTCTCCCCTCTTCTTCAGGTGTTGCTGGCCTGACCAGTGACAATACTAGCATGGGAATCAAACCTGGTACCCTAGATTCTTGAGTATTAGAAATTTTTAAGGTAATGCTCTAACCAGCAGCTATCCTTCCAAAGGCAACAGTCAGTAGAAATCGCACATACTTATCTATGAGGTTCCTTCTGATTTCTCCACCTTTTCTTCTTAAGAGCCAAGTTTATTATTGGTTTCCATACATTATATATAATCACACTAGGCTGATTTATGGGATTATTTGCCATTGTCAAAAAGAAGCTTCTTTAAATTTTCTTATTTGTACCTTTTCTTCTCTATCCAATATTTCTGTGTTTTCCCAATTGAACATAAGTTCATTGGTATATACATGGACTGCTATCTTAGACACATCTGTTTTCTCTTTTCTAATCATCACTTTGTGTTCTTGCAAATACTTTTCAATGGGATGATTAGTCTCACCAATTTATAGATGGTTTTTTTCTTTTCAATATTTCATGTTTAGGCTTTGTAGATGGCAGAATTCCTTGTAGTGTGATATGGCTCTGGAAGGCTGGTCTGATGTTATACTGATTGCAAATTTCCTTAATTTGTCTGCTATTTTTGGTATGTATGGGTAGCCTGAAGTATCAATAATTGTTTTTTATGATTCTTTTTGTTGTCTATTTATGGTTTTTTTTAAAAACAGCTGATGGATAACTATTTTTCATAAAAGTTTGTTCTACACAAATCTTTTCTTTTTCCAAATTACTAGTTTCTGAACAAATTTTTTTTGCTCCATTTCATAGTGATAGTATAACTCATTGTTTTTAAGTGTGGGTGGATATATAGGCTAACCATTTTGCTGCAAGTATATGTTATGCATATACTAACCTGTTTGATATGCTATTACTAACAATTGAATGTATTTGGAATATTTAAATAAAGTTAAATTTTTCTAAAGACATTCAATATTCATATTAGATGATGGAAATATTTCAAACAATAAATACAACTAAAACCCCATCATTACAAACCTTCAGGAAAACATGAAACATTTATTATTGTTTATTAATTAATTTTAGAAATTGACAGCAATAGTCATTCATAATGAAGTATTGCCATTCCATCTCCAAGAAGAAAAACAAGACAATAAGAGAAAACATAATAATAATAATAATAATAATAATAATAATAATAATAATAATAATAATAATAATAATAATAATAATAATAATAATAATAATAATAATAATAATAATAATAATAATAATAATAATAATAATAATAATAATAATAATAATAATAATAATAATAATAATAATAATAATAATAATAATAATAATAATAATAATAATAATAATAATAATAATAATAATAATAATAATGCATTAGTGATGAATTTTGCAATCATTATATAAACCAATCCATAAATCCCAAACATAATTATATACTCATTTATGTATAGAATACGCTGGTAGTTATTGTGTTTATATTTTGCATGTTATCTTTAAATGATCAACTTTTTGCATTTTGTGGATATTTACACAATTATATTCCTTAATAAATCATTTATCATATTTATATAAAAAAGGGCTTTTTGATTTTTTCTTTCTCTCAAATCAATTTCCTTAGGTAAAAAAAAATATTGTTGAAATAAAAACTTCTGTTACAAGAACTAAATACTTTGTAATCACAGATTTAATTTTCTTCACAAAATAATATAATATTTTGTGTAATGATTCAAGTTCATTAATCTTCCTTTTTAATGTGCATTTTGATTCACCAATATAACTTAACTCACAAATACACATCACAACATAAATTATAATTGATTTTATTAATAAAAAAGCTACAAATGTTTGGTGATACATTAAATTTAATATTAAGATAAAAAGAAACAACTGCTATAAATATATCAAATATTTGACAATTATAATAGATAATGAAATGTATTTTTTCTTTTTAATACTTTTTTTTCTTTTCATCAGTATGTAATCTTATGTAAATATTTAAAATGTCTTTCTTTTTATATTCTATGTTCAATAATTCATTAATATACATTTTGATGTTGATAAAAATGTTTATTCTGTTATTTTTGGCAGAGGATGGATAAATTCTGCTATTGTCCTGCATCATTAAATGCAGTGATAGTCTATCAGATTCTGGAATGTAAGGATTTCAGATTAATTTCACTGCTGGCATGCCCAATATTCAAACTTGTTATGAACTACCAATGAATAAAGCAATTTATTTATTTATTCCTCTAATTGAGAACAGTTTTTTTTTTCATAAATTTAAATCAAGATATTTTATATTATGTAAACTGAATTTTCAAGCTATCATTTTCAGTTATTTCAACTTAAAGATATTTAACTATAATTGGTGATCCAATAATAAAGATATCATCAATATATCTAAAACAATTTTGAATATCTAATTGAAAAAAAAAACTGATTCAAGAACATTTTGCTGATACTATGACAATATATAACTATATACAACAATTGAGATTGGCACATTTACAATCCAACATTTTCCTATTTTATATATGACATTGGTGACTTAAAATTCACATGTATAAAATGAACGAAGGCTTGGCCCATCAAATTAGCATATTATTAAAACAAAGAAATAGTTTTTAATTAGGCATTAAGTGGTATTTTAAAGGTGCTGATGATGTGTTAATGTTGAAACACCTAGTTATAGTCGAACATCTGTAATGAAAATTAAATTAAATTTATATTTAGAAATGGAATATACTTTTGAAGTCAATTTATATACAAAAATACCTTGATTTAAATTTATGGAGAGAAAATAATAGAATCAATTTTAAGATACTTTTTAAACTCTTGACAATTAAAGGATTTACTTAATTTCTGACAAAAGTTTGTAATATTCAATGATTGGCTGGATTTATAATAGCTTTATTTAAAAATAAAATGTAAATTTTAAAGTTGTTAATTATCAAACATTGAATTATGCATTAATAAACTATTAGACTTATGATATAAAAGAGGCATTTTATATAATTACATAAGTTTACATGTAGATAAAGAAATAAAATATGGATTTTATTATATGGAAATAGTAGAGTTTATGATGTGATTATATTCAACTATTTCTTCTTGTTTTAATATTGCATTTAATGTAACATCAAATATTTGCAATTTAAAATTAATGAAACAGATATTGTCAATAAAATCAAAAAATATAATATTATATATAAAATAGGGTGTAAGTTTATTGCAAAATTATATTATAAAAAAAGAAAATTAACAAACATGAATTATTTTATTTAAAATATGGACAAATTTAAATGTGTTTGCAGAATGTTTACTTATTTGCAATAGAAGTTTTTGTTTGACAATGTTTTTTTTTTTTTTTTTTGCATATGGAAAATGATTTAAGGAAAAATTAAAAAAAAAACATATTTTATAAATATGTAAATATTTTATTAAATAAACAATATAATTATATAAATATACACAACTTATGAAAAATTGAACATTTACTTTCGAATATTAATATATATTGCAGTACATCAATAAATTAATATTATAAACATAAATATTTTTTAAAAATAGATTAATGGAGAGAGTATAGATAATTATACATGTATTTACTAAAGTAGCACTAATCTTCAAAGCAGTCTTGAACTCTGTTCAAGAGCAGAAGAGATATGCACAAATAGCAGTCCAGCTTGACACTGAGGGTGCTTTTGATTCCATTGATTTTTATATACTTATAAAAATGTTAGCTAGTAACACAATTCTCAAAACTCAACTGTATTTACTTTCAAGTTTTCTATTAAGCTGTGAAATGCATTTCACCCTCAATGGTAAGAACTTTTCTTCATTTGTACCCACACAGTTCATATCACAAGGATCCCCACTCAGTTCACTCTTAGTCACATTGTACATCAACCCCTTTCTACAAAAAGTCCAGCAAACATTCACAGGCATCCCAATACCAGACATCCCACAATGCATTACATGTGCCTGGATAATATGACTATATTTCTACCTTCCAAAAAATATACCCAGTTTACAAAAAAATTCTACAATTCACAATCACAAACAAGCTGAAATTCAATGCAAACAAAACTGCTGCCTAGTTACTCTTTATAAATGAAGCATGCACAGACTCATACCAAGTCAAAACAAACACTTTTTCTTGCCTTTCCATTTCACTCAGAGGTTACAACAATGAGATTATATATATATTGAAACAGACAGATCAAAGAATCGATCTTAGTTTCATGGTTGTCATTTAAGAATGGTAATTCTAAACCACTATTTACCCGCAATGAGACTTTTTTTATTCCAAGCCACATAAATTTTGAGTTATTTATTTTGTGTTTGTTTAAAAAGAATTTAATGTAAAGAGTATGAGTATAAATGTCACAAATCATGATAAATAATATTCGTGTGTGTGTGGTTTGTGGATTTATATTAGCTCAATTTAAAAGTTTCAATTGCGTGTATATTTTCTTTAAATTTTAATTTTGCAAATTATACAAAGTCATTTAAAAATGCTGATCAAAAGTCACATTCCTTTGATCAGTATTTTTAATCAAAATCTTACTTGTACAAAATGTATAGAATAATTAATTTGTACTTCGATAAATTAAGATAATGAATTTATATTTTTGTATTCACGAATTCCGATGTAATTGTTTTGTCAATTTAGAATCATGTATTAAATTTAAAAATAAATGAGAAACGTAGAACTCTTATCAAGAAAGGCAAATGCTATTGTATAGTCAAAAATTAGATATTGCTGGAGGCCGAAAATCAAAGGAGGCGGAGTTATGAACAAAAACTAGGCAGAAAGGTCAACCGTAGCCATCTTAAATATAATATAGACACTCTAACTTTTGACTTGGCTGTGCTTAGATCGTCTCAAGCTACAGCAAAGTAGTTGTTCCAGAGAAATCACTTCAACCGTTATTAAGAAGTTGCCCGGTAAACTGCAATCATGATGGGCTAAGTCCAAGAAGCTGATTCCTGTTCTGCCAATTTAAATCTTTCATACCGCTGATCTGTAATGTTTTCCGTGCTTCCAGTCTTCCAAATTCCAACATTTAAATTAACCATGCCTTTCTAAGAAATTCAAAATGCGCGCCTACGTTCTTCATACATATCACCGCAAGAAGAAAAGCCGGACGAAGAAAGAATGGTAACTTTTGTTACATGAACTTTTTAACTTTCCTCTCAGTAATAATTTTATATTTAATCTGTTAACCTAATTAATTGCATGTAAATTTCTTGTTTTCCATTTGAAAATGTTACACTAAAACCTGTCAGTAAATTTCTTCTCTAATATTTCTGTGCTCTAGTCTTTAGATGATAATTATTAATATTTGTGCCTACTAATAATCCATTTGTGAATACATTTATATTTTTACTATTACTTATTTTACAAACAAAACGATGCCAATAATAATATTTCTCAACTCTAATTAAAGTCAGTAAAGTTTATCTCATAATATTTATTATATTCATTTTAAAAGTAATTTTCTTGTATCGAACTAAAAATTGTTTCATTTATGTTGAGTTGAGAAATATTCAAATATTTTTATTGTTTCTTTTACTTCGTCATGATATTTTAATCTATACTCCAAATCTCAAATACTTAAAATAGTCTAAAATTTTATTATAATTTTTTTTATATATTATTACGGAGTAAGAATAATAAGTGAATATTTTATTGCTATTATTACCTTCCGAACAATCTGGGGAGTTATGGGTTTCAGAGTGAAATTAATTAATTATTACTTTTGCGATCGTTTGATTTCGCCATGTTTTATTGAATAGTTATATCGGACTGTTGCGTAGAAAATGTTTCGGAGAGAAAAGGTTTTATATAATTTCGTTTTAAAATCCACTTCCGACCACTCTTCCTCGATGTTACTGTGGCAATGCCTTTACCTTCGCTTAAGTTGGCGTCTCGTTTTACTACCACATGGAGAGAAAGAAATTCTTCTCCAGGTAATCTCTTGGATCACCGGGGTTCGAAAATGAGCCCGGCTGGTTGTAGTGTCCCGGATCTACTTGGGGGCATTAAGACTTGTCAAAGTACAAGCCGCCCGGTATTCCGTCAATGCACCGCAAGTTATTATTTGTAGTATACCTTAATCCCTGCAACCATCAGTACATCAGTATTATATATTATATTTTTATATAAAACCGCCTCCCATTTATCCGTATACGCAATGGTTTGAATCTATTAAAATAAAACAACTTAATATAAACTAGTAGTTAAATATTTTAAGTGCTCCAATTACTCTGATTCTCATATCAACCTGTACAACCATTTAAACATATAAATATTGGCATGAGTTTGTTAATCAGTACAAACCGATTATTGATGACTAGCAGCAATTTATTATAAAATACATATGAGAGTTTTACCGTACCTGTAAATAATATTATTCAATGCTTTCAATAATTTATTAAAAATTTATCTAACCTAATTTTGTCTCTCTTGCATTATTACTCTCGAAATCTAGTCAATCACCTGCTGTCTGTATCGACAACTTAAATATATACATTAAATTATTAGCCGTACCAATATCCCGACTATAAGATATCTATGAAATAGCTGATTGTAGGTAATTTAGTCTGTGTTTTTTCGATGAGCTAGTAAAGGGAAAACCCCGTACCGTTGTAATGTTGTCATCGGTGGGTCATGCCAGGGTTTTGGGTTTGAATTTAGTTTGCATTTTGGAATTTATTCCTAGACGTGGACTGGGTTTGAATTCGGATTACTGTGTGTGATTAAGCATGGTGATTTTTACCGGTACAGTGTTTAAAATTTTGGACGCCCTCCGTGGTGCTCTGATGAAGAAATCTCCCACACCCTGCAGAGTGAACAAGAGTAAATATTAAATTATAGAAATATTCGATTTTTTTTTCATACCGTTGAGATATATATACTTTGCGTTATTAAAATGCGCAGTTTTAAAACGATGTTTTGAGTAAGTCAAATATACTAATTTTTTTTTCACCCGTGCTTGCAAGTAGTTTCAGTTGAATAGATTGCCTTCTAATATTGTTAAGATAATATAGTGAGATTTTTTTTTTGAAAAAAAAAGTGTGAAAGCGATTTTGAAGTTTTGTTTTAACGACAAAAATATTGAGAATAGTTTCAAAGCAAGTGAAAACCTGTATCGATTTTGTGCGTTTATTTAATTCAAAATAAACGAATGTTATTTCATAAATCTTTTTGCAAGTCAATTTTGTTTTGTTGTTTGAAAATTTTTTTAAGAAAAAAATAAAGCAAAGAAAGTAGGATTACTTTTCATGTCTTAAAAATAAACGCGTGTATGTGTGTATATATATTGTTTAATATAGAAATCTTATCAAAGCCAGTGCATAATATAAATATCAGTTGAATAAAGTTTGGCCGGAATATGTGCTATCCGATATTAAGTAGAGTAACCGTTTAGGTTAAGTTTTTTTGTATAAAACCAATCAGCCAAATACAGTCGTCAAAGTGTTAACGGTATATACACGTACGTTATAGAAACTTGAAATTGTATGATAACCCCGCAGAAGTAGCGTTAATATTAAACGTTCTACATAAAACATTATGTTCTTGAATCAAATGATTTTATTAAGTCACGTAAAAAGTATATATTTGGGGATCAGTGGATTAAATTATCTATTGGTCACATGTTGCTGGCTGGCGCCTTTCAAATAAATTTGTCAGCAAATATGTTTGTCCATACAGCAGTGGTGAGTTTTGTTTGGTCTATAAAAGAGAGAAATGGTGATATATATATATAGAGAGAGAGTTACTGACAGTATTATAAGAATATTATTGTGTTATATACTAATTGTTAATATGTTGTTTTATAGGACTGAGGAGAATAGTTCGAACTGGGTGAAATAAAGTTTTTTCTCTCCCCTTATTAATAATTTAGATACACGTTATCATATCATATATATACATGTAATAATAAAATAAAATAAAAAAGTGAAAAAGGGGTTTTATATAACAGAAATCAATCGGAACGTAGGCGAAAAAAAGAAAGGAAGGAAGACACACAAACTGGATGAGAAAGGTGGGAACAGTATCAGCAGCGGGGAAGGATTTGGCATATAGGATCAGGGATCAGTATCTTTTATGAATATATACATAAATAAAATTATCTCGAAAATAACTAATTCACATGCTAAAATCACACACATATAATTAATAAAAGAATATAAAATGGCAGAATAGAAGGGTTCAGTAAATCATCTGGAAAGAGCGCAGAAACATCAGACACGTCAGTGACTGTAAGTGAATAGATTAAATAAACAAATAACTAGTTACGGAGAAATACGCACACAATATAAAAGGAAGACAGTGTTTACCGGTTGAAACGGGTCAGAATGGACAAGTCATTTGACTCTCAACACCTTTCGTTCAAAATTATAGATTTTTATGGGGAATACTGGGAAAACCCCCACGAACATGTCGACAGCTTAACAGATGCTTTCGAAATAACAGACCTAGATAATAAGCAACAAATGGCCATCATTCAGCATCATTTGAAATCAGTCGCCAAAGACTGGTGGACCATACTGAGAGGAAAACCTAGAACTTTTGAGGAGTACCGTGACAGGCTGCTAAGGACATTCTGGGGCGAGGAAAGACAAGAAATAGCATTGCGTAGCCTTATCAAAGAATGCTTTCCCGCAGGGAACCGACTTACCCTAACAAAATTTTTTTCGCAGCAAGCCACCAAGTTTTGTTCGTTGCACACTTTCAACTGGTCAGATTCCCGAGTTATTCGAATGATAGCATACAATATGCCACAAGAAGTTAGAGGGCTTATGATCAGTAGCCAAATACACACTATTTCTGAGATGACAAAGTTCTTGGAGACAGTAGACCAACACTTCATATCTCCGGCACCAGATAACAGTAAAAGTCAGCCCATTAAAACCATCCACCAGATGACGAACCTAATTTCAGAGAAAGAAAACCAGGATCACCAAGCAAGTTACTTATGCCCGGTTATAGAAGTAAATATAGAAGACAACAGGGTTACGGTTTTGATTGACTCAGGCAGCCAAGCTTCAATCGTATCGGCAGCTTGGATCAATAACCTAAAAAGAACCCGCGAAATCATGCAGTTGCCAACTCGACCTATTCAATTCACATTGGCAAATGGGAAAAAAATGCTAAGTGAAAACCGGCAAGTATGGCTGGAAGTTAAGATAAATCAGAGGCCGGTAGGACATACTTTTCTGGTGATGACAGGACTTATTTACGACGTGGTGCTCGGC
Organism: Epiperipatus broadwayi; assembly: GCA_028023455.1. Taxonomy (NCBI): domain Eukaryota; kingdom Metazoa; phylum Onychophora; class Udeonychophora; order Euonychophora; family Peripatidae; genus Epiperipatus; species Epiperipatus broadwayi. The sequence goes on along the minus strand of JAQFVV010000200.1, from coordinate 1,134,923 downwards.
TCCGATTTTTTGGCCCACAATGATGGTGTTATCGATTATGAAAAGGGAAGATGCTCTTTCGGAAGTGAGGCAGTCGATTTCAAAATACCAATTACCCAGAGACCTGACTACAAAAGTTGTTTGGTCCAGGCAGTCGACCCAGCAGCGATCAGTAAAAAGGTTCAAGAGTCCATCCTCACGGAACCCAGGGACACAGATCAGATCGGAAAAATACTAAAGAAATATGAAGCTGTTTTTTCTCCTACACCGGGGGAGATTAGAGGATATACACACCGGATCCGTGTAAAGGAGGAGACGTACGTTCCGTCGAAAACTTACCCCATACCTTTTCAGTACAGAGGGGAAGTGGAAGCCCAGATTCAGCAAATGATTGAATGGGGTATTATTGAACGTGGCCCGTCACCTTATAACAACCCGTTGGTCGTGGTAAAAAAGAAAAATGGGAGTTTGCGTTTGTGTTTGGATGCACGCAAGTTGAACAGCATTACTATCCCAGAAAGAGATGCTCCTCCACCTATTCAAGAGGTACTGGTGCGGCTGGCCGGTAAAACCATCTTTTCAACCTTGGATTTGACCGCGAGCTACTGGCAGTTGAATCTAGACCCTAGGGATCGGAAATATACGGCCTTCCGATATAATGGGTATACTCATATATTTAAAAGGGTCCCTTTTGGACTCATAAACAGTGGAGCAGGCTTAATGCGCTGTTTGCGGCAGGTCCTTTCCGATGAGATACAGGAGCATATGGTATGTTATATGGATGACTTGGTCATCGTTTCAGAAAACCTGCAGGAACATTTGCAACATTTGGAAAGGTTCCTCAGAGAATGCAGAGAAAAAAATATCACCGTAAATTTGGAGAAGAGCCGTTTTGCTATTGGCGAGATAACTTTCCTTGGCCATATCATCAACCAACATGGTATTAAGGCTCACCCCGATAAAATTGCCACGATAGAAAATTTCCCAACACCAACTAAACCGAAGCAGGTCCGATCATTTTTGGGCCTTTGCAACTTCTATCACAAATTCTATCCGAACTTTTCCCAGGAAACTAGAAATCTCGTAGACCTCATCAAGAAAAACCGCAAGTGGGAATGGACACCTTTTCATGACAAAGAACTCCTACATGTAAAAAAAAATTTTTACAGGCTGTAATGCTGCACCATCCGAATTTTCATCGCCCCTTTTATGTACAAACGGACAGCAGCAAACAAGGACTAGGAGCTATTTTATTTCAAATAAGTGATACCGGAGCTCACCAAGTTATTTATTTTAGCAGCCGTGCATTGAAGGGGGCGGAAGTCCATTACACTACAACAGAACAAGAAACTCTGGCCATTGTGTGGGCATGCCAGAAATTCCGGCAATTTCTTTTGGGATCTCAAGTAATCATTATCACCGATCATCGTTGCCTGGAGTTTCTCAACAAGAGTTTCCTGACTAATGACCGTTTAATCAGATGGAGTTTGACCCTCCAACAATTCCGGTACCAAGTCCAGTACTGTCCAGGGCGGGAAAATATTGTGGCTGACGTATTGAGTCGTCACCCTGTACCGATGAAGATACAAAACCCTGAAATCAAGAACCAACCCTTGGAAGTTATGGCCACTATGACATCGAGTTCTGTAGAAACTGAACTGCGGAATTTGAGTTATTGGCAGAATATACAGTATTCCCATATCATTCATGATTTGTCCAAACCCTCGGATAAGAATCAGAAGCCACAAAGCAGATACCCCCATTTCCGGATTGAGGGAGGCACATTACAAACCCGGACCAAGGATTACAGTGCTCCTTGGAAAATCGTGGTACCCAATAGGTTGAGGGCCCCTATAATTAAACATATACACCAATCCCTGGGACATTATGGACCCAGGAAGATTGAAGAAGTGGCCCATCGCCAATTTTACTGGCCGGGAATGTATCACCATATCACTTCCATAATCAGACAGTGCGATATCTGCGCGACTACTAAAGCTCCCAACAAGTCCTACGCGGGGAAAATAAAACCTGTGATGGCTACGAGACCGAACGAGATCCTTGCAATAGACCACTATGGTCCCTTGCCCAAATTTAAAACATTTCAGTATTTGTTGGTATCATATGATATTTTTTCCAAGTATGTTAAGGTTTACCCAGTGCGGTCTACAAACACCAGAAACGTAACTCGGGTTCTTCAGGAAAAACAATTTCAAGAGGTAGGTAAACCCGAAACCATACTTTCCGACCATGGTTCGGCATTCACCTCGAAAGAATGGAAAAACTGGGTAAAGAAGCAGAATGTAAACCATCGCCTAACATCAATCAGAAACCCACAATCAAACCCGTGCGAGAGAGTCATGAGAGAAATCAGTCGACTTTTTCGCGCGTGTTTATCAACGGATCACCGGAAGTGGGTAGAGAAACTTCAATATGTCATGGATTGCATCAATCATACCATGAACGAATCCACGGGATTCCCACCCATGCATCTTCACTATGGTAGACCATGCCTGGATATTTTCCCTACGCTATCACCAAAGCGTGAAGTACATATAAATCCTAGCACGGATCAAGACATGGCCCGGCAACAATTGGAGCGCATGGCACAAAATAGAATTAAAAGAGGAGGAAGGCAACATCACAATTTTAAAAGGGGGGATCAAGTCTGGCTAAGATCTCCACGAGTCAGTAATGTACCTAGGAAGGAATTCAAAAAATTCTTCCCTCTGTATAGCGGGCCATATGAGATAGTGGACGAATGCCATGAAAACGCTTTTCTACTGGAAGGGAAGGGTCTACGAGGTATTTACAATGCGAGACAATTAAAGCCTTATATACCTCCTGACCCAGGGAGAACATAAAATACAAACAGTAATTTTGGGATAACCCGGTAAATGACCACTATGTTATAAATGTTTCAGATGATGAGTAAAGACCAATGGACATTAATATACAAATGATTGATAAAATGTATCATTCCACACCCATGTTTAGGTTCAAACTCTCACCCAGACTGTTCTCCAAAGTCGATCAACTTTGTAATGAAATGTAGGTCAGTAAAATATGTATAAACATTTTTTTTTGTTATTTTTTTTTTAAGTAGGAAGAAATGAAACAGACAGATCAAAGAATCGATCTTAGTTTCATGGTTGTCATTTAAGAACGGTAATTCTAAACCTCTATTTACCCGCAATGAGACTTTTTGTATTCCAAGCCACATAAATTTTGAGTTATTTATTTTGTGTTTGTTTAAAAAGAATTTAATAAAAGAATTTAATGTAAAGAGTATGAGTATAAATGTCACAAATCATGATAAATAATATTCGTGTGTGTGTGGTTTGTGGATTTATATTAGCTCAATTTAAAAGTTTCAATTGCGTGTATATTTTCTTTAAATTTTAATTTTGCAAATTATACAAAGTCATTTAAAAATGCTGATCAAAAGTCACATTCCTTTGATCAGTATTTTTAATCAAAATCTTACTTGTACAAATGTATAGAATAATTAATTTGTACTTCGATAAATTAAGATAATGAATTTATATTTTTGTATTCACGAATTCCGATGTAATTGTTTTGTCAATTTAGAATCATGTATTAAATTTAAAAATAAATGAGAAACGTAGAACTCTTATCAAGAAAGGCAAATGCTATTGTATAGTCAAATTAGATATTGCTGGAGGCCGAAATCAAAGGAGGCAGAGTTATGAACAAAACTAGGCAGAAAGGTCAACCATAGCCATCTTAAATAGGATAGACACTCTAACTTTTGACTTGGCTGTGCTTAGATCGTCTCAAACTACAGCAAAGTAGTTGTTCCAGAGAAATCACTTCAACCATTATTAAGAAGTTGCCCGGTAAACTGCAATCATGATGGGCTAATTCCAAGAAGCTGATTCCTGTTCTGCCAATTTAAATCTTTCATACCGCTGATCTGTAATGTTTTCCGTGCTTCCAGTCTTCCAAATTCCAACATTTAAATTAACCATGCTTTTCTAAGAAATTCAAAATGCGTGCCTACGTTCTTCATACATATCACCGCAAGAAGAAAAGCCGGACGAAGAAAGAATGGTAACTTTTGTTCATACATATCACCGCAAGAAGAAAAGCTGGATGAAGAAAGAATGGTAACTTTTGTTACATGAACTTTTTAACTTTCTTCTCAGTAATAATTTTATATTTAATCTGTAAACCTAATTAATTGCATGTAAATTTCTTGTTTTCCATTTGAAAATGTTACACTAAAACCTGTCAGTAAATTTCTTCTCTAATATTTCGGTGTGTGCTCTAGTCTTTAGATGATAATTATTAATATTTGTGCCTACTAATAATCCATTTGTGAATACATTTATATTTTTACTATTACTTATTTTACAAACAAAACGATGCCAATAATAATATTTCTCAATTCTAATTAAAGTCAGTAAAGTTATCTCATAATATTTATTATATTCATTTTAAAAGTAATTTTTTTGTATCGAATTAAAAATCGTCATTTATGTTGAGTTGAGAAATATTCAAATATTTTTATTGTTTCTTTTACTTCGTCATGATACTTTAATCTATACTCCAAATCTCAAATACTTAAAACAGTCTAAAATTTTATTATAATTTTTTTTTTATATATTATTACGAAGTAAGAATAATAAGTGAATATTTTATTGCTATTATTACCTTCCGAACAATCTGGGGAGTTATGGGTTTCAGAGTGAAATTAATTAATTATTACTTTTGCGATCGTTTGATTTCGCCAGTTTTATTGAATAGTTATATCAGACTGTTGCATAGAAAATGTTTCGGAGAGAAAAGGTTTTATATAATTTCATTTTAAAATCCACCTCCGACCACTCTTCCTCGATGTTACTGTGGCAATGCCTTTACCTTCGCTTAAGTTGGCGTCTCGTTTTACTACCACATGGAGAGAAATAAATTCTTCTCCAGGTAATCTCTTGGGTCACCAGGGTTCGAAAATGAGCCCGGCTGGTTGTAGTGTCCCGGATCTACTTGGGGGCATTAAGACTTGTCAAAGTACAAGCCGCCCGGTATTCCGTCAGTGCACCGCAAGTTATTATTTGTAGTATACCTTAATCCCTGCAACCATCAGTACATCAGTATTATATATTATATTTTTCTATAAAACCGCCTCCCATTTATCCGTATACGCAATGGTTTGAATCTATTAAATAAAACAACTGAATATAAACTAGTAGTTAAATATTTTAAGTGCTCCAATTACTCTGATTCTCATACCAACCTGTACAACCATTTAAACATACAAATATTGGCATGAGTTTGTTAATCAGTACAAACCGATTATTGATGACTAGCAGCAATTTATTATAAATACATATGAGAGTTTTACCGTACCTGTAAATAATATTATTCAATGCTTTTAATAATTTATTAAAAATTTATCTAACCTAATTTTGCCTCTCTTGCATTATTGCTCTCGAAATCTAGTCAATCACCTGCTGTCTGTATCGACAACCTAAATATATACATTAAATTATCAGCCGTACCAATATCCCGACTAAAAGATATCTATGAAATAGCTGATTGTAGGTAATTTAGTCTGTGTTTTTCGATGAGCTAGTAAAGGGAGAACCCCGTACCGTTGTAATGTTGTCATCGGTGGGTCATGCCAGGGTTTTGGGTTTGAATTTAGTTTGCATTTTGGAATTTATTCCTAGACGTGGACTGGGTTCGAATTTGGATTACTGTGTGTGATTAGGCATGGTGATTTTTACCGGTACAATATATATATAAGTTTAAAGATGAAGCTGACTAGATCAACTCACTATCAAAGACATACCTTTCAATATACTCAAAAATACACCTATTCAATCAACTCATCATCATCACTAAAATCATATATTATCTACCCATTACACCCTTCTCTAAGGCATTCAAATCAAAAATGAAATCCATTTCCAATAAGCTTTTATGGTGCAGAAAGACAATCACCATCTCATCTAGCTATCTCAGCTAACCACTTACAAACTGTTGACTTGGTTTACATGACATAAGCAATTTTCAAATTCAAAAGACCACACACATGATATCAGCCAATCTAAAACAATTCTCACATTTACCATCCTTACTTCAAATCATACCAACTGACATACCCCCTCACAGCACTCACACCTTCCATCAATGATCTACCAACAAAAAACAACATCCACTCATATTCCTGCCCAATTCACTAGCAAATATACATATTGGAAGTTCTATACTCTTATGCATCAAGAGCTGGTCACTAACAATCCTTCTCTAATGCTGGAGATCAACAATAAAAATCTATTTCACAACTTCAAAAATGGTCACTGGACTGTAAATTGTTTGACTTCATCATCAAAATCAACATCCATGCCTTGCCATTGATTTACCTCTGTTACTGGCAACTATACACTACCATTGACCCATTCTCTCCTGCCAAAGAAACATAACATTATATCTATGAATGGCCAACACTAGGAGAGTCATATAATCAATGCATATTGTGGAAATTCAATCCCCACAGAGTGTGCAGCTACATTCATCCTCTATGCATTCTGATGCATGATGCATCTTTGCATTAAACAATAACACAGGACAATACCCTCTGTCTTTTACAATAAGTTGTCAAAGTTGAAAATTCGAGATAGAAAAATAGCACATTCAGATACACATACAAATGCTGGATCACTACTCTAACAACAAACAGTCTTATAACCAATTAAACAAATGGATAATCATCACTGCAGCAAGAAAAAAACACAGACAACTGAGATACTGCATACTGCGACAAAAAATTAAACCAGTTACTTGAAAAAATTGAAGACACTATCACACACAATCATTATAACTAAACAGGAATTTAAACAAGTGATATTTAGACACTGTGAACAGCAAATAGAAATAACAAAATAATAAACTCTAATATAGCATATTTATTGAAAACAAACTTGTACATTGCACACATATGTAATTCATTAGAGATAATGAACTTTATGATTCAAACAGTAAGATTTGTATAATCTATCTTCCATTTTTAAAATTGTGAGCCCCCCCTTCCCAATGCAAATGGACAACAATCACTAACCTAAGCTTCACAGATCTCTCACATCAATCAAAGCAGAAATCTTTAGAATTATAATATTAAATTTTTGTCAAATTACCACAAGTACTTGGCTTTTTTCAAAACTATTATCTCTCTAATACACACTATGTACATATTCAAATCAATGTGCTTCTGCAAACCAACTAATTACAAATATAAACATATATAAACAATCTGAAATATCTGTAAAATTTCTTTTTGAAACATCATCATCACAATAATTATGATGATGATAATAATAATAATAATAGTTCAGCAGCAAATGGTTTACCTTCCTCAGAGTCAAAGTAACAATCTTGAGAGTTTTACATTAAAAACCTAAAACTGAAAAAGTAAAGATCTTACCTGTACACACTTTGTTCAATTTAAAATTAATTCAGACTTTTTTCCAATGATTTGCGATAATTTTCATTCAAAATTTTAACAAAATCAAATCATTAAATGATCATTTTAAAAATAGTATGGCAACAGAGATATTACATGACCAGATATCTCCATAATAGTCCTGCAGCAAGCAGTTCATTTGTTCACAGACAAGGTAAAAAGCTCCAACATTTTACTTTTGAAAGTACTAAAGACCTAAACCTGACAAGTTGCAATTCATGCCAACTAGTATTTTTCCATTTTTCTAAGATGCAATTTATGCTGAACTAGTATCTTTTCATTTTCCCAAGATGCAATTCATGCTAACTGGTATTTTTCTATTTTTCCAAGATGCAAGTCATGTTGACTAGTATATTTCCATTTTCCCAAGGTGCAATTCATGCTTACTAGTATTTTTTTCATTTTCCCCAAATGCCAATTCATGCCAACTACTATTTTCCCATTTTCCCAAGATGCAATTAATGCTGAACTAGTATTTTTCCATTTTTCCAAGATGCAATTCATTCTGAACAGGTATTTTTTCATTTTCACATGATGCAACTCATGCTAATTTATATATTTCCCTTTTTCAAAGATGTAATCCATGTTGAAATATTTTTTCCATTTTCTCCATGATTCCAATTTATGCTGATTAGTATTTTTCCATTTTCCCAAGATGCAATTCATGCTGACTGGTTTTTTTTTCATTTTTTCCAAGATGCAATTCATTTTGAACAGGTATTTTTTCATTTTCCCTAGATGCAATTCATGCTAGCTAGTATTTTTCCATTTTTCCAAGATGCAATCCATGCAGACTAGTATTTTTCCATTTTCCCCAAGATGCAATTTAAGCTGAACTATTCATGATAACTAGTATTTTTCATTTTTTCAAGATGCAATTCATGTCAAAATAGTTTTTTTCCATTTTCCCAAAATGCAATTCATGAAAATTAGTATTTTTTTCCCATTTCCCCAAGATGCAATTTATGCTAAATTAGTAGTTTTCCATTTTTAATGATACAATTCATGCTGATTAATATTTTTCCATTCTCCCAAGATGCAATTCATGCTGAACTAGTATTTTTTCATTTTTCCAAGATGCAATTCATGCTGACTAATATTTTTCCATTTTTACACATGGAACTTACGTAACAAATGAACAATAAGACTTAGCTATGAAACTATAGTCTTCACCAAATGAGCTCAATTTTCATGAAACCATATGTCAATCCAACACCAACTTTCAACCTCTCTTTCATATGTTTTCACTCTTTTTATCATGTTTTTCCAAATATTTTTCTCAATATCACATTTAAAAATTCTATATGTAATGATTGTTTTTCTTTCAATTACTGTAAATCATGTTTTTTTTTTTCTATAACAAACAAGATTGTAAACTTTTATTACATATGTAATATCATGACTCAATTTGTGTCTAAGACCTCCTGTTTCCAAATGTAACTTATGTAACCCTTTTTGGATCTCAATAAAGTTTACCATTTGAAACATAATAATAATAATAATAATAATAATAATAATAATAATAATAATAATAATAATAATAATAATAATAATAATAATAATAATAATAATAATAATAATAATAATAATAATAATAATAATAATAATAATAATAACAACAACAACAACAAACAATAACAACAACAACAACTAAATAAGCTCCTCAAACTTAGAACTCTGATTATTTTTGCTTTTTTATTTTTTATATTGTTATAGTCCACTAACCACAAAGTGTAACCACTAAATTCATTTATATGTGTTTACCCTAATATTCATTGTATGTTAAATTTCAAATTTTCTAGATGTAAACTTATGTAAACCATTGAGATCAATAAATAATAATAATAATAATAATAATAATAATAATAATAATAATAATAATAATAATAATAATAATAATAATAATAATAATAATAATAATAATAATAATAATAATAATAATAATAATAATAATAATAATAATAATAATAATAATAATAATAATAATAATAATAATAATAATAATAATAATAATAATAATAATAATAATAAAGTCTTTCTGCACTTTTTGTTATAAAAATAGATTAGTTTTGTTTTTTTTCATTATTACATGACAAGAAATTTAATTTTTCTTAAACAAGCATCCAATTTCTTTTATTTATAATTAAATTAATAATTATCATTTTATAAATTACAGAATGCACCTCATAAATCCTCTGGATTTCAAAGCCTATTTTAATTTCCTTTTTTTTTTAAAAAAAAGAAAAAATCAAGAAAAAAACATATGCATTTTTATGAAAAAAATTGTTAGTATAATAACTTTAATGCTATAACTATTTAGGGAGCATGAATGTGGGCATTAGAAAAAAAAGTGATAAGTAAAAATATCTTAATATTTAAATAAATTTAAAGTTATATATTAAAAATATATAAAATTCAATAAATTCATATTTAATATGAAATTGTTAAAGTTGTGATTGTCAATTATATTTAAAGTTTTGGTGTTTGATAAACTAACACTTGTTATTTAAAATAATGCCAAAAGAATTGATTGACAAATTTATGAATTTAGTGGAAGTGTAATATTTGTCACTATAAAATTTAGAATGGTAGTGTAGTAAAAAAAAATAATGGCAGTCATATCAGAAAATTGAATGTTTGCATAAAATTTGTATTCCTGTCATTAATTTCTAAATGTTAAGATTATGTTTGTCTATTTACAATTTTTAATAAAATAATTGATGTTTGACATCAGATATGGTGCATCCACTAAAATGAATAGAGGCTTGGCAAAAGAAAGAAATTGTCTATAAATATTCATAGATATTTATGTATTTGTGTGTAAGAAAAGTAATTTAAAAACTGCATGATAAAAAAAAGGATAAATGGTGAAAAAAAAAAAATGTTGTTTGAATTTATTTGTGGTTTGAGAAAGCTGGAAAAAAAAACCCTAAGGTTTAAGCTAAAGAAAAAAAAAATATTATTTAATTCTGAAAAAATGATAATTATTATTTCTGAAAAATATTTATAAATTCTAAACAACTGAATTACTAGAGTTATGATCAAATATTTGTTTTAATTAAAAATCACTTGAATATAATCTAAAATTAGGATTAACTAAACTTGAATCTACAAATTAATGGATTTAAATTATAGAACAGAAATAAAAAAATTGCAAGCTAGATTTTTATAGCAGAAAATCTTTATTATTCGCATATATGTATGTGTGTGTGTGTTAATCATATAGTAAAATTACTTTGTGTACATATATAAAAAATTATTAAGTTAGAATAAAAATTTTATACTTAAGTGAAATAAAACTATTAGAATATTTAACATGCATTGGCATTTATATAAAAAATTATGACACCTTAGAAGTTATTTATTCATTTTCCAGTATCTGTAACCATATGTTTAAAAATGTGAGAATGATAACTTTTAAATTAATATTTACCAGAGCAGAACATTTTTTTTGTGTGTATATATATAAACTCAATATTAATAAGTTAAGTCAAAAGACCACGATAAATGATTATGTTTATATCAAAGTATTTAGTCACATCAGGGATTTAGAAACAATAATGCAGTAACAGACGTGGTTGCATAAGTATTTGAAGGAAACTTTATAAATGTTACAAAACATAAAAGAGAAAAAAAGGTGATGAATAATTTTTATAATAAAAGATTTACACACATACATATCTATGATATAAAGTAAGAGCAACTTTCTGCTCTAGTTCCATCTATTGCATACTTGATTGATCAATGATCAATAGATGGCAGAGAATTTAAATCCCAATTTCTATACTGTTTTTAATGGAATATTGGGTTTTAAATGTGAAAAAACCACAGTCATATATCTGTCAACTATCTGGATTTCTTATCCATTATTAAGCTAAAAGTCTGGCATTCAAAAAACTCGAATGTTTTAAATCCAAACTAATTTGTTTGTATAGTTGTATAGATAACACAACTATCTTTTTTTACTACTATAGGTACTTTTATTATTCTGATAATGAAAGTTTCACATTTCAATAATAACATTAGATATCTAGCTTGAATTTAAAACTTAGACTTTTTAACTTTATAATAGACAAGAGAAAGAAATTTAAGATCGTTTCCAAAAAAATATCTGCATTGATTTCATCTTGGAATCCCATGACATTATTAATAACAGCTAAAAGTGAAAACTTATGATACTACAATTGACACTAGATTAAAAAGCTATCTGTTTATATCACATGATGTAAACTAAAATATCAAATGATATATATATAACCATTAATAATCTACTAAAGATGAAAGTCTCTCCACGTTTAATTCAATTTCTCCAATCTCTAGCCCCTCTTTTTCACATCATCCCAACAAAATTATTTATTTCATTTATCCATCTCACATTTAGCCTCTTTCCAGATTTTTTACAATTTCTTTAAAATAAGTTTAACATTTCAACAGTCCATTTATGTACACAAATTAAATAATGTACATTACTTTTTAAAACATTAAATGAATAAATTGTAAAAGTATGTCTACAATTACTTCAATGTAATCTTTTTCACTGCATTCAATATAAAATTAAATGCAGTGACTTCCATTTTATACTATTTCATGTTACATTCCAAGGTTCGTGAATTTTCCCATTGAATTCTATTTGTTAAGCAAATGATTTTTTCTATAAATAAAAATAGCATTTCTTCTTTTTTAAAATGTTTCTTCTTTTATGTAATATTTTTTATATTATCAAATTGAACACAAAATCTCTATTATATTTTACTTCATGTCATTAATTTAAACACAGAAGATGTCTATGCATTACTTTTATTTATGTATTTAAACATATTCTTTTAAAAAAAGTATTAGTCATTCATTAGACTATAGATTATCTACTTAATGAATAATATTTCTGTAGTGTAATTTTTACCACACCACTCTGATGTAAGGTAAGAACTCATTTTTATCCACTTTTAACAACTTGTAGAAAGGTGTAATCATAAATAGATGACTATAGATATAAAAACGCCTTTTTTCCCCATGATACCCATTTCATGCTGAAAACAGCAATCATCAGTTGGTCTATATCACAATCGCTTACACATAATGTTATCATTGTTTAGTATGTATAGATAGACAATTACTAGAGTTTAATTAGTAATTGTCAAACTTGCTGCCCTCACAACTTTGAACAAATGACTTGATGGAAGTATATTAATAAGTTTTATTAATTATTCATTAGACTAGAGATTATTCCCTTAAAAGTAATATTTTTATAGTGTAACTTTTACTATACCATTCTCATGCAAAGTATTAAAAGTAAATAGAAACCAGTTTTTGCCTTCTGTGAGAGTAATGTAGTAAAAATTATACTACATAAATATTATTCATTGTGATTAATCTTTAATCTAATGATTGACTAATAATAATTGTTAATATACTTCCATCAAATAGTTTGTATCAAAGTTGTGAGGGCATTATGTTTGTCATATCAATTAAACTGTAATAAGTGGTTATTTATATATAGTGAACAATGATAAAGATATGTGTAAGAAGTTATGATCTGGCCAAACTGATGAGTGCTGGTTCAACATGAAATGTGTATCTTGGAGATCATACTTCTTCTTCATGTTTTTGGTCATATATTTATGATTATACTCCTCCTCAACATCTTACAAATGAATAGAAACCAGTTTCCACCTTGCATGAGAGTGGTGTAGTAAAAATTACACTACAGAAATATTATACATTAAATGATATTTTTTAAATTTCTTTTTTAATGAACATCAATCAATATATGACAACTCATAAAAGTTATAATATTAAATATTACATTATTTCTTTTGTTGTTTATTAATCTTGACTTCAATACTATTTAGTACTGTTTACATATTATTATATAAACTACATAATAATAAAGTATACAAAATTAATGAAAATCAAAACAATGATATCATATAAAATTATTATTCCTTCTGGTAAATGAATACAAGGGGTCTATAATTATATAGTATTCATTTCCCAGTTGAGCCATTTGTGTGCTCACATCAAAATGTTGGAATATCTAATTAAAATCTTACATGGATGAACCTGAAAAATAGACTTAATATCTGTAACCTGCAAAAACATTCACACACACACACACACACACACATATATATATATATATAAAAACATTCACACACACACACACACACACACATATATATATATATATATTGCCAATCCTCTTTTGTATATTTAAATGGACATATTATGGTTTTATATGTGAAGGGCCAGAATGACTTAAAGTAAACATGAATATGACAATAATATTGGCTTCAACAAGGGCTTTGAATGATATGGATGGCTGAAGAGTTGGAAGGTGTGGAATATTGAAGCTTGTCCATTAAAGTTTGAAAATGTGTTATTTTTAATATAAATTGAGCAATGAATGTGTATATGTGTGGAAAATAGTGATCTGGACCAACTGATGAGTGCTTGTTCAGCATGAAATACATATACTGGAGATCATTTATCTTTTTCACATGTATGTGGTTATATGCACCAGTTGTATAAGATAGAGTCTATAGTTGTAGAGAGTTTAGTTATCAGATATTAGGGAATCTCAATATTTACTATAAAAAAAGGATACAAAAACATCAATTCGAGGTAAAACTTGTGAAACAAATAATCCCAAGTCTTTTTGTTTAATGTCAATTATCTAAAATGTAATAGAAATTTTATATTCAATTTAGCTAAGAAAAAAAATATTACATAAAAAAAAGAATTAATAAAAAAGAGGAATAAAAATACAATTTTATCAACTCTTTTTAGAAAAGTATGCAATTTTTTATTACTTACTCCAATCATCATGTTGTACGTTCTGAAATTATTCATGATGGCATTGGAACATTTTTTATATTAATGTTTGCACAATAATTTTATGTTGAATGGTTTTAAGAAAATAATAATCATTCTATACTATACTTAGTAGATAAGAAAATTCTAAATTGCAAAGTTGCACAAAATTGCAGTGTTTATTTACTTTTGTTGGTGAAGCAGACATATAGATTTCTAAAATAATTTTTTTATTTTAAATCACGACATTCTTAATAATAAATATAAGTTATTATTTTATTTTTAGAATTATATTTTGTTTTTATAAATATTTAAACTTACATAATGGAAAAAAATATTTTGTTACTGCATCAGTATATAAATATTATTTCACTTACATGCTATCCAAATAAAAAATATAAATAAACAAAAAAAATGCAAATTTAATAAATTTTGTAATATGGGAGAAGTCATTTTTTCATATTGGAGTATACTCACTAAATCCTAATTTTCAGTTATTACTATTTAGATATAAGCAATCATAATTATTTTGTAAGTTACATTAAAATTACACACATTTTTTCACTTTCTTTCAAAAGTTTGATATAATACAGGATTTTATATAATGAAATGGTTTTTTTTTTTAAATTTAAAGCGAGAAGATTTTTAAATTTAATGGTATAATTTTTTTTTTTTTAAGTGATAACATAAAAGTTATTGATTTAGCATGACAGAAAAAGAACCAGAAAGACATTTTTGCATTGTGTCAGAAAGCTTAAAGTTTAACCATGAAATGGAAATGATCAGCTGCAAGCAGGGCAACTGTGCGAATTTCAAAGTTGCTGTGGATTTCTGATGATAACAAGACTACTATTGTACTTCCATAGAAACAGTTATTGAAAAAAAAAGATAATGGTCACTACAAGTTAATTGTAATGAAATTAGATTGTTTTGATACATCAATTGCTTGGAAAGGTTTAAATCTGACATTTAACTATTTTATTTTTTTTTAAAAAACTAATATATAAAACAGTACATTTATTATTATTATTGAAAGAGTTTGAGTGAATAAATACATACACTCAATAAAATGTACATAATCTATAAGTTTATTACTAATAACTACATTTTTTTTCAACATTTTGTTTATATTGTAATAGTAATTTACATTTACATACTATTAATGTAAAAAAAAATCTGTTATATACCAAGGGTGGCCAAACTTTTAGACATTGAAAGTGACTTTTTTGGTGAAAGTGTACCCCAAGGTGACTGTTTTTTTAGAGCTTTGAACTGGAAACCAGTAAAAAAACATTATTTTTGCCAGAATGTAAAAAAATAATGGTTCAAAGTCCTGGTTTTTTTAGAATGAACTTACAAATTGGTGTGTTTTTATAAGGATTTTTTAGGTGCAAATATTGGTGATGTTTTTAGAAAATACTTACAGACTCATGAATTTTTTTTTCTATAAAATAAGAAATGTTGAAGACATTTTACTATGACTAGTATTAAATTAGCTCAGCTCTCTCATATTACAATTTGTTCATGTCACTTTTTAAAATATGTATTAAATTATAATTATACAATTTTAATGCACAAATCAGCGCATAACAGCAGAGCTTCTTCAATTAAATCACAATTTATTATAAACTTAATATATATAGTAGGCAGCTGAGTGTGAAATAATTTCTTTTTATAAATTATAATTATTAAATTATGTATAAATAATTATTTTTTAGAGCTAAGACCTGAATTAAAAAAAAAAAGTCAAAAAAATATATAGAAAAAAAAAGAAAATTATTGTTTTAGAATTGTATTAAAATAAATTAGATGCAAATTTTACAAAAAAAAAAAGTATAAATTAAAAAAAAGTATTTTATTTTTATTTTGATGATACTTGGCATTGCATAGCCTCAGCAAGTTTGTCAAAATTTGGCTTGTATGAACTTAAACTAATTCTTAAACATGATTCCAAATGTAGATCCGATAATTGTGACCTATGTTTAGTTTTTATTATATTCATGCAGGAAAATGCTGATCTGCACAAATATGTTGAAACAAAAATGCATTAAAGTATGTAGGAATCCTCCAAATATTTAGATACTTATCCCCGCTTATTAATGTCCAGAAGCTCTCATTTAAAGCCATTGATTTTAAATGTATATCACATTTAATATTTACTATGTCTTCTTCAAAGCCCACTGAATCTATATGTATAGACTCATTTAATTTCATAGCAATATTTTTGATATTGATGTTAACATTAAATAGATAAGACAAAAAAACTAATGATATCTTCAAGTTCAAATTCCATGAATCCTCTTTTAGATTCCTTTTATTGGGAATATTATATTTTCAACATATTTGTTGCAGATTAGATTCTTTCTATTTTTAGACTTGTCAGCCATATTTTTGAAATGTTTTAAATCATGATGCTTCAGTTGCATTACAAGCATACTTAATTTTTCCTTAAATGACTTCAAAGTGCTTATCATAACTATTATTGTTTTATCTTTTTCTTGTAGTTCTACATTTAAGTTCTTTAGTTTTTCAGGTAATATCACAGAAAATGCAAGGTCAAGAAGCCATTCTTTGTTATTCAGTTCTATGTATGAATCAACTTTAGTTTTCAAAAATGATCTTATTTTTGGTAGAAGTTCTCTGAATCTGATTAAAAATTTTGCTCAATTTAACCACCTTACATCAGGATATAATAACAATTCACTCTGTTTACTCTCACATTTCTTTAGCAAATCCCAAAATTGATGATGTAACAAGCTTTTTGATCTTATTTTATTAACAATTTTTAAGGCAACATTCATAACATGGCTAAATTTCAATATTTTTGAACACAAGGCATGCTGATGTATAATACAATGATAGTCCACAAAACTAGGTATATCATTATTTTTACGAAGCAACAAAACCAATTTTACTGCCAATCATTGTAGGAGCTCCATTTGTAGTTATTGATACTAATTTGTGAATTGGAAAATTAATTTGTACAATGTAATTCTTAAATAAATCATAAATATCTCGACCCCTTGTCCTTCCCTGAATTAGAATAATTGTTAATAATTCTTCTGTGGCTGAGATATCATTAAAAACTATGCAAATAAAATATATAATTGCACAGTATCTGTATAATCAGTAGATTTGTTAAACTGTAGTTATAAAAAGTTATAATTGTTAATGTTTTAATGTAAAATATCTTCAAGATTTCGACTAGTTTCTTCTGTCCTATGCATGATTGTATTTTGTGATGATGACATATTGTTGATAGAAGTCATTATTTTAGATTTATTTTTAAAATTTTCAATTAATACTTCACCAACTTTGATGAAGGCTTTTTTTCCATATTTGTTCATCTTGAAAGGGCTTATCATGTTTAATTAAAGTTTCAGCATCTTTGAATGATGCAATCATGGCAGTTTTTGTGCTTGTATTGTACTTGACAAAAAAATTTTGTTGCATAGTGAATTGTTTCTCTAGCTATTGTACTTTAACTTTTCTTAATGCAGTGCCTCATAGATGATCATCTTCATAATTTTTATAAACAGTGCAAAAATGTCTTTCAACTTTGGCTTTCTTCAGTAAAGCAACATGCGCTCTGCAAATAATACACACACATTTGTTTTTCATCATAATAAAAAAAATATCTTCCCACTCTTTATGATAGTGATAAGTTTTTATTTCTTTGCCCTTGTAAATTACAAAAAAAAAGTAATTTAAGTCTAAAGAAAATTTTTACTAGTAAAGACAAAAAATTATTTATTAACTTTTAAACACAAAATACAGATCTCTTCTAAAAGTTCAGCATTCACAAATGTGATCAATAAGTATTTGATTCTAATTACTATTTTCCATAAATACTAATATTTACCACTGATAATAGATTAACATCAGTCATTACTATTCTTAGATCTGAGTTAAAATACTTACAAGTTATTTCTACTCACAGCCTTTCTCTGTAAATCCTATTGGAGCCCATCAGGCATACTCAAATAAAAAGATCTGTGATCTGTTTTTGTCCTATGTGGCTATTGATACCTACAGAAGCATAGTCTCTGAGAACAATTCCACCATGGTGGAAAATCACAATAATTTTCTGGACAGGTTTCAGTCTGAATCTTTTCCAAAAGTCCAATATATGTGACAGCATGCAGCACCATTCATTAAGAGTAATAAAGCAGACCACCCTTTTCTGCACACACTATTTATATCTATCACTGTTTTATATCTGGTATTAACATTATAATTGATGATCATTATTTTTGGGAGGCTATTCCATGAGAGAATTAAGTCATTATACCAATATTATCCATTAAGCTTTAAATGCATAGTGCACATTTTTTTCATCACAGTCTTTTTGATATTAATTGTACTAACAATTCTTTTTTACTATTTTGCTTAATTAGTTTTAAAAATAGTTTGCTGCTCTAATTAAACAATGCTATCTTTTTTCTATAGTTGATCTAACAGACATTTACTGAATTATCATTTCCATTTTATTTTATCCTTCAGTAAACTTTTTTCAACTCTCTTTATTTCAAATATCTTCTTGTATTTAATTTTCTTTCGGTTCTTTTTTTTTCTGGAGTAATTAAACATGGCTTTATAACTTATACATAATTAAAGCTAACCAAAATATAACAAATAATTTATTTTTTGATTTTTATAATTTTTTTTTTTTTGTATTTTTTGATTTGCTTGTATAATCAATAAGTAAATATGACTAATGAAATTTAAAACATCCCCCCCCTTCCTAATGTGGCATCAAAAATTTGCTAGAAAGAAAAAAATATATAACAACAATAAAAATAATATTTTACAAAAATCCTCTATTTCTGTGCCTTGGAATATCTTCACATTTTTCTGGTAACAGTTCTTTACAATAATTAGATATAAAGTTTGTTTCTTGCTTTGACACCTATTTTCTTTCATAGATAGGAAAACATTCTATTTTTTAAATTTTCTTGGAAATTATTTGTTAGCTAGACAAAGTGTTTTAAAAAGTTCACAACTACTTTGTCTTAAAATCAGTTCATTAAAATTTTTGTTTCTTCTGGACAAGTTATTTTTATTTCTTATTAGGAAAATGACAATTAAATACTTCTAAGAATTTTAGCTCTAGCATTACAGAAATTTTTTTTTTCAGTTTCTTGGAACCTGGATTTATTTTTGAGATTGACAATAACAACAGGTGTTATTTTAAATTTAACAATTTTTAAATAAGAATAATTTTGAATTTTTACTTTTTTTATTTTTTATATTCAAATCATCTCTGAATTTATCACTATAATTTGTCAATGTCCATGTCAGATTATGGTCAATGTCCAGACACCTTACGGTTGACTGGTCAACCATTTTACACACCCCTGTTATATACATTTGTTAGTCTGCTCTTCTAGGATAATACAATTTACAATACATAGAGTATTTAGAACAATACATATACACAAAGTATAGCATATTATCTGCAATGCACAATATATGATGGGGGCAGAGACTTTGGATAATCTATGGCTTCACTGTATTTCTTTAGATGAATTAATTGCATTTAATATTTTCACATTATTTGAATTATATTAAAATATTTTTAAACATAATTATGATAAAAAAATAACTTTATTTTATCATAAAATCTATTCTTATTAAAGTTTATGTATTTGAAAAATAAAATATATAAATCTCAATTTGATTACATTTGCTTTTCAAAAAAAGGTTTAAGTGCAGCAAGAAGCTAACATAGTGCATTATGAGAGTCATTGTTTTTAATTTACCATTGTACACAATTGAAAAAGATTATGTTGCAAAATCGAAAGCATGCTTCTACATTTATTTCATTAAATTGTAATATTGTTTATTTATTTATTTATCATATATATTTGTTGCAGTTTATATAACTTTTATATATTTAAAGATTTTCCACATGATGCAATAATTGTTTTTAATTAAGTTACAATATAAATGATTATTTATTTGCACTTTAATTATGATTTGAACTTTTAGAGTTTATTAGAATGAGTACTTCATAGCTATGCTTTGGGAAATAAAATATATGCCAAAATTATACTATTGTTTTGATTATTTGAAATACAAATAATTTAATTCTTACTAATTGTTAATGTAACATCTAACAGCTAGAAAAAGAGTTCTTCTTTAATTGGTTAATAAATAATAGTTTAACATTAATGTTTTCAGGACTTTATCATACTGTTCTTATGTAAATAAGTGTTTATTTTTATATAGCACTATGCCTACAATTGTATTACATTCAAATATCAGCCTTTCAAGCTAATTGTGCAAGCACTTTTTGTGAGTGATAATAATAAATGAATATTTTCCTTTGCAATACAAGATATAGTATTTATGCAGAAATAAAATGAATCCACTTATTCCTACAACTCAAATGCTTATATATGAGCAAATCTGAAGTACTGGCAAGGAATTCCTTGCCAGTACTTCAGATTTGCTCATATATAAGCATTTGAGTTGTAGGAATAAGTGGATTCATTTTATTTCTGCATAAATACTATATCTTGTATTGCAAAGGAAAGTATTCATTTATTATTAACACTCACAAAAAGCACTTGCACAATTAGCTTGAAAGGCTGATATTTGCATGCTGTTCTTATGTAAAGCCTATGTATGTGGTTTTTTCTTATCTTTATGTTATAAAGCTTCAGTGATGAACATAAGTGGAAATCACTTCATTATGCATACACACATATTAAGGCTAAAAAATTACATGTACACATGAAAGGCAAATTTATATTATATATATTCATTAAATTATATAATTTAATACATGATTTAATTATAATAATGATATAAATTAATAGCAATCATGTTTTGTAACCATTATCAATTAACTTATTTAGTCAAGAAACGGATGATATTATGTAATTTTTCAAGCATTATGAGTTTCCTTATAAGCTATTGCCTATTTATTATCTTAAAATCTACTTATATGAATAGCTTTTTTTTTTGTCTTTGTTTGAATGCTTTATTGATCAGACGCCATTACACACATAAAACAATATTAATATATAGTATATGAATTTATATCTTGAAAAAAGGTCTTTATTCACTTAATAGTAAGATTTGCTTAACATCGAAAAGTTAATACGTAACCGACATTGTTGCAAAGATACTGGATTATTAAAAAGTAGCACTAGCCATTTAAAATCATATTTGTATTTTAATGTTAATTTGTTCAGTTTCTACTCAATTTTTGAATGCTCTTTTTTTTTATATTAATTATATACATATTATTGTTTTTTTAATCAAAACTTTTTTTATGTCTTAAAAAAATTGATTTAAAATTAACATATGAAAAGACAAAATTAATTAATTTACATGCATAAATTTATAGAATTTATAAAAATTTAAAATTATTAAAGTTGAAAATAGTATATTCATTAAAAAATTAATGCTCTAGCTGGTTTTTACGTTACTTAAATAAGGTATATGTATATATGTAACGATTCGATATCTTTTCCTTAAAAATTTAGAAAATGTTTCACTTTCTACAAAAATCTGGTTCCATAAAGCAGCTTTTAAATAGACAAGTATACAATTAAAGTCTGCAGCAATGTACTTAGGATATTCAAAATTGTAATTATAAGAATTTGTCTTTAAGAAATTCTCGACTAGATAATTATGGACTTTTAATACCTGGAAAAAAAATTATTATCTCGAAGCTGTTAAATTAGAACTTTTGCAAAAGAATCATCAATAACAATCATATCCCATTAAATCATTGAAAAAATACCCACAAATTTTTAAAACATATAATTTTTTACTTATTTCTAAAATAATAATATTGAATCAATTCATTGTAATATCCAAATAAATGTTTAGGTGATATAACTTAATGTACACACAAACTAATGGCATTTTACAAATTTAGTATAAAAATTGTTTTAATTTGATTGACTTTTTAAAAGTAGGCTGGTTAATTAGATATTACATTTGTCTTGAGAAAATATTTTTACTTTTTTTTATAATAGTGTTGAATATTGACTCATTCAAGAATAAGCAAATTTTAAGATCATAAGAAAAATATGTTTACATAGTCATAAAATAGAAAAAGAAAAGAGTGAAAATTGATAATCATTAATTAAAAGAAGTTAATAACTCCACATTTTTTGATCAAATTTTTAATGCAGATAGAAATATAATCGGTGAAATTAATTAATATACAATTATACTTAGATGGAGTGCTTCTGGCAGAAATAATTTAATATTAAAAGGAAATCTATATATTTAATATGAAAAGATTTTTATAAATGGTGTTTTACTATTTCTTACTTATGAGTCTGATACTTGGACACTTAACAGAAAAGTGATACTGAGACTTCAACTCTTCAATGAAGCATGAAGATATATATATATATATATATATATATATATATATATATATATATATATATATATATATATATATATATATATATAGATATATATATATATATATATATATATATATATTTGGAGTAACAAAAAGCAATTGAAAGCAAAATATTTGGGTGAAGAAACAAACAGTTATTATTGACAATGAATACAGTTTTACTTCCCATTAAAACTTTATTTATAAGTGTGTGTTTGTTTATTGACAATATTAAAAGAATTAAAAAAATTGAAATCAATCTGGGCTGGATATATTACTTAAAAATGACAATAGACAAAAAAGTCGTAAATTGGATCCCAAGAGATTTAAAAGACCTAGAAAGAGGACTACATGTGATATAGAGAAAGTTTGTTAGTGTGATATGGAGAAATGAGACTATAGATCTAAAAAAATTTGAAGACTTTCTACTTGCAGAAACATGGCATGAATGCAATAACCTGGGTTTGATTCCAGATATGGTAAATTTAGAATTTAGTTTTTCTGTTTTCAATATAGTTTAGTATTTTTTCCTCAAATACCTGATCCATAACGAATCCAGATAACCATATAACTCTTAGCTAAAAGAAAAACCAAGAAAGGAAAAAAAACATTCACTATCCAAAAAAAGAAAAGCCTGGGATAAATGTTATTAGAAAGACATTTGCATAATAGTATAAACTTTAAAGATCATTTTATCAATCTTTCACATTATTTAAAATATTTAACATTTGTAAATTTTATAAATTTGTATTGTTAATTTTATAACTGATGCAAAATTTTACGAATAAAAAAAATATTTTTATGTAAGCATCTGTTTGAAATAAATATTTTTTAAAGTTCATTTCAAAGAAATCATCTCATGGTTCTTTAAATGGAGTATTAAAAAACATGTTAATTGCACATTTGAAAATATAAAAGGCTTACAATACTAGTCTTACAAATGCAAAAATAAATGGCTTTGTTTGGCTTTTTTAATGTTATAATTGTATTGCAATTAAACTTGACCTGGATCACTTACAACTTTACTGTAGAATTTGTTTGAGAATTTTGTATTCATTTGGTGGCAAAAACTTAAACTAAAATGTGTATTAATTAATATTAATTCCAAATAGAGTAACTAAATATCAGTGTCATTCAGACAAAAGTAAAATAAAATCAATAATGTGGTTTTTGAAATCAGGATAATATTATATCACATATAGATGTGGAAGAAACTTTACAATAATTTAGTATAATAATTTACCAGATGTTATTATTCCATAGGCAAAACATTACCCTGAAATAATTTGTTTTATTTAAGACTTTAAAAAAACATAAGCAAATAAAATGAATTTTTATTGGTTTTCCATTATCGCTTATAATTACGGATCTCTTCATGAATAATTTTGAAAATCAAGTATTAAATGCTGCTAGTAAAAGGCCTTCCATTTAGTACAGAAACATGGATGATAAATTTCTTACATGGCACTATATTATTGATATCTTGAATTTTTTCTTTTCTTAATGCATGACATCCTAATATTAAGTTTATCATAGAGTTTGAAAAATAAGAAAACACTTTTTTTTCTAAATGTTTTAATTGCCCAAAAAATTTGATGATCCTTTATCAATAACTGTTTATAAAAAATCTTAATTATTCTGTTCATATATTTTCTGTGGCAAAAAATCTTTTAATAAGAGCATATAGTTTATCTGAAAAAAATCATCTTTCTCAAGAAAAAGCACTAACTGTAAATATTGTAGTCTGTAATGGTTACATTAAAAACATTGTATAAAGGGCTTTACATAGTTTTGATATTTGAAAGAGACAACACTATAAAATTTACAACTATTCAACTAGTTATAGAATTATTTTATCTTATATGAAATGATTTATTGATAAGATGAGTAGGAGACTATTTAATTTCAATGTTAAGATTACCTTTTCCACCAGCAAAAAAAAATGCTGATTTTTCTCCATAAATCTAAAGATAAGTATTTTTAGAGTACCAAACTGTCTATGAAATTCCATGTTTACAGTATCAAACAAGTTATATAGTCAATCAAATAGACATATTAGTGTCAGAGATAGAAAGCATAAAAATGTTTTCAGTCAAAAGTTGATTACATCAGTTTTTACATTGCATTTTTATAGAATTGGTCCCACAACTGAATTTGATAATACTAAAATATTAGCTATTTTGAAAAAATATGATATAAGAATTATTGAAATATTAAAAAGACCAAAGGATTTAAACAAATGTGATGAAATACAATATATTCTAGCCTGTGGGAACCAATTACTATTTTTTTAAATCAATTTTAATAAATTAATTAATTGTAAAAGAGTTAGAGGTAAATTTTTTTGTTAATCTACCTATTCTAAATAGACAATCATCTATATATATATAAAATATAATACCCGTTATAAAAATATATATAATAAAAAAAAAAATTAATGGTAAATGCAATAATATAGTTTAAATTCTTTTGTAGCACTTTCCTAGTGCTTTCAATTATGTGATAATTCTCATCAGCTTTACTGAATATATATATATATATATATATATATATATATATATATATATATATATATATATATATATATATATGGATTATTAGTCTTTAATTTATGTGAAATCACAATCTCATCTTTGCTTGAGACTTCTTTAAAACCTTAATAATGAAAGGGTGAATGTTATTCCTATAATATGTTGAATATGTAAACAAAAAAAACATACATGGTATAATCCACATAAGACTTTATTTTTGCCATATAACTCCAAAAATACCGAAAGTACTTCTGCAGATTTAAGGATTGTTTATAATAGTTTGTTAACATTAAATTTATTTTTTTTATTATAATTAAAATTTTGTCTTAATTAAGAGACATTATATATATATATATATATTTAATATATATATATATATATATATATATATATATATATATATATATATATTACCCCAAATCCAAAATTCAACCAGACCAGCATAAAAATAATATTAAAACACTACCAAATGTTTCACTGCTACAAGCAGATTTCTCAAGTGTAAAGAACTACAAAAACTACACAATATATATAATATTAAACATTACCTACAAATCCATTCACTTCCTATCCACCCTTAATATTAAAAGAACTCTTAAATAAGTTAATTGCTTCAGAATAATAAATTTTCAATAATAAAGATTCTTTAATTCTTTTGATTTCATTTCTTTCAAAGAAGACAACCTTAGCTTCATCAAAATCCATAGTGTGGCCTGTATCTTTTTCATGGACATACAAAGCAGAACTAAGATATCTATTTTTAACTCTACTTTTATGAACCTTTATTTTTTTATTTAAACTCAAACTACTCTGACCTATGTAAACCTTTTTACAAAATAAACAAGGGATAAAATATACTACATCAGGAATAGTCTTTCTATCAAAAATTTCTTTTGAATTATTTAATAAATTATTCAATGTAACACCCCTTTTCCAAGCAATTTTCTTATTTCCAAACAATTTACTATTTCTACATACATATCTTTATGTTTGTAATGTATATATATATATATATATATATTTATATATATATATATATATATATATATATATATATATATATATATATATATATATATATATGCATCCTTAAATAAACTAATTGCCATCTGTTGTCCATAAAAACAATGCAATTAGATAGAGTAAATATAAACATTATTTTCATTTATTACCTAATTGTAGTGCTGCTTTCACAACAGATTGCTATTAGATTATATAAGCCTAATAGCTATAGTATGTGATTTGCATATGATAACCATTTAGTTAGAAGAACTTGTGTTTTAATGTATATATATATATAATACGTGATTATATAGTATCAAGATACAATGGTAGAAAGTTTTTTTAGTTGCTTATGCTTATGATCAGGGTTCAAATCCTGGCCAGATAAATGTGCAAATTGTTTCAGATTTTTTATGAGGCTTAATTTATTTTTAAGTAACTGACCCATAGACAACCAATTAATAGTAATAATATTGGTTGGTAAATGGGTATCTAACCGTTCCTAACTAACATTTTAAAACAAGAATGAAAAGTGACTCAAATCCTCATAAGTGAATATTACTTTCTTTCTACATGATTCCCCTATAAATGAGACATTTAAAAGTTTTGTTTTATCTCACTTTTGATGAATGCTTAAATAACCATATTTTTTAAATCAAGAGTTTAATCTTCTGTTAGATTTGTTGCTAAATGAATGCATATTTGTTTTGTTTACTTTTTATAAATAAATATATATATAATATACAAACCATTATACAATTACAAATATCCAGTAACGCCCTCTGTTTAAAGTTCTATATCTCAATAGAACTTTAAACAGAGGGCGTTACTGGATATTTGTAATTGTATAATGGTTTGTATATTTTCTATAATTATTTCAGTTAGTGTTAACAGTAACTTACTTTTCATATATATATATATATATTATTTACAAAATAATATAAGTTTACAAAATCTACAGCATAAAAAATATTAATCTGTGAATATCCTTTGGAAAGTTCATTTACTGTTGGCTTTTTGTTGGCTATTGTATAAGATAGGTTTTATAGTTAATCAGACCAATGAATATAAAATTTTCTGAGGATCTAATCATCCAATTATTAGTCAGTGAATAGACTAAACAAAATACAATAACTTCGAACTTCTCACCAACAAGCATTAATAGACATGGTATTATTGATTTTATTCTTATTATTCTCCAATGAAAAATAAATTAAAAAAACTGCAATGAACAATGTGAATCTCTTTATATATACATCTGATTCTTACATAAGAGTAACTTTTATATAGAGATTTGCAATTATTTTGTGCATGTTCCTTCAATTAACAACCAACTATTTGCTATAGTGATATATATATATATATATAAACAAAAAAAGACTTATAAATCCAATAAATAATATGATATTTCAACCAGAGGACTGGTTTTCATCAGAAAGAAATAAAAAATACACAGTAAAATGGCGATAATCAAAAATTTACAGATTTGATAAAAGATTAAAAATTTAACAACCCCCCCCCCTGATTGGTCACAAAATCCAACACAGAATATCTACCCAATCAATGATAAAATTCAAACAACAAGAAAAAAAACTACATTTCGTCCTAATCAAGCTTAAATTCTATTTACATTAAAATAAATAAAAAATTCAAAATTAAAATATACATATGTGCATACATACAAAAATTAGACTGCTCACATACAAAAAATAGCTGTGCTCATATTACATTTTAATCGAAAATTATAGTTAGTGCAAAGTACAATAATTTATAATAATTAATTATTTATCTATATACCAATTAAACACAGATATTAAACATCCATATAACCAATCTTTACATAAAAAAATCTCATATAAGAAAATTTTCACATAAAAAACTCACATATAAAAAAGTCATTTAGGAGACCAGGTAACCCAGAGATGTAATAGTTCCAGTGTTTAAATTCAAACCATGTGGTTCTAAGATCTTGAATTTAAAAATAAAAAAACTCTCCTTTTGTTTCCTCACCCTTGTAGAAGAAAAACCTTCCTGAAGAATTACTACTCTTAAATCATCAATTGAATGATTCGGTAAGTTAAAATGTTTTGAAACTGGTCTATCTTTATTCTTATGCAAAATGTCAAATCTATGATTAGTCATTCTGACATGTAAACTATTTACTGACTCACCTATATATTGGTTCAAACATCTACTACACTCTATCAAATATAAATTATTGTACTTTGCACTAACTATAATATTCAATGAAAATGTATAAGTATTTTAGTTTTTAATGAATATTAATGTGAGCACAGCTATTTTTTGTATGTGAGCAGTCTAATTTTCGTATGTATGCACATATGTATATTTTAATTTTGGATTTTTTATTTATTTCAATGTAAATAGAATTTAAGCTTGATTAGGAGGAAATGTAGTTTTTTTTTTTGTTGTTGCTTGAATTTTATCATTGATTGGGTAGATATTCGGTGTTGGATTTTGTGACCAATCAGGGGGGGGGTTGTTAAATTTTTAATCTTTTATCAAATCTGTAAATTTTTGATTATCGCCATTTTACTGTGTATTTTTTATTTCTTTCTGATGAAAACCAGTCCTCTGGTTGAAATATCATATTATTTATTGGATTTATAGGTCTTTTTTTGTTTTTATATGTATTTCCTTTGGTTAGTTTGTTATGTATATATATATATATATATATATATATATACATATACAAATATATATATATATAAATCTAGCTTTATGCTTTATGCTTGTATATATATATATATATATATATATATATATATAAACATTACAAGCATAAAACTAAACTAGACAATATATAATCAAAACTACCACAATTTCAAAATTAAACAAGACCAGCTAAAAAATAATATTAAAACACAACCTAAGGTTTCACTGCTACAAGCAGACTTCTCAAGTGTAAAGAACTACAAAAACTACACAATATACATATAATATTAAAAACTACCGACAAATCCATTCACTTCCCATCTACCCTTAATATTAAAAAAACTCTTAAATAAGTTAATTGCTTCAGAATAATAAATTTTCAATAATAAAGACTCTTTAATTCTTCTTTTGATTTTATTTCTCTCAAAGAAGACAACCTTAGCTTCATCAAAATCAATAGTGTAGCCTGTATGTTTTTCATGGACATACAAAGCAGAACTAAGATATTTATTTTTAACTCTACTTTTATGAACCTTTAATCTTTCATTTAAACTCATACTACTCTGACCTATGTAAACCTTCTTACTAAATAAACAAGGAATAAAATATACTACACCAGGAATAGTCTCAAGCAATTTTCTTATTTTCAAACAATTTACTATTTCTACACACAATTTTATAAGAAGACAATTTAAATGGCAAAGAAATAAAATCATGTTTTTCTTTAACCTTTACATCCTTACAAATATTACTATTAAATAAAATACTTTTAACAAATTTATCAGAGTATCCAAAATTCAAGTAATCTTTATAAAATTGATATTTCTGAAACAAAGCTACCCCATTAGAATTATTTAATTTAATATTCCTATGACAATAATTCCTTAAAGCAGCTACTTTATGAGATACAGACTGATAGCTATCAGGTTTAATTATAGATCTTAATTCTTTACTTTTAAGTAAATGGCTGCACAATAAACAATTAGTTTCTACATTTCTAATCACCAAAAGATCAAAAAATTTTAACTTACCAAAATCTAACCCCCTTCTATTAACACACATTTTATAGAAGGATCAAAACAATTAAACTCATTTACAAATTCCTTCAATTTATCATTCTCAACTACAAATAAACAATCATCAACATATCTGACAAATAATTTTACATATAAACAATTTTTTTTAATAATAATTTCCTCTTCCATAAAACTAATATAAACTGAACGTACTAAAGGAGAAATAATATAACCTATTATCCACCCTTCCTTAATCTTATAAAAATTACCTTTATAAGTAAAATACATAGAATCTTCCAATAACAAAAGCAAATCTTTAATTACCTTAATTTTATTTTTTTGATAAAGAACTTTTCTTAATCAATACAGTCAAAAAAACATCAATACTGCTTAACCTATTAACAGACTGATATATATTTTCAATATCTAAACTTCCAAATACCCAATTACTTTCCATTTTAAAATTATTAATCATATCAAAAGCCTCAAAAGAAGAAGAAACTGTGTACTGACCAAAATCAACAAATTGTTTTAAAAAATTATTCAAGAATCTAGAAATACCCTCTATAACACTACCTGTAAAATCAAAAATAAATCTTAAAGGAAAACCATCTTTATGAGTTTTAATATTCACAAACATCTTAGTGATGTAAAATCATTAGGATAGCATTTTAAATAATCTACTCTATTAAAAATTTTTAAATTAACCATTTTCTTCATAATATCTATGAATTTTCTTTTAATCAAATTACCTGGATCTTTATCCAACAACATATATTTACCATTATTTAATTCTCTATCCATTTTCTCTTGGAAATCATCTCCTTTCATAATAACAAATCTACCAGCTTTGTCTTCATGAGAAATGATTACATCATTAACAATTAACCTATTCTTAAGATGTTTAATCTCAGCAGGATTAATAACAAATTTTTCTTTCCTTTTTAAACTTTTATTCAAAATCGATTGAATACCAACTTTCTGCTTATCACTCAAATTACTAGATTCAATAGACGAAATTGTATCAAAAACTATATTTTTTGAATGAAATGGAACAAAATTAAGGCCTTTACCAAGAATATCTAATTCTCTATTATTTAACTTCAAATCAGAAAAATTAACAACTCTATCCTCAGAAATATTATTCTCATACCCTTTATCACTACAATAAATTTTATTAACTTTCCCAAACAACCACTTTAATTTTCTTTCATATTTTTTACAATAGAAATTTGACCTATTGTCTAAATTGTCTCATAAAAAAATTCAAAATTGAATAATTAAAATCTTGCCTCCTTTCTAAATAATAACTATTCCTTTTATATAGATAAATAAATTTGTAAAACCTTACAAAAATATCTTTTAAAAAACTATTCAATATATATGTTTGTAACTTAAAAACTAAATTCCTATTTTGAAGCAACTTTTTATTTCTACTAAAATTAATAATTTTTCATTTAGTGATATTAGAAGGATTAAAAATTTGTCTAGATTAAGTGATAGGATAGAGTCTTTACGATGACAGATTTATTTTCTTAAAAAATATAGGGAATTTAGTGTTTTTCCTAGGTGCTGTGTTATTAATTTTAGTAGAAGTAAAAAGTTGCTTCAAAATAGAAATTTAATTTTTAAGTTACAAACATGTATATTGAATAGTTTTTTAAAAGATACTTTTGTAAGGTTTTACAAATTTATTTATCTATATAAAAGGAATAGATATTATTAGAAAGGAGGCAAGATTTTAATTATTCAATTTTGAATTTTTTTATGAGACAATTTAGACAGAATAGGTCAAATTTCTATTGTAAAAAATATGTAAGAAAATTAAAGTGGTTGTTTGGGAAAGTTAATAAAATTTATTGTAGTGATAAAGGGTATGAGAATAATGTTTCTGAGGATAGAGTTGTTAATTTTTCTGATTTGAAGTTAAATGATAGAGAATTAGATATTCTTGGTAAAGGCCTTAATTTTGTTCCATTTCATTCAAAAAATATAGTTTTTGATACAATTTCGTCTATTGAATCTAGTAATTTGAGTGATGAGCAGAAAGTTGGTATTCAATCGATTTTGAATAAAAGTTTAAAAAGGAAAGAAAAATTTGTTATTAATCCTGCTGAGATTAAACATCTTAAGAATAGGTTAATTGCTAATGATGTAATCATTTCTCGTGAAGACAAAACTGGTAGGTTTGTTATTATGAAAGAAGATGATTTCAAAGAGAAAATGGATAGAGAATTAAATAATGGTAAATATATGTTGTTGGATAAAGATCCAGGTAATTTGATTAAAAGAAAATTCATAGATATTATGAAGAAAATGGTTAATTTAAAAATTTTTAATAGAGTAGATTATTTAAAATGCTATCCTAATGATTTTACATCAGCTAAGATGTTTGTGAATATTAAAACTCATAAAGATGGTTTTCCTTTAAGATTTATTTTTGATTTTACAGGTAGTGTTGTAGAGGGTATTTCTAGATTCTTGAATAATTTTTTAAAACAATTTGTTGATTTTGGTCAGTACACAGTTTCTTCTTCTTTTGATATGATTAATAATTTTAAAATGGAAAGTAATTGGGTATTTGGAAGTTTAGATATTGAAAATATGTATCAGTCTGTTAATAGGTTAAGAAGTATTGATGTTCTTTTGACTGTATTGATTAAGAAAAGTTCTTTATCAAAAAATAAAATTAAGGTAATTAAAGATTTGCTTTTGTTATTGGAAGATTCTATGTATTTTACTTATAAAGGTAATTTTTATAAGATTAAGGAAAGGTGGATAATAGGTTATATTATTTCTTCTTTAGTATGTTCAGTTTATATTAGTTTTATGGAAGAGGAAATTATTATTAAAAAGAATTGTTTATATGTAAAATTATTTGTCAGATATGTTGATGATTGTTTATTTGTAGTTGAGAATGATAAATTGAAGGAATTTGTAAATGAGTTTAATTGTTTTGATCCTTCTATAAAACTTGTGTTAGTAGGAGGGAGGTTAGATTTTGGTAAGTTAAAATTTTTAGATCTTTTGGTGATTAGAAATGTAGAAACTAATTGTTTATTGTGCAGCCATTTAGTTAAAAGTAAAGAATTAAGATCTATAATTAAACCTGATAGCTATCAGTCTGTATCTCATAAAGTAGCTGCTTTAAGGAATTATTGTCATAGGAATATTAAATTAAATAATTCTAGTGGGGTAGCTTTGTTTCAGAAATATCAATTTTATAAAGATTACTTGAGTGTTGGATACTCTGATAAATTTGTTAAAAGTATTTTATTTAATAGTAATATTTGTAAGGATGTAAAGGTTAAAGAAAAACATGATTTTATTTCTTTGCCATTAATTGTCTTCTTATAAAATTGTGTGTAGAAATAGTAAATTGTTTGAAAATAAGAAAATTGCTTGAGACTATTCCTGGTGTAGTATATTTTATTCCTTGTTTATTTAGTAAGAAGGTTTACATAGGTCAGAGTAGTTTGAGTTTAAATGAAAGATTAAAGGTTCATAAAAGTAGAGTTAAAAATAGATATCTTAGTTCTCCTTTGTATGTCCATGAAAAAGATACAGGCCACGCTATTGATTTTGATGAAGCTAAGGTTGTCTTCTTTGAGAGAAATGAAATCAAAAGAAGAATTAAAGAGTCTTTATTATTGAAAATTTATTATTCTGAAGCAATTAACTTATTTAAGAGTTCTTTTAATATTAAGGGTGGATGGGAAGTGAATGGATTTGTGGGTAGTTTTTAATATTATATATATATATATATATATATATATATATATATATATATATATATTGTGTAGTTTTTGTAGTTCTTTACACTTGAGAAGTCTGCTTGTAGCAGTGAAACCTTAGGTTGTGTTTTAATAATATTTTTTAGCTGGTCTTGTTTAATTTTGGATTTGCAGTAGTTTTGATTATATATATATATATATATATATATTAATAATCACTAGATTTATATATAGTTTTGATATATATATATATATATATATATATATTAATAATCACTCTTTTTTTAAAATGTTGAATATTTTATAAAACTATTTGTATTATGTCATAAAAACAAATTATACTCATTAGGTAAAATGGTAATATTTTTAAAAAATGTATTATAAAAGCTTTATCAATTATGTAATAAATAAAAAATATATAATAGCTATTTTTATTTAGTATCCTTGTATTTCAATCTACTTTTCCTATCTTTATGCCATTAGGTGTAAGATTTAGTAATTAATAGCCTTATGCAAGATGCTAGTACTTAAAAAATCCTTATCCAGTTGTGAACTATCCAAACAGTCCCAGACTAGTTTTTAGCTTAAATTTGATTTCAAATATTTGCGGAATTTTTTTTTTCTATGAAAATTACGATTTTGTGTTTTAATATTTTATTCATGTGATTTGTGTTTTTTTTAATGAAAATTACGATTTTGTGTTTTAATATTTTAATCACGTGATTTGGTTTTTTTTTCCTATGAAAATTACAATTTTGTGTTTTAATATTTTAATCACGTGATTTAGTTTTTTTTTCTATGAAAATTACGATTTTGTGTTTTAATGTTTTAATCACTTGATTTGTTTTTTTTTATATGAAAATTACGATTTTGTGTTTTAATATTTTTAATCATGTGATTTGGTATTTTTTATAAAAATTTTGGCCTTTTTGATTTATTTCCACGTCACTTTCTTTCCAACACCTTTTTTAATTATAGTGCCTCAGGCGTTTAATTTTTTAAAAAATGAGTGTTTCTAGTCGATGACATTTATCACTTGCATGTGCCAGCAATGTTTTTTGGGGGTTTCCAAATTCAAAATGGCCGCCGAGCACATACTATATCAGCACCAGATTTTTTATAATATACAATAATGCAGCAAAGGTACATCCACTTTTTCTTTTAAAATATATATGTTCTACAATAATATCATTATTACGATGTGACAGATAGATGTTAGTGCGGAGGTGCGGGAGAAGAGATTGAAGGACGCACATTCAATCCCTTCAGTTGTTATAAAATGGAAAAATGAAACATCGCTTTTCTTATATTCAGAGGACCACAGGATCATCGGGAAATTTAATGCGGGATTTCAAACGGCAAGCAATTGTAAAAGATGAACATTTCTAAAACCGTAAGAACTTTCTAAGATATAACAAACAATATTAATTTGAAAACACTAAGAACTTTAAATTTTAAACTTTCCTAGTAGTTAATTGTTACAAATAGAATCCTATCTGACCAAACTAAATTCTTTATTAATAGCGTTATTTGATGTATTTTTTTTCTTATTTATTTAAAATCATTTCCATTTATTTATTTACTTTTTTGTTCTTTAAGTTTTATTATGATTTCTGTTTTCCGATAAATTAAAATATATCAATGTTAAACTTAAGTCGGGCGTGAATGGCTGTATAGATTTGTAAAGTTATATTAGGGGAGGGTAATTTTAGGTTATTTGTTCCATGGTTAAATTGGGTCAATGGATTGGATATATTGGTGTGATTAGTAGATGTAATATTGATTTGCTACGGGCAGAATCACTTCATATGCCGCACACTTCCGTTTGCCTATGGAAGGAATGATAAGTCGGATACCGCAGTTCCTTTCTATGGAGTTTTTTGTTTTATTGCTCTTCTTTGCAGATAGATGTAATATTCCTATCTCATAAGAGGCAATTTCTTCTCTTAACCTTTTGTGCTGCTGTATTTTATTACATTGAATACATCGATATATCAGATGAATTGATGCCAGTTTGACTACGAATTTTAGCCTAAGGTTAAATAGGGATAGAATGTTTATTTTCAAAAGCAAATTTATGTGGTCTACTCATGCTCGACCCTAAATAAAAATGCATTAAATTTAAGTTGTTTATAGATGCTTGCATGGATTGTTTATCGGTTAACTATATTTGCGTTTTCATATTTGATCAAAATATATAGACATTCGATAAATAATGATACCTTACGGTGAGTATCTAAAATGTATTTATTCGGAGGTCTTTTAAGTCATTGGTGACAATGCAAGTATCTTATGGTGAATACTACTGGGTTACTTATAAATTTCCCTCTGCAATTGCCAGTATCAATGATTTTATATTTTGATCGTTTATGTTTACTTTGAAATGTTTTTAACCGTGTAATCTATGTAACCGATCTATAGCAACATATTAAAACAAGCTTTCATAAATTTATCTGTGCGAACTTAATTAAAATGTAAAATTAGAATATAATAGTAATTAAATGTAAATTAAAGTCAAAAATCAAAGTTAAAATAATGTTAAATGTTAAAATGTAAAACTAATACTAAAATAATTTTAAATCTTATATATATGTGCATAAATAAATGTTTGTATGCTAATTACTGGCAGTGGCTTATTTTATTCTTTTTTTTTATATATATACTCTTAGATTATATTATTAAATCTCTGCTATTCCACTGAGCTAGTGACATGGGCTAACAACCGGCATCAAAATTTAAAAAAAAATTTTTTTTTTTTTTTTACTTACGTATCTGCCTACTTTATAAATTTTTCTAGGTTCAAATGCCTAGATGGCGCCCGTAGTGCAGTTTACGTTAAGTCCCTTTCTCCGGATCATTACAATGGCGCCCAAGCATGCAATTAAATCTTTTGAATCTAAGGGACCTTTTCTCAAGAAGAGATTTTTTTTTGTAATATTATCAACTAAACGGTCATGTGATGTACACTGAATGTAAAAAATATGCCTATTGCCGATTGGTTGAAAAATCTTATCTTTTTATAATAAATATATTTATTTTATGTTAAAATTGGTGATAAATTATTGCATATCATTTATTGTGTTTACTTTTAATAAAAAATATATAATATTTATAAAATAATGTAATGCTTAGAAAACATACATCATAAAAAAATATTTATCTATAAACCCACTTTGACAAGTTTATCTTAAAGGACATTAATTAATGGCTAAAATGTACATTTCTATTATTTATATATCTATTTGTAATATAATTATTGATACTAATATATATTCTTTTCTAAAAATTCTTCGATTTATGTTAAAAATTATAAAAAATAAGAATAAAAAATGTAATAAATATTTTTTGATATATCAATATATCAACATATTTATTTTTGAAATAGATAGTCTAAAAAGTGTATAATAGATATATGCTATGTAAAGTATATTATAGATAAACAAGTATTAAGAAAAAAATTATTGAACAAGTTTAAGATTTTTTAAAAATAAATTATATAATCGCCAAAGTTTTGGAAAGTGATTTATAAAGTTCATTAAATAAGAAAAGAGAAAAAATGTTTTAAATTATAATTTGTAATCATAACTGTAGTATGAATATTACTTAGAACTGCTAGTTATTTATGTAGTTTTGTGTTGATTAAATGAGATAAACATCATAATTTTCAATTTATAATCATTTAAGAAGTATATTGTCTTATGGTATATTCTTGCCAAGTTAATGATTTATTTAAAAAAAAAAATGCATCTAAAAATAAGCAAAAGTTATGCATACATATATATTATATCTAGAGTTGTATTAACACTTTAAAATAATCAAATTATAGATGATTAAACATAACAATTGTCCACATGTTTTAATGTTTATTTACTTAACAGTATGTGTGTGTGTAAAGATAAATAGTGAATTGTGTGCGCAAGTATTCACAATATTGAATTAAATATTATCACTTTTAATACTACAAAATAAATAATAACAGTAGCTTTATTATTTATAAAGTTTTCAATAATTTTGTAAGATCTGTTATTGAAATACAGGCTTATTATATACCTATATCAATATATGTAATATATAGGGTATATGAGCACAGACTTTCACAGCACTGACCACTCACATTTTATCTCATATCACTGATACACTTGAACACATATATGTCAAAAAGATAAATAATCACCAATATTCGTATTTCATGCTAAATCAGAAATCATCAGTTGGTCCAGATTATCATCTCTACACATATATGCAATAAGTGCTCAGATATATATTAAGATAGCCAATCTTCACACTTTAATGGGTAGGCTTCAATCCATTTCTCACTCCAACTATTCAACTGTCCATTTAATAGAAAATCCATTTTTGTAGTGCGCACACACAATACACACACACACACATATATATATATATATTATCCTTTAAATTATCACAAAAGAATGAAATTAAAAATGTATATAAAATTAGCTGAAGAATCATATATTTTGATTGGTTAATATATTAGAATAACAAAAATCATTATTTTTACTTTTTAATAAAAAAGTATGATATCTGAAAAAGACTATTTGGAAAATATATAATTATTTTGAATTAGTTTCTACTTTAAAAATTGTTTATCTAACATTTATTAAGTGATACATTTTATTAATAGATAGCAATAATTAAGATGCAGTGTTAAATAAAACAAAATCCATAAAGAAATGTTTATTTCCTGTGAAGAAGGCATTTATTTTTTTCATTCTAGAAATGAAATGCTTGATAAAGATTGGTGTATATTAAAAAAGTATTCATCTAAAAGCAAATTTTCCAAAAGAAAACTATTCATTCAACATATAAGTACACAATTGGTTAATGAAATGCCAATCAAATTTACTTAACTTATTTTCTGGATTTTTTTTTTAAAATGTTGGTCCCTCATACTCAAATATGTTCATATTATCTAGGTAACAGTATTCATTCATTAAAGTGCAAATGGTATAAATCAAAAAATCTTATATTAGCCTGTGTTAAAATAAAAAAAATAATAGAAATGTAAAAAAAAATTCCAGTGAAAATTTTCAAATATTTTAACACCAAATTTAGGAATTAAAACATAAAGGTGATTTTATTTAAACAGATTAGTAGCAACTATCTGCATTATAAATCTTTTATTATAATAAACCCTTCTAAGAAAATATTAACCAATTAAAGGGGGCTTCTGAAGCTGTAGAATTATGCATCAAGAAAAAGAAAAGTTCATTGTTCTTGTCTAATCTTTGTAAAATAATTATGTAATTTCACTTGTAGTTGTACTTGTGTTTGAATTATTATTAAAATAATAATTCACTGCATAAAAAAAATATTATTATTAATATTTTTTTATATTTAGTTGTATTTTTATAAAAGGATAAAATTGTGTGCATGAAAAAATATTATGGTATATATAAATCTTTAATATTAAATGAATTAAAATGCTTTTAACCAATAGTGCATAAGTTCATTTATATTATTTATTTGTGTATATAAAAAATTAAGTAATTTCCACCAGAATCTGATTATTTGTACTAGTTTTGTTACTTAAAGTATAGATTATATTTCTATGTAAGATCTACTTTTTGAAAGTACAGATATGGAATTATTTTTATTATTTGAATATTAATTATTTTTTAAATCCTCTAATACATTAGCATTTTCTATTGTTATATTTTGTAGCAGTTTATGTCAATCTTCAGTCTTTTAGAATTGAACCTTTATTCTATATAAAAACTCAATAAATTTGACTTGTCTTTTTAAAAATTTAAGTTTACAAATAAAAAACATTTTAAAATTTCCTATTTGAAATTTTCAAATGTTGTTAAAATAATAATAATAATAATAATAATAATAATAATAATAATAATAATAATAATAATAATAATAATAATAATAATAATAATAATAATAATAATAATAATAATAATAATAATAATAATAATAGTAATAGTAATAATAATAATAATAATAATAATAATAATAATAATAATAATAATAATTCAATTCAATTCAATATCCATTTATTATGTGCATTTCAACATTTACACTTTAACAGAAATACACACAAAAAATAATAATAATAACAATGATAATAATTAAAATTTAAAAAAAACAATTATAAGCAAATACAAGCTAAATATATAAAATTATATATACATATATGTTCATAATTATACATTTAGTTGTTTTTTAACATTCATCACAAATTGATCACAAAAAATATCAATATTATTAAAAGTTAGATTATATACCATTTGCAAACTATTAATAACTGATTTACCAAAGAAAGTATTTTTACATATAGTAATCTTGAAAGTTTGCATTTCTCTTAATAAATGACAAGTTACTTTCAATTCTATTTTTGATATACAGTTACTGACATCAATTTTCCCATCAATCAACTTTTTCAGTAATATCATATCCTTCAACATTCTCCTTTCTTTCAATACTGTTTTAACAATTTGACATTCACCCATTATTAATTTATTAAATCTTTTTTCAATATTATATATTTTAGACTGAATATTAATAATAATAATAATAATAATAATAATAATAATAATAATAATAATAATAATAATAATAATAATAATAATAATAATAATAATAATAATAATAATAATAATAATAATAATAATAATAATAATAATAAAGTCTCGCAGCAAATGATGATTTTAACGGATCGTTGTTTACAGAGATCTTAGGAGTTTAACCAAAGAAAACACTAAAACCAACACATCTTTGACTTGCAGTTATATATATATGAACAGTAAGTATTGGACAATCCAAATTAATTTGTATTTTAACTAAATAGATATTTTTATGAATTGTTTTGTTAAAAATAATATTAGTTGCTCAACGTAAAAAGCATTACAATGGCGACACCCCGGTCATGTGACCAGCAGAACGGCGCCAATATGCTATCCAAGCCTATGCAAATTACAGGTGAAGCAAAAACATATGCCAACGTAGCTAAAAATAATTTACAGGAAAATAATTTCTCTTCGGAAAAAAATAATTTACAACAAAAAGAACACAATCAAGTTCCAATTTTAGAAAAAAATAAAGTTTTCCATCACTTCCGAAAAATAAATACTAATGATATTTTGCAGCTAGATATACAAACGCAAGAAAATCAATGCCCCCCTACCGCCCAGTGGAATAATGAGGATTTGAAAATAATATGTGAACAGTTTAATAATACGATCCCACGTGGCCTTCATACGTCTTTCAGACGTGTGCTCTTCCGATCTCAATAATATTATCAGCTACAGATGCAAATTTATCGCTATATAAATTTCCTAGAAATTTACTTTATGAAGCAATAACACTACACGGACTTTGGGATAGCATACTAAGGATTGCTGACCATCCTAACTCACGGTATTTAATCCTCGAATTTTACCAAGAAAGTCAAAAAAACCCGGTTTCAAACCACCATTAAAACTTTAGGCAACTATGCACTCATTGCAGTAGATCCAGATCAACATAACCAGATTACTGGCATAATCAAGAATGCATACCTTGGATATGACATCAAAATCTTTCAGAAAATGATGCAGCCATTTGGAAAAGTCACAGCATTCAACCCAATTTATCTGAAAGATACGCCAGTGCTTGTATACAGCAATAGCTTTGACTTCAAGCTGAGATTGCATCCAGAAATAGATCCAAACAATATTCCTACACAATTTGCAGATCAGGAAGCCATGCTGAGCCTCTTCATAAGAGGGCTTAAACCCATATGCTACACATGCGGGAAGCGAGGCCACTTGGCAATGCAATGTGACACCAAAAAGAATCCACAATCACAAAAAACAAATGGAGTGGCCATCCAAACACATACTGAAGACAGCAACCATATATATAATGATAGCATAAATCCAAATATGTACAACAATATGCAAACAACTTCTCCACCTGAAGAAACACTCTCACTCCCTCTCATTAATCAAAATTCCAATGAGGAAAATAAAAACACAGATGAACTAAACAGCGACCATCTGAAAAAACAATGTGATGACAGAAAGAGTCTACAATCACAGCAAACAAATAATCAGCTCAACCACACACAAATGGAAGATATCAGCCACACTAACATAGTCAAGATAAATTCAGATATGAATAACCAGATGCAAACAACTTCTTCATCTAAAGAAGATCAAACTACAAAAAACCAAGACAACAGTATAAATGAACCAAACAGAATGCAGCACTTAAATCCAAATGTCACACAAGCAATTCAAAATAACACAAGCAACTGTCAAAACATACAATGCACGAATGATTCAAATATTAACCCAACTGAAATATCACAAAGCAATTACAGTGAAACACAAAGTACCAATGGAACAAACATCACACACACAATAAAAAATAACACATCAACATATATCATGGAAGCAATCATGCCATGCCTTCCACAAGTTGAAGTAAATACAATAGAAAAAAAAGGGCCAGGTCGCCCAAAAAGAAGCAAAAACAATAAAAAACCAAAAACAGAAGAGGACAACAACTCACAAACAGAAGAGTACAACACCGCATCATCATTAACCAGAATTCAAACGGATGACTGGTCACCAATGGACATCACTTCTATCTAACCAACCAATTAAAACTCCAACAATGTACAGCTCATACAATGAAAACCAGTCACTAACATATTTTGAAATGTGAACAATCCCAAAATACAACCATAATGAAAGTCAAAATAACAGCTTTTAATGTGCGGGGTTTGAACTTGGTAAACAAACTGCATCAACTTAGAGAATGGACCAAAATCACACAGACACATATATTGGGACTTCTGGAAACAAAAATATATAGTGGATCACAGATTGACCCAACAGTGCATCTTCGCACTGAATGCTTCTTTGCATGCTCCAGGGACATGTCATCACCTGCGGGTGGAACTGGCCTACTAATAACCCCAGCTTGCCCATTCACATCATTCAGAATCATATATATCGATGCAAACTTGTTGATAGCTACATTTCATCACCATGCAAACACTCTCAACATAGTTTTCACCTACATCCCACCTGGAAACGTCATCATATCAAACATAATACTCACCATCAATTCACTGCTAGCATCAACTCCTTACCCAACTATCATCATGGGAGATTTTAACATGAAGTACACAGATTTCATCTCAAAATGGCTGCATCAAATTGCAATACCACTCATGAGTGCTGAAGGTTTTTTAC
Organism: Epiperipatus broadwayi; assembly: GCA_028023455.1. Taxonomy (NCBI): domain Eukaryota; kingdom Metazoa; phylum Onychophora; class Udeonychophora; order Euonychophora; family Peripatidae; genus Epiperipatus; species Epiperipatus broadwayi. The sequence continues at coordinate 1,092,103 of JAQFVV010000200.1, read as the reverse complement.
CACCAAACACAGTAACATTCCATAATAACCGACACACATCTTTAATTGACCTTTGCTTCTATTCACCAATGCTGCATCATTACTTCAGCCTCAAGCTCAATCCATCCCCATTCTCAGATCACTCTGCTCAAACTGCAACACTTGATCTAACTGAAATTCAGCCAACTACACTACCACTTGGGAAAACAATGAGAATTCTAATACCAGCATCCACTCCAGAATCCCTTTTTTTCTGAAACATATATTATGCTCCATAAACTTGCAGGACTACAACTAAGTGCTGTGCAGAGATATCAGGCATACATAAATATACTTTCATTCAATATTGACCATGTCACCAAAAAAAACCTCCACCCTCCAGGCTATTAGCTCTGGCAGATGAACTTCACAAGAGGATAACAATGTCTAAACCTACTCAAAATACATATCAGCATATATATAAGCTCACCCAGGCATATAACAGCACATGTGCAGCACTTAAAGACTATTTAGCGATAAAAAAAAGCAAAATATGCCTCAGTCAACAACATACATGGACTAGAGGCTACATCAGATGGGCCATGGGTTTTTCCTCCACCATTAGAGTACCTATGGCACTTCAAATTGGAACAACTATACATGCAGCACATAACATGATTGAACCTATTTATTTATAAGCATTTCAAACAGAATCTTCAGACACATCAACTCTTCAACCCACCCCCCGATTATTTTGGATCACCTGAAACAAATAACCATTTACCATTAATGAATTTGCTTTGAAGCTTGCCACTCTGCCAATGCTGTCATCCAGGCACTCATGGCATACCAAAATTTGTGTACGAACACCTTAGCCATACAACTAATCAAGTATTATGTAATCTTGCAAACTATCTCTCACAAAAAACATACAACATTGAAAATCTTTATCCAATTGCAATAGTACCATTTAATAAGAAACCAGCTCCAATAACCACCCTTAATAATATTGGGCCTATCTCCATGTGCCCAATAGCCATCAAGATCATTGAGAAAGTCATTAAAAGACAGGATTGAATCATATCTGCTCCCATTGATTTCACCATATCAGTTTGCAAGAAAGCAATCATCTACAGGACAGGCAGCACTTCTTTTCAAAGCTGTATTGGGATCGGTGCGAGGCCGGAAAAAATACAGCCCAGTTGCAGTTCAAATAGACATTGAATCAGCTTTTGATTCTGTGGCAATCGAGATATTAATTCTCTCTCAAAGGCATATCTTTCAATATACTCCAAGATCCAGCTATTTAACCAGCTAGCCATAACAAAAATCACCTATTACTCACCCATTATCACATTTTCTAAAGGTTTTATTAACAAAATCTCTTCTCTCTGTAATAAGCTCTTGTGGCAGAGGAAGACTGTGTCAATATCTGCAAAACAACTTACCAGACCACCTATTCACAATGGACTAGAACTTCATAGTATTTATATTTTCCATCTACAGAAGGCCACAAACTTAATAACATCCACAGTCAAACACTTTCCAATGCTTGAATGCCTACTTCAAATAACACCCCAACAGATAGACCACCCCCTGCTTATGACCAACTAGCATCAATGATCAATCATATAAAAACCACAGCTCCACAGATATCTCTTCAGACAATATACAAGCATTCATACTGGCAAATTTATTCATTAATCCATCCAAATCCAACCCATGACACCAATCTGACAATGCTGAAAATCAATAATCTACAATTACTCCATAAGTTTAAAAAATGGTCACTGGAGCCAAAGTATTTTGATTTTTTGCTGAGACTAAACCTACAAGCACTGCCCATGACATATTTTCTGAGATATCGGAGACTATACACTAACATTGATCCTTTTTGTCCCCTGTGTCACAGGGCTGAAGAAACACAGGAACATCTATTCTATCTTTGTCCGGCACTAGACAGAATTCGAGTTATTATGATAGGAGCATATAGACAATCTAACACAACCCTTCAAACAATCATTAATTCATATTGCAAAGGCTCTATTCCATCAGTCCGTGCAGCCACTTTTATGCTTTATGCATACTGGTGCACTAGATGCACATTCACTCTAGGTAACAACACAAGGCGACATCCATCAACTTTCAATGTCAAACTGGCAAAACTACAAGCCAGAGACAATAAAATTGCACATCCAGACATCTATGCAGCAACCTGGTCACTGATAACACAACAATCAAACCTCTAAGATGGCTCCCAATAACCAAAATCTATGCCCTCAACCAATATATATATATATATATATATAAATGTGGCAATTATCTACAAATAAAAAAACAGAATGTTGTCTTTGATTGCATAATATTAATATAAAGGACAGTAACAACAAAATCAGACCTCAAATACTGGAAAGCAAACTAAACCCAGCATGGCAATATACATCAAAGTTGAAGTTTTGCAAATTGAACAATGATAACCCAAGACTTTGGAGAACTATGATTACAGCAAGCAGCACTCATAAATGTAACGTATACATATGTATTTTCACCCCCCCTAACAATGTTTAAATATCTTTCCCTCCTAAGTTAAGTTCCTTTTTTGTACATCACAGATACCAACTTAAACTTGGTTTACTCACTAGCAATGTAAATATATGTATACAAAGTGTCTTATAGCAAATGTAACTCTATGGTTATCAATAAAGTTCTTTTCTTTGAAACATAATAATAATAATAATAATAATAATAATAATAATAATAATAATAATAATAATAATAATAATAATAATAATAATAATAATAATAATAATAATAATAATAATAATAATAATAATAATAATAATAATAATAATAATAATAATAATAATAATAATAATAATAATAATAATAATAATAATAATAATAATAATAATAATAATAATAATAATAATAATAATAATAATAATAATAATAATAATAATAATAATAATAATAATAATAATAATAATAATAATAATAATAATAATAATAATAATAATAATAATAATAATAATAATAATAATAATAATAATAATAATAATAATAATAATAATAATAATAATAATAATAATAATAATAATAATAATAATAATAATAATAAAAAAAGATTTTTTTTTATCATTGAATGGTAGACAGGAAAAAAATCATGTGTGCCATTCCCGAAAATTAACAAAATCTTTGTTGGCTGAAATTTATTTTTAATATAATAATGAATTGATAGATCTATAAAAATTTGTTATAAATATCAAAATTGTACTTATAATTTTTAAAATATCTTAACAGATCCTATCATGATGTCAGTAAGCTGTCACAAGGCATGGTCCTGGTAGTAGCTATGGTTTACTTAGTTTAACATTATGATTAAATTCATTAACTTCTATTTTTAAAAATAAAACCTATAGAAAATCAAAGTATATGTGTGTATTCTTTTGTTTTTAACTAATTGTTATACAGTTATTGTATTAAAATAATTACATTTTTTTATTAAAATATACAAAAAGCCATGTTTTTTGATATTCCATAAATTTTCTCTAAGTAATTTCACAAACTTGTAGCCAAAGATTTAAACCAATTAAATAACATGTAAGCTGGAATAAATTATTTTGATCATAACCAATCATTGGAAAATATTGATCTTTTTAGATTTTATTAAAATTAATACATCAATATCATGTTCATTTCATTTTCTAGCATAAAATTTGTATGAATACTAGAAAAATAACATTAACGGTGTAAGAAAACAATGTAAATTGGAAAAAACTATGAGCCACCTAATACACAAAATCTAATAATCCTTGAGTAAGAAATATTTAACTTAGACTTTTAAATGTGTTCATATGCCATTTTTGATCTCTATAGGATATTTTATTTACCTACACCTTGAATATTTAAGATACTTTCTGAGCTTGAACTTGGGTTATGCTGCAGTAAACTGTAAGTGAATATCTCTATAAGGGGCTTTTTGAAGTATTATTTCTCTGAAAGTGGTGCAAAAAGTCATTATATTGTTTTATTGAAAATATATAAGATCTTTCTCTATTTTATTTTTTCACTTTTTACAAATGTCATTAGAAACATAAATTTAAATTATAAAATTAGTTTAAAAATAAAAGATTAATTACAAAAATAAGCAATCAAAACAAAAGATCTCTAGTTTCAGTCTTCAAACTAAACAAATGCATTTTAATACAAAAAAATTCTCTAAAAAATCTAACATTAAAAAAAAATCTTTTCAAGAAAGCATAAATTTAAATAATAAAATGTTTTTTTAAATATTAAAATTCAACTTTTAATTACAAAAAAGAGCAATAGTAAATTTATTGATAAAAAGTATATTTTTAGTGTAAATTAATTTTTAGTTGAATAATTTTCTGCTAAAACGTAGTATTTTAAAACAAAATCTAAATGTCACATAATTACATTGCAACACTGTCTATCATCTTTATACTCCCTCTATTAAGTTTTTTGATCATTGAAACTTTCTGACATTTAGATATTTTAATTAGAATTATGATTTTACCATTAATAATGTTTAAAAATATGTAAAACTTTTATTTAGTTAATTTTTGTGATATCAAACAATTTCAGTAGATTTCTGCTATTGTTAATAATTGCTTATTTGCAATGTAAATAAAAGGTTTACATAAAAATCAATTAAGTGATTGGTTATCTATTAAAAGAATTTGTACTTAAAATGGATTTTTGTCTGACTCTCTTTTTAAAATGAATACAAAAGTGTGTTCTGAGTTTTTATGATGCAAATATTTAGTTTTTATACTTAAATTGTATTTCATTCATGACATTAGTTGATATTCACTTTTGATTGTTTTGTAAATGTGTATCTAGCTATATTTAATTAAAGAATAAATAAAAAAAATAGATAACTATTTAAAAATCTTATTGTCCAATTTTGGCAAGATATAGAAAAGCTTTTTCTTTATTATTCTTTTATAGAAACATTTGAGAACCTTTGTCTTGCTGAAGTTTATTTAATGGCTTTCGAATATCTATATAATTCATAATCAACATTATTGTAAATAAACAAATAAAAAAACTTTTATTTGAATTAAAAAAATATTCATTTACTCTTTTTATAATAACTGATCATCAAATAATTAATAGAAAACTATTAACTACTTACAAGTATTTACTAAAATATATTTGAAGATTATTTTATTAACTAAGCTTATGATGTATCAATTTATTAAAGTTTATTGTACACTCCCAAAATGAGTTATTAGAATAAATTGCTGTTAGAAAATGATAAGTAATGCAAACTATTTATACTGATGATTGAAGTTTATCATTTGTCAGTTCTCTGTTGCTTAGTTATTTTATACTGTTTTCTATTTGTTAATAGAAAGCAATTTTTGTCAATGAGAATAAATACAATCTGTATTTTACTAATTAAATATTTATAGCCAATTTTGTTATCTTTTAACAAGTGATTGTTATTAAGTGGTAAGAGTTATGTATGCTAATTAATGCTACTTATTATTATTATTATATTTATATTTTATGATAATAGTTACTTCTTAAGACTATAATAACATACTTTTTTTCACTTTCTTTATGGCAGTTGTTGTAAACTTTAGTAAATAATGATAGATGTTGGATGATAATACTAATAACTCTCTATTCTGTGATTACCTATCCAAATCCTCAGACTAGTTTCAAGCTTGTGGCTTTATTTCATGAAGACCTTTGGATCTTGGAACAACATACCTGAATCTTTAAGATTTTATGCACATTTCTTTTATGATCAGTTATCTCTGTTATTCTATCAAACTATTAATTTACACTCAATGTAAGCTAGCTTGCTTGTAAAGACATATAGATCTGAATCCAGTCCAGTTTCTATATATTATTGTCCTTAGTTTTATAATAATTATACATACCTTTATCATGTTGCCATAAGCTTGAAACTAATCTGAAGATTTTGAATAAGAGATTACAGAGCTTTATTAAGCAATGCAATTTGGCATCTATCATTACTTATCAAAATACATTAAATTGCATATAAAAGATAGTCTTGCATTGGTGGTTGAGAGGTCAGTGCAATTTCCTTACAAGCAGTTGCCCAGGTTGCGGGTTCCCATCACAGCCAATGCTATGACACTTGAAAAAAAAGATGAAAAATGTATGTTTTTAGAACAGCAAGAACTATGCAAGGTAAAGATATGTGATAGTTTATAGGTTTGCAATAAATCCTGGTCACTGGAAAGAGATTCTATAGTTATTAAAATATTAAGAACAACTTAATGTATAGAGAATGGACTTAGGTCCAGATGTAGCTTTCACTGATGAAAACCATAAATATAAAACTAGTCTGAGAATTTTGGATAGAATAGACATTTGTTAGTCATCTGGCATTTATCATTATTTACTAAAGCTTACAATAAGTGGCATATAGAAAGTGAAAAAAATATATTGCCAAAACAGTTTATGAAACTAATGCCATGTATATTGTCTTCACCCCTAAGCTTTTCCAGAAAGATAGAAAAACACTTAAAATCTGATCAAAACTCGGCTGAACAATTCTTAAAACTGTTGTGCCACAAATAGCTCTTAATAGCTTTACATATCCACTTCTGTTAACAAGTCTGTAACAAGTAACAAGTGCATGATGTTTTCCTCTAGCAGTTTATATATCTCTCTGAGTACTTTTGTTAAGTCTTATCTGCTACATTCTAAAAACTTAATCGCGTGTTTTTCAAATCCATTTTATTGTTCTTACTTTAAATAGTTATTTTTATATTTGATAAAAATAATTCCACAACTTGTTTTTTAATTATAATTATTTTCCATTATAATTATTTTTACTTTCAACTAAAATAAATTGAAAACTTCTGGAGTAAATTGTCTCTAGTAAACTTGCTGTTTATTTCTCACAATGAATACAACACTTCCTCCCCTCACTCCAGAAGTTAGAATTTATTTACATTACACATAATCATCCAATATGCGCAATTTCCTTTTTCAGCTTGGAGAAAACTTGATTTTTCCTATTAATCAATATAATCTTGAAAATTGTGTGAACTCTTCTTTTTTCTCGCCGCCTTGAGTGCTTTTTTTCCTCGCTTGGAGAGACTCTGGGTTTTTTCCTGTTCTGCAGTTTTTGTCTCTGGCTGCTCACTGTCTAAAGATTTCCATTCTAAAAAACCTTTGAATGTGTCAATTTCATTTTCACTTTCGGCCATCTTTTTCTGTAGTTCCATTTCATACTACTGCCAACTCTCTACCTGTTTGGATAATTGTGACGTTGTGAGTTTGCTTTTTAAATCTTCGTTCGATCTTTCAAAAATCTGACATTCTGAAAATTTGGTTTGCAATTTTTTACTAAATTCTGAATTTTGTTGTTCCAGTTCTTCTTTTAATTTAGTTAATTCATAAATGTCCAATTTTAATTTGTGCACTTCTTTTGATAGTTCTTTAAATTGGAAGTTGAGTTGTATCTTTGATTGCGTCTTTCTCTCAAGCATGGCAGCTAATTTTTGGTTACATGACTCCAATTCTTGTAGTTTAGTGATCTGCCGTTGTCATTGCGAAAAAGTTCTATCTCTCACGGCCATGCTTTGTTCCTTAATTGATACATAGCCAAGATATATGTTGTATCATCTGTGCCTGGATTACATTTTGTTTGACATGGTTTTTTGCATACAGCTGCTAAATGTTCTTTAAACCCGCAGTTAAAATAATTTTTTTTCTCCATTTGCAATTCTTAGTTACATGGCCAGTTTTATCAAACTGAAACATTTCACTGTTAACATTTTCTCTCTGTTAAATTTTTCATTCTTCAGCTGCTGACTTCAATCTGTTTTATAAACAGCCATCTTTCTGGTCTCTTCTGAGTTGTTTCTAAAAGCTAGGGCTTGCTCAATTACTGCTTCATATGCTATTCCTTTTTTAATAGCAATGTCGTATGATAAGTCACTTTCCGTTAACAATGTCTGTTGCAATCTTTCATCGTACATTCCCCACAATAATTGATCCAGCAAAGCTTGTTCTAAAAATTTTCCATAATCACATTTTTTTGATAGCTGTTTTAATGCTATATCATAGTCTTTAATTTTTTCCTCCCTGGCTTGCTTTCTATTTCTTAGAGTTAATCTAGCTACATGTATAGACGGCTTTGGGCTAAAGTAGTCCGTTAATTTTTAAACTATATCTTCAAAATATACTCCATCAGTTATCAGTCCATCCCATAATTTATTAATAATTTCTATGAGTTTGCATCCTCCTAAAGATAAAAGTGCGGCCACTTTTTTTCATTGTTTTTTTATCCCATTTAACTTGAAAAAATTTTCCAATTGCATTATGTAGAGAGGCCATTCCTCGGCATTTTCAATGCTAAATTCAGGTATACTGCTTTGTCCTAATGACATTTTACTTGTTTCAAAATGTATCAGTTGACTTTCTCTTTTTGCTTGTTCTTTCAAGTTTTACTAGGTTCGAAACTTAGACTGTGCCAATCTTGTAATGTCTTCGCCCCTAAGCTTTTCCAGAGGGGTAGAAAAACACTTACAATTCGATCGAAACTCGGCTGAACAACTCTTAAAACCGTTGTGCTGCAAATAGCTCTTAATAGTTTTACATATCCACTTCTGTTAACAAGACTGTAACAAGTAACAAATGCGTGATGTTTTCCTCTAGCAGTTTATATATCCCGCTGAGTTCTTTTGTTAAGTCTTATCTGCTACATTCCGAAAACTTAATCGCGTTTTTCAAATCCGTTTTATTGTTCTTACTTTAAGTAGTTAGTTTTATCTCTGATAAAAATAATTCCACAAATTGTTTTTTTAATTATAATTATTTTCCATTATAATTATTTTTATTTTCAACTAAAATAAATCGAAAACTTCTGGAATAAATTGTCTCTAGTAAACTCGCTGTTTATTTCTCACAACGAATACAACACCATGTGATAGTTTATTGGTAAAATATAATAAATGAATCAAACACATTTGTCAAATTATTTTATTATTTCACATTCCAGACCAAATTAAAATTTTAGGGAATCCATAAAATTTGTCTTATTTTAAAGCCATAATTAGATTACCATAAAACTTTGCCATCACGTGTTTTTAATTTAGAATTATTTTTTTTTTGCTAATAAAATTATTTTTATTTAAGTATTCCAACAATAAAAGAGCGATTACAAAATGTAATAGTTAATACCTAATTTGAAACCAATAGTATAATTAATATATATATGGAATTTTATATGTATTTTTCAAAATGAAAGCACAGCTGCCAAAATATAAATTAAGTTTACATATATGTAATACGTCCAACCACTGAGTCAAGGCAAAATTTAAATTTGGAATTTTTTTCAAATTAAATTTTATAATTATTTTTTTTGAATCTACTCAAAATATTTTAAATTTTTTAAAAAAAGAACGTTAACTTCAATTATCAATACATTAGATTAAATTAATTATGTAAAATAAGAACTAAATGTAATATTTTTTTTTTTAATTAAAATTTATTTTCTTTATAACAGATGCCCAATCTTCTAGTTCAACTATCTTTTTTCAACAATCGTAAACCTGATCATCAAAAGTATTCTGTCCCATGGATAGGTCTAGAGAGTAGTCATATCATCAAATCATTCATGTTTCTACTTTATTGTCTTCATTGCCCAGCTCTTCAATTCCAAATAACTCTTCTCATCAATTACATTATCCAACAATGTTTCTATTTTTTCTTCATGAATCCACTCACCGTTACTTCATTTTTTACTAAACTATATTTTCTTCTTAATATATGTCTTATCCAACTTCTATTTTTAGTTTCCTCAATCAATTTTCATTTACTATTTTCAAAACATCTTCATTTGTAATTTTATGCATCTAACTGATTTTTCCCCATTCTTCTCCATGTCCACATTTTTTCAAGGGATTAATCTGTAGCCAATTTTATTACTCACTGTCTACATTTCACAACCATACAGTACACTCCACACATAACATTTAATTAATCCTTTTTTAATTGTCTCTTCAAAGATCCACAAAACATTTTCTTTCTTTTAAAGAATGCATTCTTTGCCAATGCTATTTTTCTCTTAACTTCATCTTTACTTTCTTCATTCTCATTCAACCAACTCTCCAAATATTTAAATCCATTTACGTGTTGAACTACATCATGGATTTCAATTTTCAGATTTTTATATTTCTCCCTATCCATAAACACTTTGTTTTCTCAATATTAATCTTCATTCTATATTCTATACATCCTTCCTCCAATTTATTTAGCATATTCTGAAGACATTTTTCATACTCAGCCATAAGAGCCATATCATCTGCAAATCTTATACATTTTATTACACTATCTCCAACATTTTTTCATCCACAATCTAAATAATTATTTAACACCTCTTTTAAATAGGCATTAAAAAGAACAGTGACATACTGCATCCATGTCTAACTCCTCTTTCCATATTCACTTCAACTGACTCATTATTCTCTAGTCTAATTCTTATTCTTTATCTAATATGCATATTCCAAATCAATCTTCTCTTTTTCTAAAATATTTCTTTATTTTTTAAGATGCTCATAAGTTTATTCCAGAGTAATCTATCAAATGCTTTTTCCAAGTCTACAAAATATCTCTGCAATTGTTCTAACAACATCAATAACATATCTTGTACTTTTTCCTGTCTCAAAACCAAATTATTCTTTTTCAATATAATACTCTACTTTCCTATAAATTTCTTGAGTTAAAATCTTCAATTACATTTTAGGAATATGTTGAAATCATTGCAGTTCTTAAAAACATCTTCAGGTCACACTACACTATTACATCAAATTGCAAAGTCCAACTTTGTGTTTTATGGTAAATTCTTTCATTTCTTTAACAAATTCTGTAGTTATTATATCATATCCAATAGCCTTACTATTCTTCATTTGTGCAATTGACTTTATTATTTTTTCTGGCAATAAGTTCATACCTTTACTATCTACTTCAATATCTTCTTACATTTTCAAATTTACAATCAACTGAATAATTTTCTATTCTAATTAGATGCTAAAGATATCCTTTCCATATTTTTAATATACAACTGCTATCAGTTAATCTTTTCCCATTTTAATTAGCTAACCATATATATCTTTTTTTTCCAAAGTGACATTTCTAATTTTATCAAATACAAGATCATATCTTTTCATCTGTTGAAGCATTTCTATCTCTTTACACTCTCATTTCAACTATTTTTCTTTTGCTAAATCTGTTTCTCTTCTTAGCTTGCTATTATTTTTTCTATATTAACTTTGCCCATCCTCAGTATTGACATTCTTCCATCTTCTTTCCACAGTCTTTCCCAACATATCTTTTGTTATCCAATGTTGTTTAGCTTTTATTAACAAAATAATGTCTATTTCATGTTTTGCATTTTTAATAACTCTTCTTTACATCAAAACTTATCAGAACTATTTATATATTTTTCATCTCTGTTAATCTTTTTTATTGCATTTTCACATAAAAAGTTATTAAAATAGATGTTTTAAGTTTCTCTTTATATATATTCTTTAATATCTAGTGTTAGATATTATAATATTTAGGAATTCAACATACCTATAGATATGATTGTCTACGACCTTTCTTTCTACATGTTTAAAATTTTTAAGTTTATAATTATATAAAGTTTAAAAATGTAAATTGCACATACTTTATTGTTGATTTATTAAAATTCAAAACCAAGGAATTTTATCTATTAAGTTTTGATCTCTTTTGAGTTATATATAATTATGAAATAATAAATTAAAAAAAACAAATTGTATCTTGCTATGTGATATCTAGTATTGCTGAAACACCAATTAAAAGAAAGACCGTATAGACAATTTCATCTCAGATAGACTGATTTCTTATTTCTTTTATTAAAAACTAAGCTAACTTTTAAAAACCTAGCATTTTTTAATACTTTTACCAGCTATTTAATCTAATTGCAAAAATTTTTTGTACTAACACTTTCTTATAAGTCTTGGTTCAATTCTTTTATTAAAATAATTTTCAAAAATCACCACTTTTTAATGTCTACAAATTTATTATTTTCAAAATCAATTACATGTGAAAAATTTACTATATATTGTTTTTTGTTATTGTTAATGATCTTTTTATAATATTTGGTATCATTTTAGTAAGTGAGGTAAGACATTTTGATGCCAGGGAAAATCACCAAATCAGCACTAAAACAATCAAGTGATAAATTATTTTTGACATTTTCCTTATAGCACATACAAAAACTGTCCAGATATTTTGTTCAGTCCGTATAAAAAATTCCAAATTTCATCAAAAATGTAAAAAAAAGATAGATTTTATAGAAAAAATTTAGAAAACTGTTCCATATATTTTTGTCTGCAAAATTTTCAAATTAATGGAAAAACATGTACAAGTACATGTTTAAATTATATGCTTAAACAATGTATGTATGAATGAAAAACTCATGTTTATTGAAAGTATGATGCCAAATACATGCCAAAACTAATGTAAAGAAGTAGTAAAAACATGGCTAAAAATTTCAAATTTCATTAAAAAAATTTTTAAAAGGTCATATTACTATTATTAGTAAATGTTAAAATTTTAAATTAACTTTACAATTAATAGCTAATACAAATTTCAAATTTTATCTTATGTTAGTATAAGTGCTTGTTAAATGCATATCAGCAAACTAAATTACTAAACTAACATCTAAAAACGAAAAAGTACATGACTGAATGGATGGTAAAAAAATAAATTATTAAACCAACATGAAAACATTGACCTAAAAACATGTATAAGTACTTATTGGCAAAATAAAACACTAAAATAAATTACTAAACTCCAAAAACATGTACAAGTATTTATCAAAAAAAAAAATGGACACATAATATTTGAGGGAGGAATATTTACCATTTATCAAATATTAAAAGTAAAATTAATGCTACAATCAATAAGTAAAACATTAAAAAATCATATTTCATCAAAACTATTTATGTTGTTTTTGAAAAGTAAATAGATCTTATTATCTCAAAGCTTGGAAAGTTATGTCTCACTTCTTCACATGGTCTGAGAAAAAGAAAATAGAGAAAAAAAATTGATAGGATAGCCTTTAACATTATAATGTCAAAGGGGATGGGGTGTTAGATAAAAAGATTGGGTCAAATTTTTAATATTAAAGCAATACAAAAAAAAATAGTATAGAAAAATAACGCCATCCAACTATTTAAATATTTAGCCACTCACCCATCAATTCATCTCTTAGCAATCAATATCTACCTATCTACCTACATATCTATCTATCTACCTATATACCTATCTATATTTTACCTGTCACATTATCTATTTGTATATCTAAATATTTAATCTTTTACCTGCATATCTATCTATCTATCTGTCTATCTATCTATCTATCTATCTATCTATCTATCTATCTATCTATCTATCTATCTATCTATCCATCCATCCATCCATCCATCCATCCATCCATCCATCCATCCATCCATCCATCCATCCATCCATCCATCCATCCATCCATCTATCTATCTATCTATCTATCTATCTATCTATCTATCTATCTATCTATCTATCTATCTATCTATCTATCTATCTATCTATCTATCTATCTATCTATCTATCTATCTATCTATCTATCTATCTATCTATCTATCTATCTATCTATCTATCTATCTATCTATCTATCTATCTATCTATGCATCCAACCAACTACTTAACTTCTAGCTATTCATTTCATCCACTAACTATCTATGTACCTATTTAACTACAAATCATTCTATCTATCTAGTTATCCACCTATGAATTTATTTGTTTACTTATCTATCTGTCCACCTATCTATCTATCTATCTATATATGTCTTCACTATTTATGTAACTGTCTAGCAACCCATTCATTCATTCATCCATTAGCTACATATTAATCTATCTACCTACATACCTATTTATTTATCTAACCATTCATATATCAACAATCTATTTAACTGTATATCTCTACTTATCTATTTAATTGTACCTATGTCTGTTTATAAATCTATCCAATTATTTACCTATATTTGTCTATTTATTTATCTATTTATCCATCCATTTATTCACTCATATATCTATCTATCAATCCAATCAATTTACTTATTTATGTACCTCCCTTTCTATGTATCTAACTATTGATTTATCTGTTGAACAAACTATCTTTCAATTTATTCACTCATTTATTCATCTATCTATCCATCCAACTATCCATTTATCTATTCATCTATCAATCTATCCATTGATCTACCTCTGTAAATATTTAATTATTCATCAGGCTATGCAAATATACATTTGTTTATCTATTCTTTATCTGTCAATTTATTCATCTATCTGCCTCTGTATCTATCTACTCACTGATCAATCTATCTAACTATCCTTTTATTTATTATTCATTTATTAAATTATCAATATGTGTATCTCTATACATATCTATCTATATATCTGTTTTTCTACCTACCTATTTAATTATTCCATCCATCCTTCCATCTATTTAACTATATAATCACCCATTCATCCAATATCCTCTGTCTATATATTTATCTGTATCTTTAACAGTTTATCTTCCTCCCTATATATAAACTTGTCTTTTTATATATATATGGCTAGATAGGTGAATGGACAGACAGGAAGTCATATAGACACAAATACATATACAGATAGATAGGTAAATAGATAGACAGAATAGGAGATAGTTAGAAAGACAAGCAGATATATATATAATATAAATAATTAATGGTAAAAGCAATTTTAAATTCTTTAGAATCACTTTCAATTATGTAGTAATCCTCTTCAGGTTTAACTGAATTTCAAATTTTTTTAAACTTAATGTTATGTAATTTTCCATAAGATGTGCATGGTGGTATTTGCAACTTGCCTATTAATAACATCATCTTTATATTTATCTGTTAAAATTGTCTCCTTAATTTTCTTCTTTTTATGATCCCTTTCTTCCATTAATATTTTTATTTCATTACTATTAAATGTAAACCTATAATTACAAGTTTTTTCATGGTCAAAGAATACTGAAGCTGTATTAAATTGACTATTTACATTATTTTTAATCCGATTATATAATAATTGATGCTCCTTCAATCTTTATTCCACAGAACATTTCAATTCACCTATATATAATTTTTGACATCCACATAAAATGTGATAAATTATATTACTTCTTGCAATTTAGAAATTATAGTCTTAGAATTATTAATCAATCAATTAACATTAAAGGATGGCCAAGATTACTTATGGTTGCACAAATTTGTAATTTTACATTGTCAAAATATAAAGATATTATATTTAATTTTTATAATTTTGAAAATATTAAAATTTATACTAGATATGTTGATGATGTTTTTGTTTGTGATTCTCAAGAGATTATTGATGTTCTTTTATATAATCTGAATAATTTAAACAATTTACAATGGTCTATTGAAAATGAACAGAATAAAAAAATAAATTTTTTGGATTTACAAATATTTAGAGATGCTACTGATTTAAATTATAAATTAATTTTTAAACCTATTGGAAAAAGAGGATATTTTCATTTTAAATCATATGTTCCAATGATACATAAAATGGCAAGTCTGAAATCATTTTTGCATCGCAATGATAAATTATGTAAATATAAGAGTGATAAAATTTTAAATATTGAAATCTTTGCTAATGAACTTTTAAAGGTTGGTTATGATAAAAACCAAATTTTGTGTACAGTAAATTCATTTAATAATAAGAGGAGGGTTTGCAATGTTACCTTAAATAATAAAAAAATGGATATTTATGCCATTTATAAATAACATGCAATCTGAATTAATTAAAAATATATTTAAAAAAAGTATAATATTTCATTTTGTGTTCCTCCAAATGTTAATCAATTGATTAATAATTCTAAGAGTATAATTCATAAATTGCAAAGAAGTAATATAATTTATCAATTTCATGTGGCTGTCAAAATTTCATTATTCTTTGACAATGAAAAAACTTGTAATTATAGGTTTACATTTAATAGTAATGAAATAAAAATATTAATAGAAGAAAGGAATCATAAAGAGAAAAATATAAAGAGGCAAATTTAATAGATAAATATAATGATGATGTTATTAATAGGCAAGTTGCAAAGATGGTCATACACAGCTTATGGAAATTTACATAACATTAAGTTTTAAAAATTTTGAAATTCAGTTAAAGCTGATGAGGATTACTATGTAATTGAAAGTGCTTCTAAAGAATTTAAAATATAATATTGATTTTACCATTATTTATTTATGTTTTATATATATATTTTTTATAATGGGTATTATACTTTTAAATTTATTATATATATATATATATATATATATATATATGGGACACAGATAGATAGATAGATTGATAGATAGATAGATAGATAGATAGATAGATAGATAGATAGATAGATAGATAGATAGATAGATAGATAGATAGATAGATAGATAGATAGATAGATAGATAGATAGATAGATAGAAAGAAAAATAGGTAAATAGAAAATAGACAGCAAGACAAGTAAATAAGAAGACAGATGGACATAGATATGTAGCTAGACAGATGAGTGGATGGCTAGACAGAAATGTAAAAAAAAGATAGATTGGTAGATAAATAGAAAAAGATAAAATGTAGATAGATAAATAGATATGTACATAAATAGATACATAGATAGGTGTATAGGTAAGTCAATAGATATATATGTAGTTATATAAATAGATAGATAGATAAGGTATGTATGTAGATAGAATGTATGTAGTAAGTAGATAGATATGCTTAAAATTAGGTAGATAAATGAATAGATAGCAGATAAGTATATAGGTAGAAAGATCTTATGTAGAAAGTTAATAGATGAATGGATGGGGTCACTAGTTAAATATATGGATGGTGCAACTTTTTACCACTACAGTTTTCTTTACCATTTTACTATCAAGAATTTGAACACTCTGACATGACAAGGTTTCCAGGCCATGTGGAGTAATGGGACACATTCGTCCATGCTTAGAGGTAATAAAAAAAGTATTAATTTTTCAAAAATACAACATAAGTTAATAGCTTCAATAAAATGATTTTAATGCTATATTTGTTAATTGTAATATTAATTTCAAATTTAATATTTGATAAACTACAATTGTTATATTTTTCTCAAACAATATGCCACTATATTTTTCAATAAGTATTTGTACATATTTTTATAGTCGTGTTTACATGTTGGTGTAGTAATTTGTTTTGCTGTCATAATTTAATAAATTCCTTCTAACATATTTGTACATTAGTTTAGTAATTAATTTTATGGACAAAATAAGTTTATTTGCTACATTATTTTTATATATTTTGTCATTGTGTTACTACTTTACATAGGATAAGAACTTGTACTAATTTTTGATGTAATTTGAAATGCTTTACTTTAATTGTAGTAATATATGTTTTACTTAGTTTATTAATTTACTTTGCTGCTGTAGATTCGATAAGTACTTATACTAAAATTAGTTTCATGTAGTAATACATGTATTTACATTAGTTTAGTAATTTATTGCAGTCATATATTTGATTAGTACTAACTTTAAATAATATTCAAAATTTGTTTTAGCTTTATTTGTTAATTTAAGATTAATTTTCAGTTTTATGATTTATTAATTGTAGTAATATTACCTTTTTTTGTTTTTGAAAAATTTCACCATGTTTTTACCCATTAAGCATGTCTTATTTATTTATTATGATAGTTTAGTCATAAGACTTGTAGGTGTTGTTAGATTAATTTAATAATTAATACTATGGATAAAATATCCAAAACAGTTTTCTGGGTTTTTTCTATAAATTCTCTATTTTTTAAAAGAATTTTTAAAATTTGGATTTTTTTACATGGACTAGAGAAAGTATTTAGTACAGGTTTTATAGGTGCTGATAGTTAAATGTTGAAAATCATTTATTGTTTGGTTATGTCAGCAGTGGTTTGGTGGCTCTTTATAGTATACAACCTCTTAGAGTGTTCATTAAAACAGTATCTATTATTCTTAGTTTTTATTTCTTATTACCAATCTTTATTATTAAAATCTTAAATTTGTTATTTTATCAGCATATTTAGATTGTTATAGATAAATATTAAAATATACTTTTATTTAATATTGTCTGAAGATACTTTCAAATATATATTATTTTATATTTTTCAGTTTTACTTAAATTATAAAAATATGAATTGATATGAATATTTTAACCATTAAACAAAGTGACATTTATATTTGTTCCTCCTAATGGCAATTTTTGTAATCATTCAAGATTTGTTTTAACATTAAATTATTATTATATACTAAAATTCACAATAAATTGGAATTGATTTGTCAGAAATATATATTTACAAATGAAAACCATTCTAAAAAATTATATTTCAACTTTTTATATAGAATATTTGGTCATTCACCAACAGGCAATAAACAATCAAATGAGTGATGCCAGAAAATCAACAAAATCTTTTTTGACTAAAATGTATTGTTAAAACCACAAATGAATAAAAGTGAGTCTTTAATAAATGTACAAAATTCTGCTTTAAACTATTAAACTTGAGTAGATCCTATCACATTGTCAGTAATGACTATAACAATCAGTGACCCAAGATGTAGATATCATTATATGTTATGATTTTTTTTGAGTTATGTTAGAATTTAACTTAATATTTTTAGAAATTGAACATATACATATGAAATAAAAGTATAATTATGTATAGTTTTTTTTGAAAAATTATTATACAATTATTGTGTAAAAAAAGTTATGAATCTTTCATAAAATATGAAAAAAATTTTTTTTTTGTTAATCCAAAAATTTTCTCCAGATATATACATAATTATCAAGAATTAAATTTATCAAACACATGGAAACATAAATAAAATAGTTTGGCTTTACTACCTATTCAAAAATACTGATCTCTTCAGAAATTTTTAAATTGAAAAATCAATATTCATTAGTATAGAGTTTTATAGTTTGAAAAAATTGTGAAATATTTTTACAGATGGCAGTATAAGCACAATCTTAAGCAAACATAGTGACTTCATCAAGTAAAACCTTCATGAATATTACCCAATATTTAATATTTATTGGCATTTTTCAGAGAATTATATATTAATCAAAAAACAAACAATTTGTCATTCTAATTAATATTTTGTTTATAAGAATTTTACCATACCATTTCTTGAAAACTTATTTTTCATAGCAAATTTTTTCTTGAACAATTTGGACTGATGAGAGTTAATTGTGTATATGTGTGTATATATATAAATACCATTTTGCAGGTTCATCCATGTTAAAAAATTTAAATATTGATATACCAACATTTTGATGTGATCACACAAGTCATTCACTGGGTGATAAAAGATAGAAAGATGGTTGTAGAAGCACTACAATCACTGATTTGAAAAAAAAATGTTAAAGTTCCACCAATAGCAAAAATGTTAAATTAAGAATGTTTTTTAAAAAATATTTCCAAATAGGAGGTTTGCATGTATCATCTCATGTATTGATACAATCTGGCCTTTTAAGTATCTCAATGGCTTCTCTAATTTTGCACTGGTAAAGATTATCACATCTGTATATGATCCTGGTACTAGGAAAATCAATTTTATGACCTGAATCTATAGTATGGAGTGAAAGTGCTGATGATGATGAGTATTGTTTAACTTCATTAGCATGCCCATCTTTCCTAACACTGATGCAACAATTACTCATACCTATGTAAGAAGCTTTACAATTTTCACATGAGATTTGATAAACACCATGAGATTCAAGAGGGATTGAATTCTTAGGCTTTATTATTATACTGCTAATCTTTTGATGAATAGAAAATGCTGTATCTATATTATAGCATTTTAATATATGACCAATAGTGTCTGTAGTTCCTTTTACATATGGAACTCAAATCCTAATAACTGATTTATCATCTTTTTGTTTCTTATTTTGTCTATTTTGGGCTTGAAATAAGGCTTTTTTTATAAATTTATAATTATAACTATTTGCTAACAAAACACTATTAATATGATTTATTTTTTCTTTCAGATGTGACTTATCTGAAAGGTTAATTGCTCTATTTAAAATAGTTTTGGCTACATAAACTATCTGAGTTGGGGGATGATGAGAATGTAAATATCTATCCATGTGTGTATTCTTTTTGTATATTGAAAAAGATAAACTATTTGGTGTTCTGGTGATTAGAACATTAAGAAAAGGGACTTTCCATCAAACTCTGTTTCCATTGTAAATTTAATATGAGTATGCATATTATTTAAATATAAGATAAAAATCATCTAATTTATTTTTTCCATGTTGCCATATGACAAGTGTCATCTATGTATCTGAGCTAAATGAGAAGTTTTAAAGATGATGATTCTAAAGCATGAGTTTCTATATTTTTCATGAATAAATCAGCTATTACTCCTGTGATAGGTAAGCCCATAGGAGTACCAAAAACTTGTCTGTAATGCTGCCATTACATACAGAATGTATTCAAGAGACAATGTTTAATCAAAGCAATAATATGGTCTGGTAAATTGCAATGTTGTGAAATTATATTTAAAGTTTCATCAATTGAAATGTTTGTAAACAAAAACACGACATCAAAACTGACCAGAATGTCATTAGCATTAATTTAAAAATTTTTTAAAACAGAAATAAAATGAAAAGGGTTTTTTTATATATGATTTAACAGATGGGATTGTAGATTTAATGAAATCCGATAAATATCTAGCTAAAAATGAGTTGGAGATCCTATTGCACTTACTATTGGACAAAGGGAGATATCTGGTTTGTGAATTTTTGGAAATTCATAAAATTTTGGAGAGACACATGATTTTTTATGAGGGATTATTTTATTTTTTATCTCTGTTTCAATGGGCAATTTATTAATAATGGCTTTTGTTTTTTCCAAACATGTAGTATGATCTTTTTTTGATAGTTTACAAGTTTTATCATTAAGAATATTTAACATTTTATTATGGTAAATGTCACGATCCATAACAACAGTGGCATTACCTTTATCATCTGGAAGTACAACAATTGATTTGTCCAATTTTATATTATTTAATGCTTGACTTTCTTTCTTTGAAATATTATTTTTAGAAAGCTTAGCTTTTTTTAAAATATTGCAAATCTCTGCTTTAGCCATATCAGCCGATGAAGAATCTATTTTATTGAGAGCTGATTCAACATTACAAACAATTTTCTCAAAAGGTATCCAGGAAAGTGTTAAAGCAAAATTTATATATATATATATATATATATATATATATATATATATATATATATATATATATATATATATATATATATAATATATATATATATATATATATAAAATATGATTTTATAAATAATTTTTTTTTAAATGTTAATTTTATATCATTTTAAAAAGTAGTCTTTTATAATATTAAAAATTTTATTCTCCACTTAAAAAATAATTTTTTGTAATATATAATTATTTCTTTATCTATTTTATGTTCATATATTTCTGATATTTTTTAAATTTTGTATAACTATTTTGTTTTGATATTTTTAATGAATTATGCTTTCATAAAAATACATAAAATAATTGAAGTGGTGGTGATAAGTTTATTAAAAAAGAAAAAGTAAGTTGAAATTTTATATATTTTTAACTGAGCTTAGGTTAAAAAGAAAATAAGATATATATTTTTTAAATATATTATTTGCAAGAATTTAAAACAATGAAAACTTTACATCACTTTTTTTTATTCTTTCCAAATTATTATTATATTTTGGAAAATTGAATGAATATATTTATATATACATTTTATCAACATAGATAAAATTAATTAATTTAAAATGTAATTATTTATAAAAATTTATAATTTTTTTTTTAAATTTTACAACTAACATGCTTAAAATTCGAAAAACTTACTTTTAGAATAACTGTGAGTTTTTCAAAAATTAAAATCAAGTTTTAATAAGATTACATATTTTTTGTGCGATTTAAAATTTTTTTAAATATATTAATTGTATTTTTTAAAAAAATTCATAAACTTTGTATAGATAACTAAAAAAAAATTCTATTTATTCAAGCAGTTTTATTATTCGTCTTATTTAAGAGTTTCACTGGTGAACAGCTTTCTTTACTCTCTCTCTCTCTCTCTCTCTTTATATATATATATATATATATATATATATATATATATATATATATATATATATATATATATATATATATATATGAGATTTGGACAGTTTTTCACTCTCATTATATTTATATACATTATATCAATTACCTATCCTAATTTTTATTTAATTTAATTTAAATATATATCTAAATTTGTGGATTATTAGTTTTATTTTCTAAGTAATATATGGTTTTGGTGCAATTGAAAAGTTAAAATTAACTATTTGGTACTCTGTTTTCAAAAACATATTATATTTACCTGTTGAATGAGAATTATTTAAACATTTGAATTACAAATTTTAATATCTTTCAGTCAAGTGTCACTCTTTAATGCCTATATAAGCATATAAAACTTTAGATTAAGGTGTATATCCATCTTTATCATAATAAAAATGTTTCCTTGCCAAGAAAAACAGATTGAGACTATTGGTATTGTTTGATTTTGTGTAAGTGTGGATGGCTTTCATGTAATGGTTATATAACATATTTTGTGGGTTCATCCATGTTAAAAACTTTTAATATTAATATACTGACATTTTGACTTGGTCACACAAGTCATCCACAGAGTTATAAATGGTAGAAAGACGGTTGTAGAGGTACTACAATCACTGATTTGAAAAAAAAAAACGTTAAAAGTTCCACCAATAGCAAAAATGTCAAATTTAGGAATGTTTTTTAAAAAAATCTTTCCAAACAGGAGTAAGTTTGCATGTATCATCTCACTTATTGATACAATCTGTCCTTTTAAGTATCTCAATGGCTTGTCTAATTTTGCACTGGTAGAGATTATCACATCTGGATATGATCCTGGTACTAGAAAAATCAATTTTATGACCTGAATCTATAGTATGGAGTGAGAGTGCTGATGAAGATAAGTGTTGTTTAACTTCATTAGCATGCTCATCTTTCCTAACACTGATGCAATGATAACTCATACCTATGTAAGAAGATTTACAATTTTTACATGAGATTTGATAGACAATTATGAGATTCAAGAAGGATCGAATCCTTAGGCTTGATTATAACTCTGTGGATGACTTGTGTGACCAAGTTGAAACATCAGTATATTAATATTAAAAGTTTTTAACATGGATGTACCCGCAAAATGTATTTTTATATATTTAACCCGTGAAAATCTTTGTTTTAACATATATATATATATAATTCTTATTATTTTCAATGTGGTCCTAAAATGCCATACACAATACTTTTATCTATATATCTAGTTTTACTTCAAATTTCAGAAATATAACAAAGATCATAAATAGGATAAAATATTGGATTATATAAAGTATTATAATATTTTTTTTATGTTTTATTGCCTTCAGAGATAATATATTTGAGAAATTTATTTTCAATGAGTAACACTTTTTGAATATTATTTTAATTTATATCCATGCTTAAATTATTAATAGCTTTATGTGATTGATTTGGGAATCATTTTCATGCTTTTTATTTTTAACAAATACAGCTTTATTCTTCATTAAAAATGTACATTCTACATATTTATTAATTTCAAAAAAATGAGTATCATATTAAAAATAACATATCAATTTTACAAATAAATAAAAATGGTGCTTAAATGAAATAACTAATGAGAACAAAAAATTGTTTTAGTCTTCAGATTAAATAATTGTTTTTCAATATATAATAAATAATTCTGTGCCAAATATTTATTAGTAGTGTTACCAGTAAAGATTGCATTCAAGTTATGAATATAATCTTTGGAATTTAAAAATTCAACTTATGATTGTAAAAAATGGCAAAAAAGAACTCTTGCAATCTTTTTAGCCGGTATTTTATTTTGCTATTAATCATTTTGATGTTATTACACTTTTCTTGACTTATTTTTGATAAAAAATAAATATTTTCAAATAAAATTTAAATGTGAACATGTTATACTTATTAAAAAAATCATATTATTTTACAAAAATAAATAAACAAACAAGTTATGTGTAAACATACAATTTTCAATATCAAACTTGCAAGAGGCCATGCAAATACAATTACTACTTTTGAATGTAATGTTAAGCTTATCCTTTGACTTGAAAATAGCTCAGACTTTGTTTTAACACTTTTCTGAATGGGTATTGACACTTAACTAATTAAGTTAGAATTAATATCAATTAATATATATCTTAATTCAAGTTCTTGACAGCAAATGAATACAATATTCTCAAATGCGTACTACAGAATAGCCCAAATGAGCCACTCTAAACTCGTTTGTAATAAAAAAAAAACATCAAATAAATCATTTGATGATCAGATTCAGTATATTAAATTAAAAAGATGAAATTTTATGTGTTTACAAAATGCAATCATTCAAATATAAATATTTAAAACAAGCTGTAACATAAAAAAACTGAGAAACAATTGTGATCAATAAAAAACATAAACTTTATTTTTTTTTTTTTTTAGCAGAACAGTTTAAAGAAAAGATGTATGTAAAAATTGTTACAAACTTAATTGCTGTATTCATATGTTCAGAGACATAATATACTTTGCTACAATTCAAAATATATAAATAAATACCTGATAAAATTAAATTTCAAACTATATCTATTACTAAGGCCATGCAAAATACATAAACTTTATACTTTATTTTTAATTTTTGAAAAACAAATTTCTTTTACTATATACAATAATTAATTTATATATAATAAAGTAACATCTTTCATACTTCAAGGAACTAAACATATTACATTAAGTACACTAAAGATATTGTTATCTCTCAACATAAATACATAATTATGTCATGATATAAAAACTAGGTCTTACCTAATAATTGTATGGTAGGAATCTGCATTTCACTTAGGTCATAGTGAAAATATGAATTAAAGTCTCTAATGTTCTTCATAATATAGCTTCTACTAGTATTTGTGAAATGGTTGAGAAGTATAATTGTGCTTATTTTGTAAAATTACTGTATGTCTCTATAGCTATATAAATGTAAGCAATGATGAAGTTATTCCAATTATCTATTTGTTACAAATTATTCTTGTTAATAATCTAGACAAAATATGTAATTTAATCTGCATTGTAACCATCTGTATTAATAATAGATAATAAAAATAATAGTAAAAATTCAACAAAATATAAGAAAAAAATCTTATAGCATTGTGATTAGTATTTTCATCTATTAGGACCAACATTTGGGATTCAAGATGAGGTGATACTTAGAAATTTTTGCTGGTTGCAAACAGGGTTAGAAAGTTTTTAGGCTGTTAGCCTATAGAATCATCTAATGAATTTGGTTTATGAATAGTACTAATTAGAAGACATGAATTAATATAAGTTGACTTAATAAATAGCAATACAGTGATCATCTTTAAAAATATAGACACACAAAAAAACATATTTTAACTACACAAATTCAATGAATATTTCTTGTTGATAATGTCAAACTCTTTCTACAATCTTTATCTTAGTAGAAAGAATATACCCCAATATTAAATTTAATTTTCATGAATGCAGGCTATAGAAAGATTATTTATTATGTATTTTTAAAAATAAAATGAAAAATAGTTTTAATATTATTGCTATAAAATATTTATGTCTCTTGACTCATGAGTTTGCAATATTTAGAAAAATAAAGCATATTTTTAAAAAGTTATATACACCTTATATATTTACAACAAATAAGAATGAATATTGAACAACTTGAAGTAAAAAAAAAAGGTACTTCACAGTCATTACCAATGTACAAAAAATTGGCTTGAATTTGTTTCCTAATGCAAAAACATTAGATAACTTTAATTTTTTCCCTTGACTATCTTCTGCATCAATGACCATTAAATAAAAATTTAACCAAAAAGAGACAAACATAACTGCATAGAGCATTTCATCTATATCAGATGGTAGTTATGCATACAATGCTATATAGATGCTTAGAACAGGTAAGGAATTAATATTTATACTGCTTAATATTAATCATGCAAAACATGCTCTTTTAATGCGCTGATTATTATGCTAAAATATAGAAAAAGTTAAACAGACTATTAAAATATTTGATATACTACAAAAACAAAAAAAAATATTGAAAAAACGATAAATGAAAATTTATCCTCTTGTTAGTTGATCTGGAAATCATGTGACATTAAAATATCTAAATGGCGGAATTGAAATAATGAAACTGATTTTTTTTTTTCAGATAAACTGCGATGTTGAAGAGATATATTAATAAGTGGAAACAAATAATCTAGATATTTTTTGAAGAAATACAAACCTTGCAAATATATATTAAACATAAACATTATTAACAAAATAATCCAAATTTGTTTTTCATTTCAAATTTTAGCATTTGCTATAAAAGTATCTAAATACTAAATATATACAAGAATGTTTTCTGCTTATAATTTATATGCTCATAGCATTTTAAATAAAAATAATAATAAACTGAAAGGTAGATTAGATATTGTTTTATAATCTTAGCTTAATTGATGAACAAGTTTTTATTGTATAAGATTTCATGGCCGTTTTTCTTTTTGGGTATTTAGAAATAAACGCGCAAAATGTAAAGTACATTTTTATTACAAATCAAAAACAATAAACATAAATCAAGTGATCAAGCTTTGAGGGTCATATGATGTTACACTACCAGAGTGTTGAATTGAGCATAGCAATTTCATTCATATTCTAAGTCTTCCTTTCACCTTTTTTAGTTGGAAATCAATTTAAAAACTTTGGTTTTAGAATCTGCTACTCTCTTCACAATTAGTTCTGAGAAAATATTTTTTATATTTAGAAACATTGTTTTATCAAATCTCATTTAAATATACAACTTTATTTTGATCAACGAGAAAATTTATTTTTTTATAAGTTTTCACAACTGATTTCTATGCCAAAAAATTTAATTTGTTAATAATGATTTAACATATACAACAAAAGTTAAATATTCAAAAAGAAATACTAAAATTGAAATAAAAAAAGATCATTGATGAATAAACACTTGCCAAACATACTGTTAATTTAAAAGAAGCACTCTGAATATTTTTAAAACATACAGAAAGTAAAGATTTTATTGAATCACAATTTATTAAATTAAAATAAAGTATGAAGAAAAAAGAAATTTACATTATTTCAATTTACAAATTTAAATTTATTTTTGGTGCATATTATTTATCAATATATTTTTATAATAACCCAATGAGTAAAACCTTGAATTATTTTTGTTATACTATCACATTTTAAACAACAGTTCACTATTTGTTTTGTTGTTGTTTTATCAAAATAATCTATTTAAATGAAAATCATATTTAAAAATGTAATGTATAATTTGGATAAATAGATAAGTCCGTTTATTGAAAGGGTTTAAAACGTCATATTTTACTTAATTGATACATATCTTAATTTGCATTTAGTGCATTTCATTATTATATAAAATCAAAATTTATTTTTAATTGCTAGTAAATAAATAATTTTTTTTCATTTTGTTGATGTTTACATTCGTGATGATAATTATTTTTGCCTTGATAAAAAATAATTTCTATCATTATAAACTTATTAAAAAATATTTAAAATTATTTTAGGTAATGCACATTTTAAATTTATTTTTAATATTCATTATTATTGTTTCTAATGCAAATGTATTCATAATTACATGCCAAACACAATTTCTGCAATATCTTTTGCTTAGATTGTTTATGATTAAGAAAACCGATTGCCTTTGGCATGGTATATATTACAGACTGCATTACAAAAATTGAATAAAAATTAAGTAAGTAAATATTTTTCAATTTATTATTAATGTACTTTATGCAAAAAAAGGAATATTTTCCTATTGGAAAGGAAATATTAATTTTTCTGTAAGAATTTAAAAAACAAAGCAGGTTAATGTTGACTTGATGTCTTGTTGTTTCTAGCTGTTATTTACTATGTGATTATTTATATAATAACAAATCTAAGCAAGCTGGTCATCAACATGCATAGCTAGCATGATGAGTTTACTATGGGATTTTTTTCAATTGCATAATAGTTAATTGAAACATCAGTTGAGTTTTCTTGATGACAAAGTGTGTATGTGTGAATGATTGGTTATTACATATTTATAATCATAATAAAAACTAAATTATGGCACTTATTACCAGAAATTAACTAAGGAGTCAAAACAATGCTTCTCACTAATAACCTTTGGGTGCTATGAGTTTTCTTTATTGCAGGCTCAAACTACAATTCAAAGATGATCTTTTATTTAGTTACCTTCAAATGTACATCACTTTTCAATGAATAAAGATTGCCTAAAGTGTCTAATATTAAATGAAATATTTTTGGACTTTGTGAGGTTAGAAGAAAAGATAAAGTGGTAATTGATTTGAAAGGAGAGCATGCAGTTTATTATAATATCATAAATATTTGAAGTGCAAATATAGTGTAATTCATTATAAATAAAAAGTAAAATTAAATTACAGCGAATAATACTAGACAGAGTATCAAAATTAATTATTCAACTTAATAAAAAATACCAAATGCAGACAATTCAAAATCAGCACATTCTTATTCTGATGAAGGTAGAGGATTTTTATAAGGATGTACAAAATGCTTTTAATCACACCAACACCACTTTAAAATTGGCGTAGGAGAGCTTAGTGCAAAAACTTAAAAGTGATTAAAAGATAAAAGCGATTGTGAGTAAATTTGGTTATGGGTCAGAGAGGAACGAGAGCAAAGACTGATGGAATTTACAGAAAAATAAGAAATTTGTGATATGAATTCCTTCTTTGAAAGTCATGCTAAAGGTAAATAGATATGAAAACATCCAAATAAAGATACGGCAGTTTCCGATTATATTTTGACTAATAGAAAATATATATTTCACGTTTACAATATTTTTAAAAGATAACACCAGAAATGAATAATTAGTCAGATATAAGATATGTATTAATGCAACCAATCAAATACAATTTAAATCAAAACTTGTAATTTTAAAATATTAATAGACTTTAAAGATGGTTCAAATTTGACTGAGATCAATAAAAATATAAATAATATTATTAAGTACTTTTACAAAAATAGTTAATACAAAAAAGCTGCAGTTTATCAATAAATTTTCAACTGAGGTAAGTCAATGTAAAAAGCAATCATTCATTATGAAGACATCAAAATCCGAAAGTCTGTTAATAATAATGAAATATCATAATAATTATAAAAACGAATTAAAATCTCAAAACTATAAAACAGCATTTTGGTATTGGAAGAAAAGTTAATTCAGCAAAGAATAAATAAGAAACTATTATTAGAAAAACCTTTTGAAAAAGGTGGAAGAGTTCTACAAGGGATTTTATAAAAATTATAAAAAAGCAAGAAAAGAACACTACATTTACAATATATTCTGAATTGTCAAGAATTTTTAATAGTGAGTTTTTGAAATAAGCATGTGACAAAACAGAAAATTGATAAAATTATATATTAAATTTCGACTTGATGAAAATATACCAGATCAATGGAAAAATGCAGTAAAAAAAAATAAAAAGAAATGAGAAAATAAAGACCTAACAGTTTTCTATCAGTTTTTTACAAAATATTTCCCAAAATAAATACAAGTCAGACAGCTGAAAATTATGAACTCAAAGCAGCCAAAAAAACAAAGTGGATGTAAAAGTGGTTTTAGCACTGTACATTTACTTCCATGTAATAAGATAAGTTATAGAAATTTCATATCATTGAATATAAATTGCCATTGTATTTTGTAATAAAAATTATGAAAAGACGTTTGATTCTTTAAACGTTTTCACAGCATTTAAAACTTTGGCCCTTCAAAGTGTAAGCTTGTGATATTGTCATATTGTGAAGAATATTTGTCAATATACGACAGCATTAAATAGATTATATAATGATATTAAATAGATCAACACTGATAAGAATGTACATAGGGTGGTTTCATATCTCCATAATTTTTCACAGCAGTTCTGCAAGGAATACTTCATAAATTCAAATGGAAAGCTAAAACAATAAAAATGCATGGATCTTATTTATGTCATCTAGAGTTTGATATGATTTTTTTTTTTACAAATAATGCTCCAGAAATGTTGCAAGAGTTATCCTATGAATCAAAGGCAGTATAATCGAAGATTAAAGCTAAAACAAAATTAAAGAAATTCAGAAGAAAAAAAATTAAGATTGAAGAACAGCAATTTAAAAAAGTTAGCAATTGCATATATCTTAATCATATTTAATAATACAGAAAAAAAACATAATGAATGTTCAATTAAATTTAGATGGAGTGCTTTTGGCAGAAACACCTTAATATTAAATGAAAAATGGACAATATATTTCAAAAAACTTTTAATAGATGCATTTTAATTGTATCTGTTTATGGATCTGAGATTAGAACACTTAACAGAAGGGCAATATAGAGACTTCAGACCAATCAATGAAATGTGGCCAGATTTATGTTGGGAAGTAATAAAAAACTTTAAAGTGAAATGCATAGCAGTGAAAACAAATATATACTATTAAATTTATTGAAGTAATTAAGAACAAAATCAGAGATAAGCTAAACACATTAAAAGAAGGGATGATAATAGATAGGTAGTTGATGTCTTAAACTAAATCCCAAAAGATTGTAAAAAATCTAGGAAGTGGTCAGATGTGAATTAAATGGAAGAAATAAAAAAAAGTTTATTGATATGATCTGGAAAAGACACTGGATCAGAAAATGTACATTAACTGTTAAAAACATCATCATTCAATGAATTGATAATTATTGAAAGTGAGAGTAATAAATGATAATTACTTACAGCATACCACCACTGTTCATTTTTAATTACATGAATAAGTAATTGGAGCATTTTTAAAAATGAATCTCACCATTTTATACTTTGAGGATGACATTTCTTTCATGATATCAAGAGCATTACAAAATGGTAATCTTTTTTTTAAAAGATGTTAAAAGAAAAAATGGCAAAAAAATTTTAAGGGAATATTTTTATTTAAGATAGCTATAGCAAATAATTGCTTGTTTATCAAAATAGTGGTAGCTCATAATCTTATTAAGCTTACTTGTTTATGTGCAATATCAAACTATAAACTTAAAAATATAATTTTAATAAACAGTAAATGTTATCCTTTTATGTTAAAATACTCATATGTACACATATATAACATAAATGGTAGATTATAAAATTTTAATAATAAAAGTCAAGTCAACTAAAGTTATTTTAATGAAATTAAATATTAAAATAATTAGATTTCAATCATTCATATATATGTATAAAATAATTATTAAGTTAACTAATATCACTAATAAAGACTCAAAACACAGCGATAACCTAAGATCAAGTCATATCTTAGCAACTAAACATGAAGAAAAAAAAATTAAAACTCAATTACACAATTATTAATTATGATGCATTCAACAATAATCGAATACAAAATTGTGAAATGAAATAGTAATTTAATACATGATATTTACAAGAAGTCAATTCCACTATAAAAGCTAAATCAACTAATTTCCAAATTAGTTTCATTTTTTTACAAATGAACTAGTCACTATGCATATTTATTTTGCTGTGCTCAAATACCAAACACATCAGAATGATGGATCAGTAGTTTAGATAAATTTTCCTTATTTATAAAATCTTCATTAACAGAGAACTCATATCACTCAAGTAAAGAGTAAATAAATTACTCTCTAATATAATCGATAATAATTTTAAAAGTGAAATTATCTTTAATATATTAGAATTCTTAACGATATTCTAAACTTGAATTTCTAGTAATGTCATCACATTTATATATCTAAATAAATTTATTTTAAGATTTTAAGTTATAGAAAATGCATTGTGAGTAAAAACACTTTGCCATAGGATCAAATGCTATTGTTCTAACCTAAATCAATGTAACTATTCATTCCTACTGAAATGTCTAATATATATATATATATATATATATATATATATATATATATATATATATATATATATAATTCAATATCTAACTTCAATTTTTAATGAGATAACTTTATGGAAAGGGATGTTAACCTCATGCAAGAGAAATGTTTATGAAACAATGGAGTGTACTGATTGCCTCACTGATGATTGATGACCAAAAATAAAATAACTTTATTCTTAATGAACATTATTACTCAAATTATGGAAAATGAATAAGACAATATCATAAACTTTAAATACATCATATTATCTTTGTGTATCAATATCTAAAAATATTTAATTTTATTTCTTTTGCCTTTAAAACCTATTTACCTTGGAATAATTCATTTTGGAAAATCATTAGATGAAAAAATGAAAAGATTATTGGGTTAAATATATTTCTATTTAATAAAATTCAGGTATTTCTTACAGAGCAACTTGACAAGGTTAATAAGTAAACTTAATATGAAGGTAAGATTTTATTATTCTTGATATTAAATTCATTCACTTATGATAAGACAGAATTTTTGTTTATTATTAATTTAATTTAGTAATATTTATTTATTATTTGGTATAAATGACTAATATCCTTGGGTGAAAGGTCTTTTCTTTCAATGATAGAGACCATACATAGATGGGAGGTCTTATAGAAAATGGAATTTTCTCAAAAGGATTGGATATTACAAAGGTTTTCATACTGTTTAATTTAAATTTAGTTAGTATTATCATAATCTTTGGAATTATAAAATTTTATTTATTTTTACAACCTATTAAATATTGTTTATGTTATGATACATATCCACTATGGGATATAGAAGGGTATAATTCTAAAATTTATATACTCATATGGTAGAAATGTATGTAAAACACTCATAATAAAAGATTTTGTTATATAAAGATAAATTTAAATTGTTTTCAATTAATATTGTTAAGTTTATTTTAAATTTAAGAAGGTCTCTGATTTATTTAAATTATTTTATTTTTGTAATCAAATATAATTGAATACATATATCCACATATACATATCAACCTTACTTAACATCATGATAACTTGATTGGAAGAAATTTTGAGAATCTATCAAACTTTTATAAAAGTATTATTATTGCTACAGGATATCAATTGATCACTGAAGAGAGTTAAGTGTAAAATTAACCTTGATTTTGAATACTGAGCATAATGGAATAATAAATGAAGGTGAAGATTGGGTGAAATAGATGCAATCATGGATTAGCTTTTTATTACATCATTAATGGCATCCTTCATGAAGACCCTAGATCCAATTATAGTTAGATGCACTCACTCTCATTCCTTAAGAGAATATGAATCATTATATATGGTTTCAATCTTTAGGGACATGAAACAATAGTTTACCATCAACAACATCCATTAAAAAATTATAAATAATTTGTATGGAATATAACCTTGATCCATTGATTCATATAGCAACAATAAATAATTTCAACCATCAGTAGATTAAATAATTTTTATGTGAACTCTTAAAATAATAAATAATAAAATAAATAGACCTTAAAATAAAATAATGAATGATTAAATAGATGAATCAGGCATTTACAAAAAAAAAAAAAAAACAATTTTAAATTAGGCATTAAATTAATAACATCTTAAAAAAATTATTAGGTAAGAAAAGTTTTAAAATTACCCTAAAAAGGAAAAATATAGCATGAAATACTATGACAAATAATCCTTCCTAGTAAATAAGGAATAAACAAATTCATCAACAAGATAAAAAACATAATTCATGATTACAAATGGAAAAAAACTTAGTCAATACAATACTGAAATTTTTTGAAAAAGTACAAAATATTAATATTAATAAAGAAAAAGATATTAGCAATATTGAAAAAAGATCTTCAATGATCCAATTATCAGGAATCACTATAACTAAGAGTAACTAATCTACACAAACACCCATTCCTGCTGAATCGATATCTCGAACTAAGGTTACATTCAATGATGAAGGGTCTCCAGTAACCACACTCAAAATAACACAAGCTACAACACATAACATGACTATAGAACAAATGTTCCAAACCATCATAAATATGAAATATAATATGAAAAAACAAATAAACTAAAACAAGAATGATTTAGAAAAAAATTTAAAAAGTAATATGGAAATTGTTAAATCAGAATTAAAATTGGAAATGAAAAGTTTGGAGAATAAATTATCTAATGATACCGAATAGTTATCAATAGATCTAAATAATGTTCAAAGAGATAATATCAAGATGAGACAAGCCTTAGAAAAAATAAAAAAAAGATGTTGAAGAAAAATATATCAAATGTCAACAGAGATTCAAAGAATTTCAGATTAATATCATTGATCAACTAAATATTCAATGCAATGAATTGTATAGAACCAGAGAAATGTTTAAAAAAGAAATACATGAGAAATGAGAGAAAATACAACCAGAAATGCAAAAAGAATTACAAGAAGTAAATAATAAAATTAGTCAAATCTGTACGAATTAAATTAATGATTCAGACATTAATGAAGAATGAAAGAGTTGGGATAAAAATTTCAAACTGTTAGAAATTAAAATAACTTGTATATCACATGACCTATATAGCTTGCATTACCAATATGTAATATCTAAAGAGCCTGCTACTAGCTCTAAACAAGCTTAATTTTTTTTTATGATAAATGCTACAAGAGAAAATACATGAAGCTTTTATCTATGATGGTCCCCATCCCCAGACCGGTTTCGAGCTATGGCTCTCATCAGTGAGGAGCTAGGACATAAGATTCAAAATATTAACTCAAGCCAAGCATTTATCTAATTCTTAAATATTAAGAAAAAGATCCAAATCTTCAGACACCTACATGTCTTCAAACTCAGCTCTTTAACCAAAGAAACTATATGAGCCTGAACTAAATTCAGAGATCCCATATATTAGTAGGCTTAGCAATTTAATATAGCCAAAGCCCTAATAGCAAAATTATAATAGTAAAAATCAGTCATATATCACATGACCTATATAGCTTGCATTACCAATATGTAATATCTAAAGAGCCTGCTACTAGCTCTAAACAAGCTTAATTTTTTTTTTTTTTTATGATAAATGCTACAAGAGAAAATATTAAGAATTAGATAAATGCTTGGCTTGAGTTAATATTTTGAATCTTATGTCCTAGCTCCTCACTGATGAGAGCCATAGCTCGAAACTGGTCTGGGGATGGGGACCATCATAGATAAAAGCTTCATGTATTTTCTCTTGTAGCATTTATCATAAAAAAAAATTAAGCTTGTTTAGAGCTAGTAGCAGGCTCTTTAGATATTACATATTGGTAATGCAAGCTATATAGGTCATGTGATATATGACTGATTTTTACTATTATAATTTTGCTATTAGGGCTTTGGCTATATTAAATTGCTAAGCCTACTAATATATGGGATCTCTGAATTTAGTTCAGGCTCATATAGTTTCTTTGGTTAAAGAGCTGAGTTTGAAGACATGTAGGTGTCTGAAGATTTGGATCTTTTTCTTAATATTTAAGAATTAGATAAATGCTTGGCTTGAGTTAATATTTTGAATCTTATGTTCTAGCTCCTCACCGATGAGAGCCATAGCTCGAAACCGGTCTGGGGACCATCATAGGTAAAAGCTTCATGTATTTTCTCTTGTAGCATTTATCATAAAAAAAAAATTAAGCTTGTTTAGAGCTAGTAGCAGGCTCTTTAGATATTACATATTGGTAATGCAAGCTATATAGGTCATGTGATATATGACTGATTTTTACTATAATAACTTGTATAGAAAATGACAGAATATTGGAAAACCCCACATTAGAAAAATTGATGGAAGGCACAACAGAAATATATGATAAAGTTAATCATATGGATGAGCATTTAAGCAAAAATTGAAGTTTATTGAATTACAAATGTCTCAAAATACACTTACATGTCAAACACAACATAATGATATCCAACATAAAACACAGATAGAAAATAAGGAAACTGAATAAAAAATGGACAGTAGTAATAAATTACTAATACTAAAGAAAATGATGGAAGGAAAGGACCACAGAAATGAACAAAAATTAAAAAAAATTGAAGAAAAAATTGAAAGTAAAATAAACACTATGGGCATCAAAACCAAACAAACAGGCAATTACAGTTTGGCAAAATTTTAATGAATCTACTATGCTTGATTACCTTAATTGTCAATTAAGATATTTGAAAACATTCCATAATGGAAATGATTATCCAAATCAAAACAGCAACTAATGGACAATACTCACAATTATTATGATATATACAAAAACCAAAAGGGTATTATGTTCAACAAATTATGTAATATCTACAAAGGCCTATTTTTCTATTAAGTATTTAAATATAGATGCTTAATAAATTTATAATAAAAATGGACCAAAAGGATTATGACCATGGATATGGAAACATAATTATGTAAATTGGAATAATCAAAAAAGGACAAAAGACAAAAATAATATTGAACCAAATTGCCAATCAAAAATTGGAAATTAAACTATTCATTAAAATTTACACATGATAAATTTCTCAAAAGAACTCACATTACATAATGCAACACTTATAATGGTCTTTTCATCTTCATCAAATATACCAATACAAAGAGTTAATAAGCTTATAGTGAAGATGAAACCAAGGAAATTTACTACCCATAAATATGAAAACCATAACATAGAGAAATAGAATGAAATTTTTCTCTCTCTGTGATTTTTTTTAAAATAAATAAATAAATAAATAGACAATTAAATCAATTAATAACATAAAATTTTTACAACATGTAAATGTGAATTAATGCAATAGTTACCAGGATTACTGTCAAAAAATTAAGGAATGAAAGCATAAAGAAGAGGAAAAACACAATCTAAAACTTGTCTAAAATTATATTAAGGAATGAACTTTTATAAATAAATTATGGATTCATTTCTAAAACCCAGAATGGATTATACCACTATCATAAAAATGGAGTCTGATTCCTCATAAGTTGTCACATTTATCAATAAATTGCAACCAATATGTTTAAAGAATGCCAGAGAAAATCCAGTTAGTCTCAAGAATAAAGAGCAGGATCGACACCCTTAAATAGATGTATACGTAGAAGAGGAAAAACACAATCTAAATTTTTTCTAAAATTATATTAAGGAATGAACATTTATAAATAAATTATGGATTCATTTCTAAAACCCAGAATGGATTATACCACTATCATAAAAATGGAGACTGATTCCTCATAAGTTGTCACATTCACCAATAAATTGCAACCATTATGTTTAAAGAATACCAGAGAAAATCCAGTTAGTCTCAAGAATAAAGAGCAGGATTGACACCCTTAAATAGATGTATATGTAAAGTATGCATAGGCTAGCTAAAATAAAACTGAGCTGCAAATAACCAGATCTTCCACCATACTATTTCTTTGTATACCACTCTATATATAATAAATATGGCCTTAAGTAAATTAGACCTGATAACATTTAATATATTGAGAAAGAAAAGAATAAAAAGCAAGTAATCCATACATTAATATTACATGATAAAATATTAAATACATAGTAAATTATATTAACTAGAATGTGAATGAATCTATTGGATTCATACCTATTAAACTACATTTCAAGAAAGCAATTCCAAATTTATTTAAAAATTACCAAGCTCCAATTAAACCCATCCAGATTGATATAAAATATGATATACAAAAGGCATATCAAAGATTAATAAATAAATCAGAGCTGAGAAGTAAAAACAAAAAAAAATAGCTACCAATTTAAAATAGGAGACAAAGTTTTCTTTTTATAAAGACCCATAATCTTAGTAAACAATTCCAAAACAAATGCCATAAAGTCTAATCTATATAAAGGATCATTTACTATAATAAAACAAACAAGTCCAAATGCATTCTAGATAGATATAGATGGGGAAATGAAAGGTACATATAATGCCCATATTCTTAAACCATATTTTGGTCAACCATAAAGTATAGATAACAATCACATGCCGATTATAGGAGAATGAGAAGAGAAACAACACTAAATAAAAACCTAGGGATAATCATTTTAATGATGAGAGCACCCAGGATAATATAAAAAATTACAGATAACAAATAAAGTGAATATGAAATAAATTGCATGTCACCTTTATAAACCAAAATTGAAATATATATATATAACACTAAAAAACACATATACATTTTAAGTGTTGAAATTTTCTTATCATATTAAAAAATTTTAACCCTAAGTAAGGGAGATTGTAGGGGTAACTTACAATCATATTAATATCACTTGTTTATATGCAATATCAAACTATAAACTTAAAAATATAATTTTAATTAACCCTTTCAACGATTATTATTTAATTGGCTGAATGAGTTAAAAATCAAAACTTGTAATTGGACAACTCACAACTTTAACAAAATCTATTGTTAAAATAGATCACTTTTAATAATATAAATACGTTAGTTTCGTTTGTAAAAAGTATATTACTGAATTGTCAGATTACGAAAGCAAACGAAAGTCTTTTCAAAAATAAAATTTGATTTATAATTTAAAAAATATTCAATTGCGGTGAAATAAAAGTAACCGCTATTCAACCAACCAAAAAAGATTGTGTCAGTAATCTTTTTTTTTCACTTTAACGTTACGATCAATATGTAGCAATAAATAAATAATTCTTGGTAATATCTTAACTATTTTTCTAAAATAATTTGATTTTTAGTATTATTTTATCAATAATAATTTGTAATTCAATTCAAATATTGTTTAAAATGTTGTAAACATTCATTTATCATTTTCATAATAAAAATCAAAACGAACGTAACTTTTTACTTTTTGGCAGCCATTTCCCTTTCTGACAGAAGTGGGACAGCCAATAAGATTCAAGAAAAGTTGGTGAGGAGGTGGTGCTTTGGTTTTGTTTGACATATATGGTCATTTTTATTGATTTTTTACTTGTAAAATAATTCTGAAGAGGGCACCATCTTACAGAACTTTTGATTTTCTTTCGAATGACGTATATGTATACGTGGGATAAAAAGTAGCCGATTTAGAGTGACATCAAATCTTCTCATTTTTAGATGAGTCATGCATTCAAACGGTTAATAAACAGTAAATCCTTTTATGTTAAAATATTCACATATACATGTGCATTATAAAATTTTAATAGTAAAAGTCAAGTCAAATAGTTATTTTAATGAAATCAAATATGAAAATAATTAATTTCAATCATTCATATATATGTATAAAATAATTATTAAGTTAACTAATATCATTAATCAAGACTCAAAACACAGAGATAACCTAAGGTTAAGTCATATCTTAGCAACTAAATGTGAAGGAAATAAAATTAGAACTCAATTATGCAATTATTATTTATGATGCATTCAACAATAATCGAATACAAAATTATGAAATGAAATAGTAATTTAACTCTTCCATAGTGCAGCATAAGACTCATATTTCAGCATTTTCTGACATTATATTACTTATCAGAAAATAATAAATTTGACTTTATTTGATATTTTTGTTTACTAGAGAAATAAATTTAAAATGTTCACATTTTGTTTCTATAATTTTTTTTAAAAAAATGAGATTGTAATCAAAACAAAAAGATTACACATCACCATTTTAGAAAGATTATTTTCAGTTTACAAAATCAGTGTAATCTTCATTATTTCCAATTGTTTTTAAAAATCTGAACAAACATTTATTTATTTGTTATATCTAATAAATTATGCTTTAAAAGTTTAAATTTTTTGAATATTTATTGCAAAATTGTGATATTTTCATACTCATAAGTAGATTGCTTATGTAGAAGCAAAGCTTCTAAATAGATTCAGGCCATATTCATGTTAGTTCCTAATATAACATTATATTTTTGAAAATAAAGTATTTCTAGTCAAAATAAGTTATTAATAATTTATATTTCTTGATATCTAATAAATATAGTGTAAATTATTGTAAAAAAAATATCTAAAACTGTAATAATTTCACAAATAAACATGTTTTAATCATTCAAACTATTTTTTTAAACAATGTCATAAA
Source organism: Epiperipatus broadwayi (assembly GCA_028023455.1). Classification (NCBI taxonomy): domain Eukaryota; kingdom Metazoa; phylum Onychophora; class Udeonychophora; order Euonychophora; family Peripatidae; genus Epiperipatus; species Epiperipatus broadwayi. The sequence continues at coordinate 1,052,050 of JAQFVV010000200.1, read as the reverse complement.
ATACCAAATATTTTATGGTCTTGCCTTAGAACAGTAGATGAACATGTCAGGGTAGTGTTTATTTTCTTTTGATTGGTGGTTTTTTTATTTTCCTGCCATCTATTATAATTTTTGAATGAAATTTTTATATAATAAAATATACAGAAAAATACTCATTTTAACAAATAATACTTGCAGAAAAATTCACCAGGGTAGTGAATTGCTAAAAACCCTGAACATATTCATACAAAATTTATAATGGATTAACATATGCTAGATACTGGAAATTGATTCCACTATAAAAGCTAAATCAATTCATTTTTTACAAATGAACTAGTCATTGTGGCATATTTATTTTGCTGTGTTTGAATACTAAACATATCAGAAAAATGGATCAATAGTTTGGATAAATTTTCCTTATTCATAAAATCTTTGTTAACAGAGAACTCTAATATCACTAAAGTAAAGAGTAAATAAATTAGTCTAATATCAATAATAATTTCAAAAGCAAAATTATCTTTAATATCATAATTAGAGAAATTCTTAATGATATCATTCTAAACTTGAATTTCAAGAAAGACAAATGTCATCAAACATATTTATATATCTAAATAAATTTATTTTAAGATTTTAAATTATAGAAAATGCATCATGAGTAGAAACACTTTGCCATAGGATCAAATGCTATTGTTCTAAGATAAAGCAGTGTAACTATTCATTCCTACTGAAATCCCTAATATATACATATATATAATCTATCAAATTCAATATCTAACTTCAATTTATAGTGAGATAATTTTATGGAAAGGAATGTCAGCATCATGCAAGAGGAATGTTTATGAAACAATGAAGTATACTGATTGCCTCACCAATGATTGACAATTGGAAATAAAAGAACATTATTCTTAATGAACATTATTACTCAAATTATTGAAAATGAGTAGGACAATATCATTAACTTTAAATGCATCATATCATATTTGGGTATCAACATCTATGATTATTTAATTTTATTTCTTTTGTTTTTAAAGCCTACCTACTTTGGATGAATTCATTTTGGAAAATCATGATATGAAAAAAAATGGAAAGATTATTGGGTTAAATATATTTCTATTTAATAAAATTTAGGTATTTCTTGCAGAGCAATTTGACTAGGTTAATAAATAAACTTAATATGAAAAAGATTTTATTATTCTTGATATTAAATTTGTTCACTTATGAAAAGACAGAATTTTTGTTTATTATTAATTAATTTATTAATATTTGTTTGTTTGTTATTCAGTAGAAATGACTAATATCCTTGGATGAAACATCTTTTCTTTCAATGATAGAGACCATACATAGATAGGAGGTCTTATAGAAAATGAAATTTTTTCAAAAGGATTGAATATTACAAAGGTTTTCATTTATATTTAGACTGTTTAATTTAAATTTAGTTAGTTAGTGTTATCATAATCTTTGGAATTATAAAATTTTATTTATTTTTGTTATGATACATATCTACTACAAAATACGGGAATGTGTAATTTTAAAATTTATATTACTAATATGGTAGAAATATATGTAAAACACTCATAATCAAAAATTTTGTTATATAAATATAAATTGTTTTCAATTAATAAATATGGTTAAATTTATTTTAAATTTAAGGAGGTCTCTTATTTATTTTATTTTCATAATAAAATAAAATTGAATATATATCTTCATATTCATATCATCCTGACTTAACATTATGATAACTTTATTGGAAAAAAAATTGAGAATCTATCGAACTCATATAAAAATATTATTATTGCTCAGGATATCAATTGACCCCTGAAGAGAGTTATGTATAAAATTAACCCAGAGTTTGAATACTGAGCATAATGGAATAATAAAGAGCGGTGAAGATTGTGTGAACTGATCTAAGTTGTATATGTATTGAATGTTTAACCATTAAATTATCATATTTGAAATGGATGCAGTCATGGATTAGACTTTTATTACATCATTCATGGCATCCTACATAAAGACCCTAGCTCTGATTACAGTTAGATGTGTTCACCCTCATTACTTTAGGGAATAAGGACCATTACAATATGTTTACAATGGTCACTGAACCAATCATCATATAATAAAGTCCTATTATAAAAAAAATAAAGCTATATATCTATATATAAAAATTATTAAACACTTTTACTAGTGGAGGAAGTGTTCTCATGTTAACATCATAATTTTTTATTTTTAACCATCAGAGCACTAATCTCTGCAGATATATTCACTATTTCCACACCATGTTATCATATACGAAATTTTTATGTTTATTCTGTAATTGCAAAAATGCCTTTTTTTTTCTATTTAATTCTAAACATGAACTTCTTTAAACGTATATAAAAACTAATTATTTTATAATTTATAATCATCAATACTCTTGTCACCTATTTCACAATAATTTTTAAAATTCTGCATAAAATGCATACTTTTTGTTTTTTCTCGGTTGTGGTTTGAGATCAAATTGATAATTTTGAAGTGATAAATTAATATATGTATAAGAATGAAAGAGGGATACATAAAATATTATAAAGAATAAATAACACTTGATCATACAATGATAGATAAATAGGTCCTTGGGAGGGGGATACAAGAAAAAAGATTCCAAATATAAAATTCATCTACATATGATTATACCAAAGTTTGGGTAATTGTATGTAATGGAAATGAAATAATAATAATAATAATAATAATAATAATAATAATAATAATAATAATAATAATAATAATAATAATAATAATAATAATAATAATAATAATATGTTTACTAATAGATCACTTGTAAAAAGATACTTTTTTGTACCAAAATTGAACAAAATCTATCTACTATAGATATTTTCTTAGTAGAACGCTCCTTTTTGCAGACTCATGTTTGAAACCTTCTATAAAAATTAAATATTATTCTTTTTTCCTGTAGTCTAAACAGCCTAATGAATCTTGTACATAAAAATTTGACATGAATAACTCATTGACTACTTTTTAACAAATTACGAGTAAATAGAGATAAAATGTACACAAACATATATATGTAAAAGGGAAATAAATTAGGCATCCTTATTAACAATAATTTTATTTCAACAAATTGATATGAATATCATGTTATGGAGATAATGTATGTTTTAATAATAAAAATAGTTTGAATAAATATATTTGGCAAAAATAATTGTCCTCTTCTCATAGTTAAAACTCAGTTTAAATTCTCACTTCAAATATTTACTTTTAAATACCTGTATTGAATAAATGTGTTCTATCTCCCCTGACCCCCTCATCCCACAACAACAACAACACATTTTACATAAGAGAAAAAAATAGAAATGTAAGTGTAGAATATGTCAACAAATAAAAAACAAATTCAGGATTTTTAAAAATTGAATATAAGCTCTTACTAGTCAATTGACTAGAAATTTTTCATGAACAGTTTTTTAGATATCTTATATACTTATAACATTAAATTGTCCATATCAAATCTCCAAGATTTGATTCCTCTTTTGGATGATATTCAAAATAGATGGAATATTATTTCAAAATTTTAGCAAGACTATCTACAATTCTAACACAGCTTTTTCCATGATTTTTATGCTAGTTGCTTCATGCATCCATCATTAAGATGATTCCCAATTTATTCTCAGATAGATATTTAGTTACGTCCGACTTGATTCGATTATCATATCAGCAGAGTATCATTTTATGACTTAACTAAAGTGGAATTTTCTTTTTTACAAAACACCATCATTTTAAAACCTTCCCGATAAAACATAAGCATGAACTCCATTGGTCAGCACATAGTAGGAGTCTCTAACCAGTCATCCTGTGTGCCTTATTAGCTTCAACAAAAAGATGCAATTGCTTTAAGAAATATATTAAAATGTACTTTTTCAACTTTTACTTATAATCAATATCCAATATTAGAATCAATTGGTAATTTTATGGGTTCTGTTGTAGAATTTTATTTTACTTCTTGTTTCAACTGACTTTTAAGTTGATGGCTTGACTTCAATGCTCACTAAAAACTATTTAAAAAATTATTTTCGTTTTCCTTTTATAGATAATCTGCATAATGCAAAAATTAGCTGTTCTATGTGCACAGAATGCTAAAAAAGAGGCAAAATCTCCATACATTAGGGAATCGTGATCATGCGATGCATAGAATGTTGCTGATAGAGATATTATGTATAAATATTTTTAAAGCTCTTTAACATACGAGTTAAATGCATTATTTTATTAAAATGTCATGTTTTTTATAGAATAAATTAATTTTTCACACTTGATAATAATTGTTACAAAAAACATACATTTAAGAAACACCTTTTACATAATAATTAATAGTTCAATCTATCCTTTGAGATTTTAGTGCTACAAATGAAACCCTTAATCTATATGTTTAAATACAGGTAATTAGACGACCAAACTTTATTTTATATTATAAAGCTCTTGTTACTCTTAAATAACACACCATCCTCTCCATACTCAAACGATTACATTTTTAATTTAGCAAAATGTAGGAGTATGGCTGTTTATGATTTTTTTTTTTTTAAAATTGAATTATATACATTCATAAATTAAATATGCGATTTTTTTCGCATGCGTTAGTGAAGCTGTAATCACACTATAATGTTTAATATGCCTGCTTAGCGCTTTCGAGATTTAGTATTTAAATCTCGTATTCATAGCAGCTTCACTAACGCATGCGAAAAAAATCGCAGATTTATAATCACAATTTTTATTAGTGAAGAGAAAAACAATTTATTCATAAATTAAATAAATAATAACTAATCTTTTTTTGTCTTATGCTAAGGCTTTAATAAACACTATGAATTTTCACATACATTGTTATATAAACAGTTCATGCCTATTGCTCTTTAAACATATATAAGAAAAACGTACTATACATTGCTTACATTCATCTATATTTCTTTTAAAGCTATGACCCCCAAAATGGGACAAGTATATAGAAGGACATTTGATCAAACTTGCAAAGTTAAAAAAAAATCAGTTTCTGCATAATATATATATATATATATATTTACTGGTTATATAAATTAGTCTATCGTTATGGTATGAAATGGATTGTAAAATTGTTTAAACCACACCTATTTAGAAACAATTTAAATCAAAATCAAATACAAACTCAAACTTAATAAAATAAACTAATTGTACAGGATATTTTATCAACCTTGAAAAATTAAAAAAACAAAACATTTCTGCACAATAAGCAGTAAACTTTTTAGTTCATAATTAGCTCATTGTGGCAAAAATCTCAATTTCTTTTTACTAATAATTGTTACCTTCCCCTCTCTATTTAAAAATGTCAAAAATAGCACCAAATTTCAACTTTAAGAGGAATAAATATTCCAACCAATAGATGGAATTTTAAAAATGGGCTACACAAAAATATGCTTGTATATTATATTAAAGACAAGGTTAATTCAATTTATAGCAGGAAAACATTAAAAATACCAATATAACTTTAATGCATATGCTGTTTAATAATAAAGATGTTTTTATATAAATAGGAGATCATAGTAACTACTGGTTTTATTTATATTGATTAAAAGAATGTTGTTGATATATTGTGACTTTTTATAATACTGGATTTATGGGAATATTTTAGCGCTCCACTTGCTGAGATAATCTAAAGAAATGTTATATTTATTGTTCTCATTGAGAAGACATGAAGGATAGAATATTATATTAGAAAGCTGCTATCAGAAAGTTAAAATACACCATAGCAAAATAAGAACCAAATTGTTCTATAAGTGGATGTATTTGTGTTTCTCATATTGGTTTGAATAGTCATCGCACAACTCATTCCTAGTATATTATTTTTTGTCTTATTATCTTGTTTTTCGTCTTTGAATTTGAATGGTTATACTTGTTGGCTAGTGCAATTAATTAAAATACAAGATCATTTATTCTTTTCATATTTTATTCACACGCCCTTTATTTTTTAAAAAAAAAACTTATTCATAACTAATTACAAACTTGCAAAATTTATTTTTTTATTACATATTAAATGTAATAAACAATATTTTGTTATATTGTTATTAGTTTAGATTTTAATTAAATCTACATTTTAAATTAAGCAGTAATATTCTGCTGTTGTACAATATACTAAAGTATACAAAACATGCCCCTTCCCCCACCCGAAAATATTTTTAATAGTATTTCTTTTCTTTTTAAAAATATAGTCTTATTAGATTACATACATACATTTTTTGACAGATTTGGTGCAACATAAGAATTGATAATAGAAATTAGCTCCTCTGACTTTAATTTAATTCATTTTTTTCTATAGAATTGCTAACTGATTTTAATTATAAAGAAAAAGGGCTTTTATTTTAGTCATACAAATATGTAATTTTTTCAAATGCTAGCCATAACAGGTTTTTATCAAAACTAATGAATCTCATTTTTTAAAATGATTTTGTAGGGAATTTATTGTATAATAAATATTTATAATAACATTTGGTCAAGGAAAATATTTACAAATCAATTTTATTAATCGTAGATAACCGTAGACTTACTATCTTTTAATTTCTTAATACAATTTATTGCATTATCTTCACATATTTAAACCAATTTTTAAGTTCTACATATGCTGAGAAAAGGCTTCAAAAACATTTTATTTCTAAATGTACCACCATCAGGAGAACTGGTCAATTGCTGTTCTCTTAGTTTTTATGATTGAATATCCTATACATTTCACACAAACAAATAAAAATTATATACTTAAAATATTAAAAATTTAATGAAATGTAAATTTATTTTTAATTAATTGGTATATAATTGTGATTAATTTAGTTGTTATTAATTTGTTTTTATTTATAATTTTTCATTTTCTAAATAACTCTGCACTTTTTATTTAATGCAGTGGTAAAAATAATGAATTATAGAATTTAAACTTTTTGGATGAAGGTCAAGGCCATTTCTGATGTGTAAATGATCTCCTGAGCAATTAACTATTCGATTATTTTATATTTTTTATATACAGTATCTCTACAAATTATTTTTTATAATATTGACTACTTAATTAGTTCACAATTGGGATTGCTATCATTATCCTTTTCAGTTATTAATAATCCATTACAGAATGATGATCTTTCCCAGTTTTTCTGATTCATAAGTCATCTACAAACTTTTTCATCAAAGCTATTTCTTTTTAATTAATATTGCTGAAGAAATAAACACCCTAAAAGTTATGACCTTTTGCTTGATGCAATATATATATATAATCGAGATTTTTTAAATATATAAAACAATGAAACATTTAAAAGGGACTAAAAACAAATCTTTATGAATACTAATAGCAATAATTAATTTAAATTTAGTTGATTTTTAATCAATAGTTGTTATGCAGTATTATTTTTTAAGCTTTTATTATTCTTTTTTTATATCTATTTTTTTTTAATTCTAACAAAATCATTAATTCAAAATTGCTAAGAAACCAACAATAGTTCTTATATAGACATTTTAAAATTCAGCATCTTCTTGCTAATTGAATTGATGGTTCACTTATGTTATAAAAGGATCTTTATGTTCTTCTTTATATATTCATATAATTACTACATATTCCATTATTAGTTTTAATTTAGACATCTGGTAAATATCATTTACCATAATTCCTCTACTTTTCAACTGATTATCCTTTAAAAATACATCTAACAGTTTTCATGATGCTTTTCAAATTCTTTTTATAGATTTAGTTGTGCTGCTTTCTCATGTAAAGTGTTTAAGATTTTAAATAATCTTGTCATAAATATAAGGGCTATTTTTTTTTTTTTTTGTAGAATTCTTTTATACATTTCATGATATCTCTTGTTTTTGAAATCTTTTTTTTTTTAAATTGTTGAAATAATTTTTCAGGCCGCAACGTATTGTCTATATATTTTTAAGACTTTTGCAGGCTGTTATAAATAATTTTATTATTTTTCCATCTTCAGGTGTATTATTTCTGTTAAGATTTTTTTTTTTGATTTATTGTTGCATTTTTTATCATTACTGCTTATAAAGCAGTCTTAATAGAATAACAATTATTTTTTTCTTAGATCCTGTGATTAATGAATAAGAATAAAATGCTAGCAATCTTAATTTTCCTGGCTAAAATATCAAAAATAGTTGAAGAAAAAAAAAGATATAAGATGAAAAAACTTCTTTTAATCTCTCAGAATCATTTTTTTTTCTTGCTAAAATACTTTCTTTTTTGAGTGATAGTCTTTTTAGTATTTAGAAAGGCACTCATTATTATTACTTTTTTTACTACTACTACTACTACTACTATTATTATTATTATTATTATTATTATTATTATTTGCATCAATTTGTACTTTAATATGAAAGTAAAAGATAAACAACACCCAACTAGATAGTAAAATTGTTGGGATTCATTCTTCAATAACATACATCAGCTAGACTTATAGAAACACACACATGAATTTAATATTTCACTTGCTCTAAATCTTCCTAAATATTTTTGTAAAATTATAGTCACTACTTGATAGCAAATTACAAATGTTGAAATTTACGCATAACCTGATGAAATAGCGACTAATCATTGAAATATAATTTAGCAATCATACTTTGGCTACATATAATTGACCACTTATATATTATTCATTTTGTAGATGCTATTTATTAAATGCCAATAAATCTGGAGAGGTGATCATCCATTTGATTTTTTGTGGCAATACACCCACTATTGATTGCTACATGAAAAAAAAAGGCAAATTATATATATTATACACACACATATATAAGATTTTTAAAATTAGATGACGGTTAATTTGTTCGTGGCTGTTATGAAAGAGACAGATGATTATACGTCATAAAGATTAAACAATTATCCAAAGAACATTCTAAAAGACTTCAATATTTGTTTTCATTGGGAAGATATGGCAGAGGATATAGAACGGAGAGTTGCAATTAGACATGGTAATGAAATATATCAGCAAGAAAGGTATGATGGGAAATTAAAAATAAGAATTTTAAAATATCTAATAAGCAGATCAATGGATCAGCATATTTTATATATAAATTTATTGTGATTTACAGATTGGTTTGTATAAAGGCAAAATTTATCTCTACCGCAATTGGAATGACCAAATTTCTTGGCGTTTTTTTTTTTTTTTTGCTGCTGATGATGATAGATAATCTTTTTTTTTTAAAAAAAAAAAAAAACAACGTTTAAAATGAAACCTTTTTATAATAAAGTACTGTGCATGCAAAATACAAAATTTATAGGAGTACTAAATTTGTTTCCTAGGTCGATGATTTAATAAATATTTATTTAAAAGCTTCTTTTTGCTGTTTAAATATTAGAATAATTTTAATAATTTTAATTGTTTTTACTACTAAACAATATTTATTTTTTGTATTAAAACAAATATTTTCATTTTTTTTTTTTTTTACTAAGTAACTCATCCATTCTATTAAAACAATCTTTTTATTGGCTTAAAAGAAAACTAAGAACAATATATTTGAAAGAATAACACTCAGGCAATTGTTTTATCTTTTAAATGAGTTTACTAAGCAAAAGGCTACATGATTTTTATTTTCCTAATTAAATATATATATATTGTTTGTATATTTTTAAATTACTAGCAACATAACGCTTTTAATTTGCCAAATAGTTTTTAATTATATTTTGTTTTATATAATTAAAAAGACTTTTTTCAAAAAAACAAAAACAAATAATTGTTTAAAAATAGTTATAAGTCTAATGAAAAAAAAAAGTTCTGACTTTTGATAAGTCAAACTAAGTTTAAGACAGTTAAAATAAAAAATATACCTCACCGATCTACACCAAGCAGAATATCAGACCATTTTCTTTCCGTATGCATGTATTTCTCCAACAATCTATGTTCTTCGGTGAGATAGTGATATCAATCTGCCACAACGCTCACTACATCATACTCACTCAATATGAAGTGTTTTCTATCTTATTTTAACGACTTATAAACATATATTTTAAACTATTTGATTTTTATGAATGTTTTTTAATCTCAACAACACAATACAACCATCCATATATATATATATAAATTATATATATTATTTTAAAAAATATATTTATTGACATGACAAAATTTTGTACAGTTGAATATTATAATACACTTTGTTAATGTTGGCTCAATTCCATTGCTGGTATTGGCTTCTTGCATCAAGGCTGGCTTAGTATATATTGCATATATTGGGAGGTCAAACAAAGTAGAACCTGATTTTCATAACTTGAAAACATTAAAATAACCCCGAAAGTAAATCGTAAATATATATATATACATGATTAGAATCACAATCTTGTAATTATAGTACTTCTTTTAAAATGTACAGTTCAATAATATTAATTGTATTATTTTAAAACAAATAAAATAGTCAAATATGCATGTGCATTATAAAAGACCAGCATGGTTTATTGACTTGTGCTCCTACCTGCAGTGCTCTTGACCTATTATTTGAATTAAAATAAAAGGTTGAAATATTTTTTAGCAAACTTTCTCTGTAGAATTACCACTGAAAAAGACCCCCCCCCCCGCGCAACATTCTATTTCAAGACTCTTTTACCTACCGATTTATAAAACCAAATAGCTAGTAGTAATTTAAATTGCATCAACATTTTCATGGAGGGTTAATGACAGGAAAAATCGTTCCTATTTATTATCTAACATTTAAGAAAATGATTTATATACTTATTAAAGACTCAAGTACTATTTTATAATAAAGCTGTAAAAGTTAGCTTATTATTATTAAAATTTATGATGCATGTTTTTACATAGAACAATAAACAAATTGAGCTAAACAGATAGCAACTATATTATTAAATTAATTAAGGCATCAATAATCGGTAAAGGTTTACTTTAGCGACCACAGCATAAAAATCATGTTCGCCCTCTAGTTTTCAAAATTATAAGTAAATTATTATTCGAAAATCTTACGTATATACTACTATATTACAATTACATTAAAATGTAAAAGATAAAAAAAATATTTACCATTTTAAAGAAGTTGAAATAATTGCACTAGTTTAATTAAAATAATTAGTTTAAATTATTTGAAATTTAAGAATTTAAACTATCGGCATTTATAACTTAAGAATTTAAACTATCTCGATGGTTCTCGGTGGAATAGATGACAATGGGGAGCCATTGGTCATCGAAATCGACGAAACATATTATTTCCACAGAAAATACCACAGGGGGACTACATGCTTCTTGACAGAAGTTGCGGATAGAACGGCTGGCTCATTGGAGGCCCTAATCCAGCAGTACATTTTACCAGGGACTCGCATAATTTCAGATGGCTGGGCTGCGTACAATAATATCAGCAGACTTAGCAATGGGGTGCACATGCATTCGGTTGTCGTCCACCAGGACAACTTCGAATCCCGAAGAGACATACATACCCAGAATATTGAGAATATGTGGATGAGAGCCAAGCGTAAGCTGAAATTCCAATCTGGTACCAGCAGGGCTTTATTTTCATCGTACCTCCAAGAATTTGCCTTCCGCAGTAGATATAGCACTGCCGCCCTTTTCTCCAACTTCCTGCTATGCATAGGGTATAATTATGCTTAAAAAGGTAAATTATTTTTTATTATTATTATCTTTACGTTTTAATTAATAAATATTTACTGTAATTGTAATATAAGAGCAGATACGTAAGATTTTAGTTCTAATTTTAAAAACTAGATGGCGAATATGCCCTGGTCGCTAAAGTAAACCTTTACCCAATAATCAAATGTTTTGCGTCTGAAAAGGCCATGTGATTGTTCTAGTACCAAAATGACAGATTGAACTAAGAACCTATCACTTTACCATAGAATTAAACCACATAGAACATATAAATAATAAATCGTTTTAGCTTGGTATAATACTCTATCGTATTACAACACATACTTATTATATTAAGAAGTACCTTAATAATTAGGATATATGTATATCAAGTCGACTTTACAACCGAGTTTTATGCTTTAATATTTTAGTAACTTAAAGTACTTTCAACATATAATACTAATTGATATCAAAACTATAGAAACGGTAGATTCGGAGTACTTTATATATATAGTATTCATATATATATACATGTTCATATGAATGTTTTCATGGGTTGCAGATATAAACAACATATTTAGCGGGATCATCCGTGTAAGATTTTAATTTAAAAAACTCCAACGTTTTGATTTGATCACACAAGCCCTCAATGTGATCAAGTCGAAACATTGGAGTTTTTAAATTAAAATCTTACACTTTTGAAGCCGCAATATATATATCACATAAATTACTATGTCAAAAAATGAACTCTAAGGAATAAATCATCGTTTAAAAATGGAGTTATAAATTACTAAACTAAGCTATTTAATATTTGATGAATTTTACAATCGCTGCGTTTTAGATTTTTATAAACTATAGAATGTAATCATATCCTTGCAGATTGAACATCTCTGTTTAATGGCGCTTGTGAACGACATAGTATATTGGAGATCATTTATCTTTTTCACATGTGCGTGGTCATGTGTATAACTTATACGAGATAAAGTGGTTGACTGAAGGAAGCTTGAAAGTCTGTGTTCAAATCCCCTATATTTAGAATACCTGCATTTAAAATATTTCTATAGTTTATTATAAAGTAATATTGTGATTTGCTTTTAAAAAAAGTTTATAGACATGAAGAAGTCTGTGACAAAACAATAAAAAAGCATGTAATCATTGCCAGAATAGTTGGGCGTTACTTCCATTGTAACAATAACAAAGTTCTTATGACATCTTAAGATGCCTAAGAGTTGAAATTCTCTGAAATTAAAACTTTAATTAAATCAAAAATTTTACTAAAATTTATTGTTGAAAAACAAAGAAAAAAAGTAATATAAATTACTCCAGTTATTTTGTTTACAAATAAAAAAATTGAAATGTAAAATTTAAATATATAATTTCATAAAACTACCCCCCCCCCCTCAAAAAAAAAAAAAAACACTTTACATCTCTCTCTTTTTTTCCCCCCAAGTCTTACGACCAATTTAAAAAACAATATTTTATATACACAACAAATCCAATTATTTATTAACAATTGATATTATGAGAAATAACTGACATTCAAGGACAAACTAATATAAACGACGATCTAATGCTATTGTTTGTTGTTGATAATGTGTGGTCCAGTTAACTCAATCTGTCTCTGAAAAAAGAATTTAACATGATATATATATATACAAATATGTGTTTATGTATTCATGCATAGTTTGTCTATTACATTAAACAAAGTTTTTATCAGTATTAGAGATTGTTTATAAATAATAAGGATCACTTACCTATTTTCTACATGAGTAAATCGAATATTTTTCTTAATGAAAATATCAGACGACATTATTCGATTGTCTTTATAGAAATATACAAACATTTTTACACACGTATGTGCGCGTGCATGTAAATATCCTGGATACAACTTTACTTTGGTATAGTAATTTAAAATATAATAAATTTAAAATTGCTTATCATTAATGTAATATTTAAGGTTAAGCGAATTTTAATATGTGTGTTAAAATATAAAGCTCCTTAAAAGTTACTATTTATGCGCGGTAAACGTATCAAGTTTTAAAAATTTAAGGTACACTTTTATACATTTATCCACATATAATATATATAAATTATAAGTAAGTTAAAAAGTTATTAATAAATAAGCACAAATTAAATACATATATAATCTTTGCTTGGTATTAATTAGAAGTTTATAAATCATTTGTTAGTAGAATTGATAATAATAAAAAAAACCTGCAAATCAGTTTAAAATCAAGAAACCCAACGAACATATATATATATATATTATCATGGATGCACTGTTGCATATCAAAGTATAATTTTTGAGTGTGCTGTATATATTTAATTGTACATCTTTACAAAAATATTTATAAAATTTTAGAAACTCTAGTGACGTATAAAAATATTTTGTTTGTTCGTTTAAAACTTTTAAAGAAATTATCAATTAATATATATATATAAACAAAAAAGAAATGGCTATTTTTCATTAATATATGTAGGGTAAGATGTTAAAGCAGATGATTTAAGAGTTCGTTATAGAACAGCATATAAATATAAAGTCACACAAACAAAAATGTCCGTTACATAAATTATTACTTTGCCCAAATCTTAATGCAATTATAGAAACATTCGCGCAATAAATATTCAATTGACTTCATAAAAATTAAGCAAACGCTAACATTCTATACTATAGGTGTGTGTCTGTATATATATATAAATTAATCAGTCTTCATATGCAAAGAAAAAAAAAATTAAAACAAAATCTATTTACTTATATCTGATGGTCTTTGAATTAAATTGTGAACTATATATCTATCGATATTTTTTTCAGGCCTAAGTGTGTCTTCTTTTCTCTCTCTTTTTCTTTCTTTATATAAGCACTAACATGATATTTGTATCAGATTCTACGCTCGACGGTGGGCAGATAACTAAGCAATGGGATATTATGAGCAATCAATAACACTCGGCCATCGTCCGTAATAATTTGCCATTGCTTGCTGTCTTCTGATATCAATTTATTCTAACATTTTAATTTTAAGAGCTATATCATCAGTTAATGTGCCTTACATCGTATATAAAGGGAAATACACACACACAGTATATATAACTTTAAACCATTTGGTAAATTAATATGAAAAACTTATAAATTGTGTATAAAGTGATTATCCAATTTATTGTAAAACATTAAAACTGAATATTAACAGGAATTAAATAAGGTAAAATGTAATTCTTATCCACACAATTATATCTGCATTCGTAAATAAATAAATATACATTATAAAACATTACGTGTGATCTTTTCTTTTTTTGAAGAATAATGGAAAATAGCATTTGTATAATTTTATTAATATTGTATTTATAAATAAAGCTACTTTATCACGCAGACGTTTAGTTAATTTAAATATCATCTTGTAAGTACATTTTGTAAATAATAAGAACTTTATATATACATGTACAAACATATATAAATATAACATTGCAAACATTGATATACTTATACGGTTTTAAATTTTTTGTTTAGATTTAATAAATCGTAGGTAATGCGAATAAAGTTTTGGGATGATAAAAACATGCACATTCGCAGCTCAAATTTTCTAAGCAAAATTTTATATTACATATATTTTTGAATAATGGGTGGCTTATTAATAAAACCACAGAAAAATAAATAAACTCACACACGATAGTCTTTACAGATTTACATTCTTTACTAATTTAAGAATGCCAAATGTATTTTAAAACAAATAAACAAAATCTTTTAGTAGATCTTCAATATACTTTATTATATAACGCCACCTATCCGTACAATCAGTCAACACACATATTATACAGAACAAATAAATAAATTAGCCATTATATAAGTTACAAAGTAACTGTTCATTTGTATGCGTATTTCTATAATATAATGGTGGACCATTTAGAAATTGCTATATTTACAGTCGGGACCCAGCCCATAAGTTCTTTCTTTTTAAATTTTATTATTGTTTATTATTATTATTTTTTTTAGTTAGTACAATTTTTTTTTTCCACGGTTGTTTCAATCCCTATATTTGTGGTATATATATATATTTTATAACATACTAAGCAAAAATTTGATCAAAGCACATGGGTAATCTATAGGGATAGTTTCATTTGCACTATATTTAACAATGAATTTTTCACATTTTTTGATTGTAAAATGTATATATGTACACACACACATAAATATATGTATATAAACGCGTATACTTTTATATAAGCGCACATATACATGTATGTAAATATATTTTTATATATTATATATTTATGTAATATTCTCATATATATATACCTTTTACACGCAAAACACGTTTTAGATATATCTACAAGGTATAAAATGATCTACATATTGTAGAGCACCAACATAAAAACAGCTTTTGAACAAATAAAAATAAGTATTTTACACTGGGTATAAAAATTTTGAGCAGCTACAGAATTTTTCCCCATTTTAGACTAAAAAAAAATAATAAAAATAAAAATAAAACATGGCGTTGTCTTTTGTTATTAAAATATAATTTTGCAAAACATTTAGCCAGCTAAGTTGGTGCTCATTTATTTTGAAATATAAACTATAATTTTGTTTTTTATTATTACTTTTAAATAATTAACTAAACCCTAAACATAGTGCATTATATAATTTGTAATTTGCCCTTTAAAATTTTTTTCTTTCATTTTTTTTAAATAGTAAAAAAATAGTACTTATATTTATTGCAAAATTTACACACAATGCATTGAAAATATTATACTTTTATAATGACTTCAAATTGCATATTTTACTACTTTACTTTTTATTATTAATATTTGATCGTATAATTAAAAAATAAAAGAATTGGCGAATTAAAATTTGAAATGTGATATAAAAATCACTAATAGTTTTACTAAACTTAGATTTAATTTAAAAAAAAAAAAGGAGATCATCTTTAGAGTTCCAACTTAGCTGAATTCAACAGAATACTGAAAAATTCCCTGCATTAAACATGACAGTTACTCTAATAACACAAGCTGGAGTTCCCAAATACTCATGTTTCTGTCTTTGGTTTAACATCTATAGAACACTAATGAGGTTCTATCTAGTAAATATTTTTGTTGCCATTGTCTCTGAAATTATATACATTTTTTTTTTAAAGTTTAAAACAAAATTTAGAAAAAAAAAGTGTAAGTAAAACCTAATTGGTATTTTTTTTCTTTTTTCTTGTTAAAAAGGATTATGAACATCTCACTCTTTGGGAATCGAGTTGTTCTGACATTTTGTTTGTGTGTATTTTGTTTGTTTGGACACAGTGCCTGTAAAAGGTACAGTATAAGACCAGTGCCATTAGGATTCCGGGATTAGTTTTAATTTTATATATTTTAAATCAGTTTTTTTAGTAAGTTTGTGATTAGAAGTCTGAACAAATGCATTTTAATCACTTTTCACCAAGTTTTGTCAATGAGTCTACTGCCATTTGCTCTTGTTGTCTTTCAAGGCCATTCACCATATTTTCAATATTTTTCAGTTCATTTGTTGAAGTAGTTGGGGTACCTGAACCCATTACTTCATCACTGGGTGTTGATGATGATTTAGGACTTGAATTTGAAAGACTGTCCACCGGGCCAGGTGACATATCTTTGGCAGCAACTGTATCAGGTGATCCTGCAGCTGGGAGTGGTGTTGTTGTAGTCACCATTGTTGTATTAGTTACTGGTAATGTATATGGTGTAAAACGATGATGCCTTGTCCTTGAGCTTAGAACAGATCCAGATGTACTAAGTCCAGAAGCCAAAGGAAAACCAGGATGGAACATAGGATGACCAGCAAAGGCCAAATGAGTATTAAATAATAAATTATGTCCAAAAGGGAGTGTAGGTGGTCCATGGGAATGTGTAGGTGTAGGTGATCCTAAACTGCCAGGAGAACCTGCAGAAGATGTAGGAATGTATTGTAAGGGTAATGAATGAGACATATTTTGTGAACTTCCTGGCATGAGCAATTGTCCTAAATGTAAACTAGCAGGATGGTTAACATTAGGATACATACCATGTGGGTAGAGGTAAGATAATAAATGAGGATGATGTACAGAAGGTTGGACAGTAACATTAGGAGGGCTAGATTGTTGAGAATACATTTTAACACTGTCTCGAGAATGTTTGTCATCCTGATCTAAGCTATCTCGACTAGATGTTCCCGAAGGTTTGTCTAAATAATCATCATCTCGGTCACCAGATGAAATTTTAGTAGCACCACATTCAGAATCCTCTTTAGAAGATACAACTTCCTTTTCTGTTCCTTCATCTGAACTACTGCTATTCCCATGATCTCTTAGTTTTATATCTCGGTTGTTGTTAGTATCACCAATGATTTTCGATGTTTCAACATTGTTTTCCATTGCTGAAAAAGAAAATAAGAAATTTTTACTAAAATTTTAATATCTTTTTATGTAATAAAAACATTTAATATTTAATTTTATAAATAATTATATATATAAAGCATGCCATCAATATATAAATATATATCTACAAGTTAAAAATTGCAAACTCCATTCCCTCATTAGCATTGCTACTTTCATTTCACTGCATATTGAAATTTCGAACAAACTACCAATTATTGTAGGACTGTCCTGCATAGTTTTGGGAAGTGGTAGAGTGGCAGACTCTGGAGCATAAAGTTCATTGATCATGCCCAGCTGTGTTATTATTCGTACTTATTATGAACTCCTAAGCAATAAAGCCATACATTATTAGAATCTAAAAATTAAATTGGATATCTAACTACTTAAAAATGAAATACATAACATACATATAAAACATATACATATATACAAGAATTATTTCCTTAAAAGCCAGTCAACACTTAGACAATACCAATATCAATAACAATCAACAATTTTCAAATTGTTATGGCAACCTCCTTTTAACAATTATATATATATATATGCATATAGTAATAATAAAAAGTGAGATGTCACATGACTTTTATATCTAGCTTGCATTTACAAATATGTAAAAATAAGAGTGTGCTAATAAGCGCTAAACAAGTTTTTTTTTTTTTAATTTTTTTAAAATTTTTTTTAGGCATTCAAATCATCTTTATCTAGGATTGTCTCCATCACCAGGCTGGTTTCGAGCTATGGTTCTCTTCAGTGAGGAGCTAAGACACCAGATTCAAAAAATCAATTCATGCTAAGCATTAATCTAATAGTTAACTTTCACTAAGAAGATCTGAAGCCTTAAGACATCTAAATGTCTTTAAAGTCAACTCTCCAGCTGAAAAAATCACATAGGCCTGAACTTAATTTAGATACTATATATTAATAGGCTTAGTCATTTAATTTAGCCAAAGCCCCTAACAGCAAAATAATAATAATAATAATAATAATAATAATAATAATAATAATAATAATAATAATAATAATAATAATAATAATAATAATAATAATAATAATAATAATAATAATAATAATAATAATAATAATAATAATAATAAAAAATAAAAAAAAAAAAAAAAAATAATAATAAGAAGAAGAAGAAGAAGAAGAAGAAGAAGAAGTCACATGACTTTTATATATAGCTTGCATTTACAAATACATAAAATTAAAAGCTCTAACCAAGCTTTTTTTATTATGATAAATGAATCTAGTGTCCTAGCTCCTCACTGAAGAGAGCCATAGCTCAAAACCAGTTTGGGAATGGGAACAATCCTAGATAAAGATAATTTGAATGATTTCTCTTGTAGTAGCATTTATCATAAAAAAAATTACAAAAATTAAAAAAAAAAAAGCTTGTTTAAGAGCTTATTAGCACACTCTTAATTTTACATATTTGTAAATTAAAGCTATATACATGTCATGTGACATCTGACTTTCTATTATTACTATTATTATTTTGCTGTTGGGGGATTTGGCTAAATTAAATGGCTAAGCCATTAGCATATGGAGTATCTGAATTAAGTTCAGGCACATATGATTTTTTCAGTTGGAGAGCTGACTCTAAAGACATGTAGATGTCTAAAGGTTTCAAATCTTATTGGAATTTAACTATTAGATTAATGCTTAACTTGAGTTGATTTTTTGAATCTGGTGTCCTACCTCTTCATTGAAGAGATCCATATCTTAGAACAGGCCTGGGAATGGTGAAAATCCTAGATAAAGATAATTTGAATGCCTTCTCTTGTAGTAGCATTTATCACAAAAAAATTATTTATTTAAAAAGCTTGTTTAGAACTTATTAGCACGCTCTTAATTTTATATATACATATATAAGAACACGTTAATGTGTGTTTTACATCTATAATTATTTCTCTCTAGACTAGAATAATCGGGAAATGCAATTCAAAATGTTTTTAATGTAAAGATACAAGTAAATATTGAAACTTATTTTGACTTTGAATATTAACTTTCAGACATAATAGGTTTTAAATTATATTTATAAGTTTAAAATTGAGATTAAAGTCTTTCTGCCTTTTTAAAGAAAATAGTGGGTCAAGTAAAATTAATTAAAATATGCAATTTAAACAGTAGTACGTAGTTTCTATTACTGAAATAAAACATATAAACAATTAAAAATATAAAATTAGGTTATTTTAATGATTAAAATCATCTATCTGCTGAATTCAGACAATTCTAATAAATTTTCTATATAAACAATCCAACCCTGAATCAAAAATACAAAGAGAAGTTTTATATGAAAGAGGAAAAAATACCTTCTGTATTAAATATATGCTTTACTGTAAAATATAGAACAAATACTGAGGATTGATATATTTAAATAAATTCATCAATAAATGGAAATTATTAGTGTTTTATTTTATACCAACGATGGACCATTATTATTTGAGATATTAATTTTAAAAAAAATAGATATCCTCTAAAATACAAGTTACAAGATGAAATAGATCATTCCATAAAAGAAGCAATTTTTTTTATTATATCTGAACTTTAAAAACTAATTTTAGCTGGAATCATCAAATTTTATTTGATATCTTGCATTTAATTTTTTCATAAATATAATAAAGTACTATCCATTCCAACATACAACTTAGACAAACTTGCACAGAATGCTACAAATATTCTAAATTTAGGTCACAATGATTTACCACTAGTATATTATTTATTACTACATTTACTCATATCTAGTTGCTGCATTTCTTATTACTTGAACCATAATTATTCATTTATTTTTCTTTTATTAACATAACTATTTCTCCAAAATGTATTGTTATATCTTTATAAATAATTTTATATAGCTATTGTTTTTATAATTATAAATTCTATAGATAATTAAATTCCTATATTTAAATTAAATGAAAAAATATTTATAGTGTTATTGATTTTTTTTTTTATAAAAATTTTTCCAATGTAGAAAAATCTATTACTCTTTTTTTATATTATTTGCTATGTAACATTTTGCTTAAATATATACCATCAAATGAATTTTGCCCAATAATATAGTATTTATATCATCTGTTATCATTGCTTTAATAGTACCATCACTGCACTTCATGTTCTAAGCCAACTTACTATGAGATGTGTGTTTAAATAAAGTATAATCTTCTTTATTGAAACTAATCTACTTTTACTTCTAACAAAATAAATCCATTGACAAAGAAAACTCAATGCCACTATTATCAAGAAATAAATTTAATAGTACTTTACTAATTTCTTACAGTTATCCCCTTGTTCTCTATCTTCAGTTGTATATATAGTCTTCCTTCGTAAAAAAATCAAAATTTTAACCTTATTTTAAAAGTTCCATCAATCTAGAAATAACATATCAGATATGATAAATCATCTTTCTTCTAAACTAAGCACATACAAATAAAATGCATAAATCTTTTCTATATCATTTCCTATTTTGTAACAGTAATTTATATAGTTAGAGGCTTGTCTTTTATTTTTAATCCAGTAAATATCTTCCCTAAAAGACACCAAATCATGCAAACCATAAAATTGTCATATATATATATATATATATATATATATATATATATATATATATATATATATATATTAGTTTTTTTTTTTAGTTTTTCTTTTATATATTAAATTTATAATTATTAATGTCTGCATTATAATTTGTTTAGGTAGTGTTCTGTTCTACCATGTCAGCTGCTTGATAACACTATTTCTAGCTAAATTGTTAGCAATATGCCATTTCCACAGCCAAACAGATAGCCTTCTTTCTATGATAGCTTTTTTCTATGCTATAAAGCACAGAAAAATGTTTTCATTGGCTGCCATATTTGCTTGTGTTATGCACTTTATTGTAATGCTGGGTTGTTTATTTTCACTACAGCATCCTGTGAGGGTGTGTTGACTGCATTGTGTCTAAATAATTTAACTTTTCAGATCCAAATTTTTTTTATTTTCATGCAAACTGACCTACTGATACCTTCTAACAGTTTTAACAGTGCCATCACTGTTCCATCAAAACTGTGTAAACCCTCACAAATTGGATTTTAGGGTATGGCCCAGCACTATTTTGAAAATCCTGATGAAAGTATCATATCATAAGAAATTGTCCGAGACAAGGAAGATGGTTGCTTCGAACTCTGAAAATTGGCAATTGCCAGACACCAGAGTTGGATTTCATTTAAATAGTTTGTTATAATTATTAACTTTAGTGAGTAAATTGCAATCTAATTTACGCCCCCCCCCCAATGCAGTATCTGATTAATTACTGTCCAAAAAAGGGTAAAATTTACTTTTATTTTTTATTAAAAAAGTACCGTAACTTTTCCGATCCACTATATTTACTATTATATGTTATTAAAAAAATAATGTAATTTTTTGTATACACACACATACAAAAAAAAATGCCACTATAATTAATTACTGTTCCAAAAAGATCAAAGTCAGCTTTCATGGTAAAATTTTGTTTGAATTACTATCCAAAAAAGTCTCTAATGTACTATTATTTGCTATTTCAAAAGTAACATGATATTTTTATCAACACACACACAATAAGCTAGTCTCTGATTAATTATTGTTTCATAAAGTCCAAACAGTCTGCTTACATTTTTATATTTTGTTTTAATTTTTTAATTTTATGGAAATCGTAGTCCTATAGAATCGCTGGTCTGGGAACATTATATCAATGTGTTTTTGGTTAGCAACAACACCATCAAGTGGCTAACACGATAGATCAGAACACTACCTTTATTTATATTTCATAATATTTTTTAACTATTATCTCAACATTTATTTTTATTAATATTTGGATATTGTCTAACCAATTTTAAAGCTTACATTTGCTTCTAATTATTAGCACAGTAGTAGTTGCAATTTATTAATATTGAAAGTCTAAATTTAAAAGCTTTATTTTGCATATATATTTTTTAAAAATGATTAATTTATTATATATTTTCTATATAATTTTGGTTGTTTAAATAAATTTTTATTTTAAAAATTGTCGTATATTCATACATACAACAGTCAACTTATGAAATTTCTATTTTATTTATTTACTATGAATGTTTTGTTCTCCAATAACAATTAACAAAATGTAAAAAAACCTGTAAAGATTCCAATCAGGAGGCCGATTCATCAGTGACTTTATTAAATCCTTCATAACCATAGATTAATAGTTATTAACTATGTTTTTCATTTATGCTTGCCCACGTTTACATTACTTATTGTTAGATGGAATTTGAGAAACAAATGAACCCAACAACCATGGGTTAGGTTAATGAGACTCCAGTTTCATTTAGAAAGATCAAATCTAGTTGGCTTTGTATTAAATCTTAAAAAAAAAAAAAAGAAATTTGTTTAAAATCTCACAAAATGTCCATAAGCTTTTTCTAGTTTTTAAAAAGTAAATAGATTGCAAAAAGGCATATTTGTTATCACATCTATTTAACATGTTCGTAACTTGAAGTTTGAATAAAATTTGAAACACTTGTTTGCTCTACAGTTTACAATTTTTCTTAGATACTCAGATAAAAGCCCACTATTGGTCCTTAAATAGGAAACTAATTATTCTATTTAGGAAAAAAACAAAATACTATAAATCAAATTAAAACATTATAATCTATCTGTTGGTAAGCATGGGAATAATAATTTTACTGTTTTTTCTATAACTATGTAATGATCTATTTAATGACTGATTGAATAATAATATATTTATGTGAATATGGGAGAATGCAGTGATAAAACACACCATCCTATTAGAAGAGTATATAAAGTAATTAGAAAAAAAAACAGATGTATATTAAAGTAGTAAAATGTGAATATACCAATATATATATATATATATATATATATATTAAATTGAGAAAAGTCAAGAATATTAGAAAGAAAGAGAAAATAAGAATAAGAGATTTTTAAAAGGCTGGTCACATGTCAATGGTTTGGAAACCATCCATTAACTTAATCTTTATAAAAAATATGAACAAATCAGAAGAATCTTGATAGATAAATATATAAAAATTTTATAGAATGATCTAGTTCAGGGGTGGGCAAATAGTATCCTGCAGGCACATGTAGCCTGGTAAGAGTTTTTTGTGGCCCACCAAGACAAATCAGAAAAATGTGCCTTGAACCGTGATTTCCTTTTTTTGTGTGACTGAAGATTTGTCTTGTATTTTCCACTCAGATGGCCACATCAATATGCATGCACAGTGCTTTTTTGGATGATCTGGCTAATTTCAATTTTGTCTTTGCAACAGTAAATATATAAATTTCCAACTTTAGTGAAACCATGAACCCTCTGAAAAAATGTAAAATCAATGATGAATATTGTGTGTTTAATGAAGAATGGACAAACAAATATTTTTTGGTAAAACAGGGAATAAAACAGTGTGTTTATTATCTCATGAAATGATAGCCATATTTAAGGAATACAATCTGAAATGACACCATGAAACAAAACATAGCAAATTTGGCTGCAAAATTTCCAAGAAAGAATGCAAAATAAATGTTGTGGAGTGCGTGAAAGGGTGAAGAAGCAACAAACATTATTTACAAAGCAATCAACACTTCAAAATAGTGCTACAAAAGCGAGTTTCATGATAGCCTACATCCTTGCTAAATGCAACAAGCCTTTTTTGAGTGACCAGTTTATTAAGTAGTGTATTTTATTTAATTTATATTTATTGATTTTTATGATACAATTTATACTTTTTTTGAAATGCAAAGTTAATTAATGAATGCAATTATTTTAAAAGGTGCAGCTCTTCGCTAACCTATTCTTCCACAAAGTGGTCCCAGATCCAAAACAATTGCCCACCCCTGATCTAATTGGTTAAAAAATTACCTTATTGCCCATTTGCCAGTTGATGCTCACATGATTAATGTCATTAATCAGACTAGTACTACTTGAAGAAGAGAGAATAATATCATTTAAAACATTGAGTTATATACCAGTTGTTTGTTTTTACTAAAAAGTGAATGTAGTTGGAAAGTTTAAAAAAGTTTGATTTTTTAAAAAAAATATTTAAGAATTAAAGTTAAAAGATAGAAATAATCAAATATATCATTATAAGTAAAATGTCATCACAACTTTTTAGGGCAATTATATGATTTTTTTAAATAGCCATATAATAGCCAAATTATCGGACCATCTAATTTTTGGCCATTAAAACAAAGATGTAAAACCATCAAGATCTGCATTATCTTTCAAAATAATGGCATTTTCTTTTCTAGCTTTTTTTATAGAGGGAGAGAAAGCTATTGGATGTGCCCTTATTCAGAAGTGTGCTATTTAAAGACAGTTTAGCTATATATTATTTGCAATGTTCTCAGACGTAGTTCTTCTTTAAAAAAAAAAAAATGAAGAAAAATAGCTCTTGTAAATTTTGAATTATTTGGAATGAAAAGTTTTTTAAAAAACAATGACAAAAACCCAAAAGACAGATCAACTCCTGGCATCTTTAAAAACATTCGAAGATACCTGGACATTATACAATATGCCAAACTAACAATATTAAAAAGGAAAGGGATGAGAAAAAAAAAGTAATCAGCTAACAAATATATGAAGGATTTAATGTTCATGTGCTGATTTGTATTTATAACACAACGCAGACACAACAGAACTCCAAATAGAAATAACAAGATAGTAAAAACAACATTGTAAACCTATTATGTTTTGTTTGATATCAATGTACACATTAAAAATAATAAAATATTATTGAAACTAAAAGATATTTATTTTCCTACATATAATAAAAATTGTTGCTTTTTTTATAATGAAATAATACATCTATACCTACAGCTTTCATTTTAGCACCTGAATTAAGATATCTAATGAAGATAAGGTTGGCATGAAATGCATCTTAAGGATTCTTTGTCTTTTCAAAATATTTTTATTCATAAAAGTATATAATTATATTATTAATCATGGAAAAGAAGCGGATTATTCCATAGGGGTTAACAATAATAATAGATTTTAGTTTATTTGTTTGGACTAAAAATAATATTTGTCTAAGAAGAAAGAGATCCTAGTTGTGTGAGCAATAAAGTGTAATAATAAGATATTGATAAATGAGCAACAAATATAAAAACATGTAAGTGATTCTGATCTGGGTCAATAAGTGCTGGATCAGCAGGCAATGCATCTTGGGAAATAATTTGTTTTTTCCAGAGTCTTTATTTAGTATGATTGGAGTATGTGTAGTGATATGAAAGTTATAAGTATAGTAGTACTCAAGTGAAAAAGTGCAATGGAATAGAATTTCAAGAAGTCGAAGTTGTGTTCTACCCTTAAAAAAAAGGCTCCCATTAAGATATTTGCCTGAGCAAGATAGTATTAATTTTGTATGTGTAGTGAGTTTCAGCCCTTTTGCAACACCTATTATATGAGTGGGGGGGAAATTTAAGGTGTTACTGCAGCACATTTGAACTTTTTTATATATAAATTATTTTCATAACTATTGGCAAATCCCATAGAAAATAATTTATATTCATGTGAATATAATTCTTTGGCAAAAGTTTGCTTCAAAATAAATTTACTACTATCTTGTTAAAATATGACAATTGTAGAAAGCTTTATTTTGGATTTATAACAAAAACTTTTATTAAATTTATAATCCATCTTTAAAATTTTTGCATTAATTATTGCAAATGCCTGCTTGCATTTCCAATCATAAAAGAATTTAAGAAAGCTTAAAAAATTTTAATGTTATAAATTTTACTCCTAATATAACATTCAATAAAAAGATACATTTAAAAGATTTAACTATAAGTTATTGTACATGATGATAATAAAACTAATGTAAAAACTGTTTGCATATACAGTTTTGTAAAATATTGAGTGATAGAATACTTTTTTTAAATCATTAGTTGTGCTTAAAATCAATTAACACTTACTGTATATTTAATAAATGATTTTGCAAATTATTTTTACTAAATAATTAGGTTAAGTTAAAATTAAAAGGTCTAACAATATTATTTAAACATAATTGGAAGTCAAAAACAACTGTGTAGCCAACAATTTTACTAAGAGAAAAACTTAATAGCTTAGTTGGAAAGAAATTTATTAATCATTATCTAATAATATGGATAATTACTTTATTCCATGTTTGTATGTCTTTCCAGTTAGTAAAGATATTGTATTTTTTAAAGTTACTGCTTGCAAGTCTTCCAGTTTTATTACACTTAAATAGTACAAAGTACTGAATATCTTACAAACAAAAACAAAAATAACTTATTGTCCCTTGGTTTATTTTAATTTAATTTACACTACTAGCTATAATATTTGTTAATTTAATTGTAAAAATTTATCTAACGATTCTTATCAATTGTTTCAATAATTCCTAGTCTGATTCCCCAGACATATTTAAAATTATTTTTTAATTATTGATTTGGATTTTACAATCTGCATTTAATCTACTTAATAAATTCTTCATTTCATATTTAGACTTTTTTTTTTTTTTAAATCATTGCAGAAACTGTATTTAAAAGTGTTTATTGGTCATACATATAGTTATTGCAATGCATATTTCAGAATTTGCAAACGAATCAAAAATGTTTTTTGTAAACTGAATACATTTATTTTACAGTTAATTTAAAATTTGTAGCATTATGCTAGGGAAAAAAGAACTATACTTGGATTACATTTTTATATAGAAATTATTCCAAAATTTCTTATCAGATTTACATTTGCCATATTCACTGGCTCTCATTTCTCTAAATCATTCACTAAAATTTTTGTATACAATATGAAGTACGAGATTTAAAATATTCTATATTTATGTATAGAAGTGATTAATTGCTCTACAGATCCATGTTATTTCTGGTGCTCAAACATCATTTTGCTTTGGAGGGACTAACCATACATAAATAGAATAGTTCAAATATCATAAATTTTTTATATTGTTTATAAAATTTTCAGAGTTTATCTAAAATAAGCATATATTTAATAAGAATAGAGAAATAGCTTACTCTTAGTTATAAATAATTTATTTTAGACATTTAATTCTATAAAACAGTAATTGATATAATTATAATTCCAATAGGCTATTTTTAAATTACAGATAAAACATCTTGAATTTCGTTGTAGCTACTTTGGAGATCTCTTGTAGAAGAACTGTGCTATACGATAACAGTTAATATAAATTATTATAGTATCTTTTTGTAGGGATGCATGTATATATATATTGTGTGTATGATGTTTGTTTAATAAGTTTTGAAAATCTTTGTTTTATTGCAAAAGATTTTAATATATATAATAAAAAATTAAGAGATAACATTTTAAAAAGCAAATGCAAAATGTAAAAGATGGCGGCAAAGATAAATCTAAGAATTAGTACTTACCTCTAGGCTCAGAACGCGTGACTTTGTCGTCAGTTTGATCGGTACTAGTTACATCAACTTCCATTTTATCAACATCTTCTTCCGGTGGTTTTTCAGGAGGAGGTTTCGGGAGATTATTTTGTTGGCTTGCAAGGAGAGCTCGCCTGGAAAGGGCAGAATATTCCCTTTTTCAAGAGATATTCCAGAAAAATGTTATCCTATTGAAAACAGCCGGGAACAATAGGAACAAACAATCTTTTATTCTATTTGGCTAAGACTATTCAACTGATCAAACTCTAAACACAATATAAAAAATTCTCTCTAGCTTACAGAGATAATATGTCAGGCCTTTAGAATAAAAAAGAGCTTTTTTTTTCTCTTTTCATAATACAAAGAGCGACACAGATTCATGCCTTGTTTAAAACTAAAAGAAACTTAGCCCAGCAGAAAAGAAAAACTTGCTGTTGGATTTTTATTTATTCTACAACACTGCACGAGTGTTCTACAAATCAAAACCAGAAATTTTCTTTTCTGCAACAAGAGCTTTTTGTTTTAAGATATATCTCATAACTTTATATTGATATTAATTTTGCCAAATATAATAAAACATTTATGAAATAGTTGAACCCCCATCCCATTTTACTATATATTTTATTATTTTAATAAAAATTTGTTTATTAATCTTTAATAAAATTAAGCTATTTTTATTGAATTAAATATCTTTGGTTAATCATTTTCCATTATTTTAAAAAGGTAATATATTATCCTACTGCTCCAAACTGCCGTTAAGGAAGAGTTATTTAAAATAAAATTACAATTTAAAATGATGTTAGGTAAAAGATCAAAGGGAAGAGAGCTTATCCAGATTTTTCTCCTCCCTATATTTTCTAAGACACATTGTGTGATAAAACTGATATTGCGCATGTGTTGATAACGACGCCAAAAATATCAAAATCACAAAAATATACAAATTAACAGAGGTAAGGGATGTAGGTGTAATATAGGGGGAAAACATAAAAACAACAATAACAACATAAATAATAGCAATAATAATAAATCGTTAGCAAATAATTTATTGTTCTCCTCTCTTTTTAATTACAACAACAACAACAACAAAAACAATACTTGTGGGTAATTTTCAAAGAAAAAAAAATTCATAACATTAATGGCATTCTTTGACCTAAAATATAAGTGGATCAAAACATATTAGCATAATATTCAGAGCCAATTGCTGAAACGCATGACTCATATTCTGCTGTCGATTTTTAAATATCCAATGGGAAGGCAGCCTGGAATAATGTCAATATAATAAGCCGTCCATGATTTGCAATAACGTGTTTCTACCAATAATAAAATTTATCAATCCGTGTGTGTATCTATATAAGAGAAGGTATTTCCATAGGCGTTTAAATATTTTTTTTCACGAGAACGCATATTTAGTATAAAATAAATATTTGCAGTTTATATATTGTACTGGCAAAAACTCATCTTCGTATATATGAGGATTCATATTAATATTACAATAGTGAAGTTTAAATCGACCACCATCCCTGTAGCAAATCCGAATAAAAATTCTACTGAAAAGTGTAAATTACATCATCCATAGATTTTCTAATAAAACGCTACATACATGTACACTCATCATTTGGACATAAATGATATATCTTGCATCAATGATTGTATTGCTATACTTTTTTTAATATTAAAAATATAAACAACCAGCTTAAATTTATATATATATGTTCGTGCGTTTATATTTTCTCGTGAATAGTGGATTTTTTTGACCCTAACGTTTTAGGCAAAAAATAAAAGAATAATAGAATATTTTGTTTAAAATATTGCTTTTCTTTGAAGGTTATGGAAGCCATTGTCTTGCAATGAACTCATAAAAGCTTTTCTATCTTAATTCTGTAAAGTATATAAGTTCGCTTGTGACTAAAAGCTTCATTTAAATTTTTACCACTTTTTTTTTCTTAAATTAATCAACCGTTGTATTCCACTAAAAGAACAAACAATTTTATAAACAACTTATAAAATATTGTAAAATCTTCTAACACAAGATTATAACAAATCTTTTCCCAATACTTTTTTTTTAACGTAATATATATATATATTTTGCGGGGGTGGATTATTATAAATATACAAACTATCTATTTAAAAATATTTTGATTTTTAAGGAAATAATGTGTAGCGATTAAAAACTAAATTATACTTGGAATTTTATTAACTCAATAATCAAAATTAATGAAACCTTTCCCATTAAATTTGCAGACGCTTTTATAAAAATACTATAAATTTAAATAATCGTGTTATATATGAACTTTTTAAAATACTTTCAAGTTATATTAAATAGATTAGATTAAGAATGCGCAGATATTGAAATGAATGTAAAAAATAATATTGATAAAATGTAATAAAATGAATTTTATTTTTTCTTACAGTATTTGTATCCAAAAGATATACCAGAAGCGGTGAGATAAAGCAAAATAGATTGCCTAAAAAGATCCTTATAGTTACTGAAAGTTAAACAAGCTTTAGATAGAAGTATGAAGGAAGTGTTTATGGATGTATAAAACCCCTCAGGGTAAATGATGTGTAATAAAGTTAATAAAAAAAGCCAAATTTATATTGTAGTTAAAAGCTGACTATTTTGGAAATAGACAATTATTATTAGTAAAGCGTGCGTGTTGTTTTGTTTGCTGTTAAACCAAAATACACCTATGATTGCCTTTTAACTTTAAACACACAATTTTTTGCATTTAAATAAATTTTAATTTTATAAAGTTAACACTCATCGCCAAATACAATGTCTATAAAGTAATTTATACATATATATATACACATCTGTGCTCGTGGCTGTATTAATTTAATGTCTTTTTGTTTTCTTCTATGAACTCTTTTTTTTTTTTTTTAGATTTTTAAAAAGCTCAACAATTCATTTTGTAAATACAAAAAATTATCAAAATTCAAAGCTGCTATATCATTCTCATTCACCCTCTTTTTATACTAAGGACCATCCAATCATAGAATAAAGCTAAATACAGATTGTTAAAACACGAAAATATTAAGAGGGAAGGGGGTACTCTTAATAGTCAAAATGACAGACTCAGTGGTCGCTTTAGTAAAAGGACACAACTAGCTACTCCTTCCTAATTTACCTGAGACTACAATACAGGGAATGTAATCGTGACTAAAATAAGTGACCGGTAGATTTACTGCACACTAAAGAGCTCTCTGATAACAGCCCCTCTTTACTCATTTTTCTTTCTGTCTCGTAAGAGGAGTTTATAGCAGGTTGAGGATGTTTAGGACCTGTAGAATCTAACAGAAAAAAAACGGAAGTGCCACTTAGTCTAGGAGACCTCATTAGCAGAAAAGCTTTCAAGTTGAAAAATTAAAATAAAAGAATTTAAAACTGAAATTAACGAGAGCTTAGAATAAGCGCTCATTTAATTTTCAATGTTATAAAACTTCTAAGATTATAATATATATACATTATGATTTAAAAATAAACAAAACAATATTAACGATTAATATAGTAATAATTTGAGTAATATATTAACATATTAATCATTTAAGTAGCGTTTAAAGTGCAGTGGGTGGGATATTTAAACATATAATATCGTATTTATTGACTTGTAAACACATAAGCATAAAGCAAAAAATAACAATAAACTGTCCAACAAAGATTTTTAAAGATGTTAATACGTTTTGCCTAGAGAATTTACATTGGTAAATAATTTGCTTTAGAGCCAAAAACGAAAAGAAAAAATAATACAGCACGTACACACAATTTTGTACAATTTTTAATTTATCTTCTAAACTAAAAAAAAAAAAAAGACGTTGTTTATATTAATAGAAGACCTCATAAAACATAAATCAGAAAAATAATACGATATGCATTATAAGATTTTAATAATATATATTCACACGGATAAAAGATGAATTCATAGTAATATTTCCGGGAGCTTTTGAATTTATATAATTATAATGTTTATATCTAAGACAGTGAAAATCTCTAATTAAATATAGAAAACTTTATACAGGTCAAAACACAAATATATGCAGATATTTACTCTTTATGCAATATATGCAGATACTTAAAAGCGAAAATCATTGAACATCAAATTAACAAAAAATAAACGTCAAAAATCGGGATTTTTAATCCTTCATAAGACAAAAAAAAAAAAAAGTACCTACGACATTTAAAAAATCCGACGATTTTTTTTTTTAAAAAAAACAGACATTATAAAAATAGTGCAATTAAATAATTACTGAATCTACATGAATAATATTGGTTAACAGAGATATTTTTAAGTATTAATTGATATTTTATTTTTATCTAGAGTCGAAACAAAACACAAATAGATAATTGAATCTTTAAAAGAAAGTCACAAATAAATAATGCATTTATCTATTTTTAATAATAATAATAATAATAATAATAATATTATTATTAATATTAACACCATAATTTAGGCTGCTTTTTATTAATATATTCAGAAAAATATTCATAAACAATGAATACAGATCATGTATATTAGTGTATATTTATTTAAATCATAACATTGAAATGATTGGAGAAAATAAACCTATCTATAAAAACAAAAGCTTCGTAAGAATTGTAAAAAGTAATAATTGATTTATTAAAAAAAGTAAGAACTATTTTAATTTTATATTTATCTATATTTTCTTTTTTAAAATAACTTTTATTAATTGCTTAAATAGAAAATAAACACATGCTCAAATATATATAATACACGTTTTATAAATGTGCATACTCTCATATGGTATGTGTGTGCATAACATATTCTTATATACGTATATATAATAAATAAATAATATCTATAAAAGTTAAGTTTTTTAGACCAATACTTGGTTTATAAAATATCTTAAAAATGATAAACTTTCTTATTAATTTGCATTCCTAAATTGAGTTTTTATGATGGGTTAAATTTTTTGATAGAATGTTAAATTAAAGCCTCTAGTTATTCATAAATCTATCTACAGATTTTATGCATATTTTTTATACAAAAATATAATTTACATCTTACTTGAGTAAAGTGTGTGTGTGTGTGTGTGTGGGGGGGTGTTTTTCTTAAAAAAATGTAAAAAAAAAAAAACACGTGTGAATTCGAATTTAGTGTTGTGGCTTGACAAAATAACACCAGTGAAAGTAACGGTTTTAATCTTAAATGAGAAAAAAGTAGTATTTAATTAATATCTCTACTTTTGTTCTCAAACCAAAAATTTACTCTGGGAATCAATAATAATTTTTAGGTACATGTTTTTAAAAGAGTAAATATATTATAATTAACACAACTTTATAAGGGAAACATTGATTTCAAGAGAGAGAGAAAAAAGATATCACATAACCTTAACAAATTATTGTAATAAGGCAAGTTCCTAAATAATTTAAAATATGACCTAATGGTTTAAAGATTATAGTTTAGAAATTAATCATTATTTAGCTGCTATAATCATTACAGAATTTGGCATAAAATTAAATTAAATGCTTTCCAAATAAAACATGGTGGTAATAAAATTTTACCTTTGATTAATTTAAAATGGAATTTTAAAGTTGATATATTTTTTTAATAAATAAGTACCAAACAAATAATTTGAATTTAAGCCAAATTTATACTTTGAAGTAAAATGTAAAGAAAAACAAAATATTTTCAGCAAGATAATTATTTAGTTGTAAGTAGTATATTTTCGTATTTTTGGTATTGGAAGAGGAGGCTTTAGATTTGCTATAAAAATATATAAAGTGATTGTAATGATAATAAAATCAAGAATTGCATTTGCAAAGAACAGAAAATGATTAGAGATTATATTAGAAATAAATAGTGCTTATTCAATTATGGTACATCTAAATACTATATGTGTGTTTATAACGTAGTTCAATATATATATACATGTGTGTGTATATATATTCAATCAATTCAATTGATAAAAAATAGTAAATTTAACATTTTTTTCTGTTTCATAAATTTCCAGTAAAATCGGGTTAAATTTATTAAATATGTATTTAATAAAGTTTAAAAAGATATCACCTTGAAAACTTTATATATGTGTGAGAAATTTGTATAGATAGACAATAAGTATATTTTAGCTTGATAAAAGAAGTACTGCACCAAATAGATAGTATAAGTAAAATTTCTCTTAGTTAACTCTCATCTATTTTATTAAAATCTATGTTGAATTTCAACTCCCACTTCCATTAATTTTAAACATGGAGATATATCTTATGTTTTTAATAAGAGTTAGTAATATCATACAGAATTGTAACAATTAATCTTAGAAAGAAAAAAAAAGCATTTCAAAGATTGTTTTGAAGAAAACAATCTTATCCAAAATGTATATGATTACTAAATTTAGCATATAATAATTTATCCAATTATAGAGACCATTTACAAAGCAAATCCAAAATTATGGCATCATGATGAGATTTTTATTGACAATTAATTAAGATTGAATATTTAATATTAAAAAAAATATTTTATCTACAAAAATTTACTTGCAAAGAACCATGCAATTAACACCTGCCCCCCTTTTTTTTTTTGGCAAAATAAAATGGATATTCTTTCTAATCATTGTTAGATTTTTATAACAATTATGATTGTATTTTTTAATGCAAAATAAATCATTGTTGCTTATTATATTAGCAATTCTATAAATAATGTTTATGAATAAACTCTAATATATTTACCTAAACCAATTTTTCTTAGGAATACAAAATTATTCATCATCCATTTTTCACAAGATATCATTTACTATCCACATGTTATAATTGTGCATCTATGTACCAAAAAAAACTTTTTTCTTATATTCTTCACTCTATTCTCATAACATTTTGTATCAGAATTCCAACTACAGAATAATAACTAATTCTTGGAACAAGAATTTTATAAAGTAAATAATTGAACCAATGCACATCTCAATAATCCTATTGCATTTAAAAATAGTTTACTTCATTATATTAATAAAATAATAATAAAAAAAAGCTATGTAAAGTTTTGTTGCTGTATGATGCAATGAATGTTTATTAACATTAACATTTTTAGGATTTGTTTTACATCAAATCATAATCATGTATTGACTTTTACAATCTTAGGGATTAAATAAATTGTCAATTTTAAGAAATAATTTTATAGCATTAGCAAATTGTAATAAATTAGGGTTATTAATATTTGAATTATATCATGAATAGACCTTAAATAATTTCACAAAAGATTTCATTCTTATAGTAATAAATAGATTAAAAAATAATAATTTAATATTTCTATAAGGAGAATTTAAACAAGGGGTTTCCAACTATTTTAACCCATTAAACATTTATGAATAAATTATTATTTTTCTAGACTTCATTGAAATTATTATCCCACACTTCACAATATATTATACAACCACTAAAAAAAAAAGGCAAACTTATAAAAAAGTTTTCTTTTAGAAACTTAAAATGATTGGATTTTTTAAATATATATTTTTAATAAAAGTGCTTTTTGCTTAAAAACAAATTTTTGAGAACTCCCAATTCTAAATACAAAAATATTATAAAATATATGAATATTTTAAAATAAAATTAGAAAATTATGGAATAATAAGTTTTAATAAATTTATTTGAACAGAAATACTTATTAATAACTGCTGTCAAGGATAGGCATAATCATGAATTCAAGAAATATAAAATGTACAACTATTTACAGATTTAAGTATATATATATAATTACAAAATAAGATTGAGATTATTTTTATCTTTGTCATATGTCTGTGGTCATGTGTATCGATTGTATGACATAGAACGGATAGCCGAAGAAAGTTAGTTAGTGTTCAAGTTCCTTACCGTTATATATATATATATATATATATATATATATATATATATATATATATTACCGATGACTAGTTAAACATGTGCAAGCTTTCTTACTTTTTACCTACTACAAAATTATTCCACAGACCAATGTATCACGAAGATAATAAATTCAGAGTAGATACATATAGATTAACTTCAGCTTATTATTTGAGTAATCTTTGATTTAAGGGATTTGTATATGCTTAACTAGTTCATTTTTTAATAAACAAAAATTAATATAGCTTTACATATTTCAAGATGAATTATAAAATAATGATCTCAATATTATTAGATGCGTGCATATATATTTAGAAGTGAATTGTTAAAATTTTTTAGCATCGCGGCGTATACATATCAAACCGAAGATTTTCATGGGTTATAGATATAAATAGAATATTATCCGGATCCTTGTATTATATATATATATGTAAGTTTAAACAATTTAGTGACTAAAACGTCTTCAATTAAATAAGAACGTTGGGAAAAGTTAAAGATATTCGATCTGTAACAATTTTGAATTCAGGGTATTTTTTGAATATTTTTAGAATTTCAAAATTGGGAACCTATCTTGTTTGAAATGAAATGTTAGATTCCAAATCCTATTTTATTGCTGTTAATTTTTTTTTTTTTTGATGGATAAAAATCAATTACAAATAGGCCCACTCAAATAATTTTGTAATGCTCAATGGCACAACTAAATTTTCAAGTTTTTTGTAATAAACATCGAAAATTTTTTTTTAAATGTTTCGAATGATTCTAAATAGTAGTCCATTGTGAATAGGAATCATGTCATTTTCATTAATTTATCAAGTTAAACAAAACCAACTATAAACAAATCAAATTTTTGAAAGAAATTAAAAAATAAAGGTTTGAACCTGACAGAGATTGGTATCTTTTCCTTCCAATTTAATATGAATATTGTTAAAAAAAAAACGTATCTTAATTAAAAATATTAACTTTTTAAAATCCATTAATCTGCTACTAGAGGTTGAATGTCGTAGTGAAATGTTTCAAACAGTTACCCTGTAAATTTCATTTTTGTCACGTGATTGTGCCAAAAACAGTTTTAGATTTAGTGACATTTATTTTTTCAATGCAGAATGAATAAATGTTCTTTGCAAAACACAATATATCTTTCAGATATTAGAAATTTTTTCTTGAGGGAAGTTTTACAAAACTCTAACTTTGCGGTTCACTATCACAAAAAAAAAAAAACCCAGAATGAATATTGAAAATAGAAATTTCATTTTTCTATAATTTTTTTCAAAATAATTAATTATAATTTGCTCCTCTGTATATACCTCCAAAAGAACGATGTCTCTTTTTTATAGCTTTATTTCTGAGGATATTATAAAGAGCATTAAGTTACAGTTTTATCAATTGTTGAAATTGAATTGCTCTGCCAATTCAAATAATAAATATTTTGTAAATATCTTAAGCAAGTACAACTACAAACATTGAATTCAGTTATTACTCAGTGAAATAATTTTTAAAACTCGATCTATTCCCACCTTCATTATCCTTTTGTGCTGTGTTCAGATTAATCTGATTTTATGGATGATACATAATGAAATGACAATCAAATGTCAGGGTTTACTGTAAGTAACAAACAAATAATATTAGGTTGGATTCGACATATAAACAAATGAACAACAAACACTTCTTAAAATAATATTCATGGTGCAGTTATAAATGGTTTTGTGAGGGAGGCAGATGTGTTTATTTTATAGAAATTATCTCAGTGATATTGGTAAAAATTCAGTATTGATTGTTTTCACTGGAAAGACATAGCAGAGCATAAAATACAGTGTAGAAACATAATTAGATACTCATTTCAGAAACAAATATTTGTTGCAGAAAATGTTAAATGTCATTATGCAAAATTTGGACTTGTTAATATGTAAACTTTGCAGTTCACATATTGGTTTTGAATAATCATCACTAAATTCATCTCCAGTGTATTATTTTTTTGTCTTTTTTTTTCTGTGGGAAATAGACTAATGTTGCTGCTGAATAATAAATTTTCATGAACTATAGAAGAATATCCTGCTTTTGTAGTTAAAAATAATATATGAAAAGCTTCTATGCTTTTCTACAAAATATTTTTAGAGGTTGAGAAGTTTAAAAAAATATTTAAGCCTTTTTAAAATGCATTAGAAATTTTTATTTTTTTTAAAAATTTTTGAATTACACCAATTTTTTTTTTTTAAATCAGAGTATATCCTATTTCATGTGATTTTTCATCTCGATGATTTCATAGCAGCGTTGTTGAATGTTTTTTCGAAGTAATACATAATGATATAGAATTGTCTTTTGGTGAAGCAAGTATGTAACAAATACTACCTGGTCTTTTTTTTCTCTTTATCATTATAGTATACTAAGTTAGTAGAATAAAATAATATAACACAATATGTAACTGTTTCCATAGCTTCTATATTTTGTGGGTATTACATAAAATAATAATACACAATTATCAGCAGTAATATTGACCTTAGGACAACATGGGTGTGACAAGAGTCTTGGCCTCAGGGTGATCTTTGAGCATTCCATCACCAGATTTTCAATTGGATGGCTGGTTGAAGAGTTGGAGTGAAAAGTAGATTGAAACCTGTTCATTAAAGTATAAAGATTGGCTATCTTAATATATATCTGAGTGCTTGTAGCATATATGTGTAGAGATGGTAATCTGGACCAACTGATGGTTGCTGGTTTAGCATGAAATACATATATTGGTGATTATTATATTTTCGACATATATGTGTTCAAGTGTATCAGGGTTATGAGATAAAGTGGTGAGTCATGTGAAAGTCTGTGCTCATATACCCTATATATTACATTTATAGACACAGGTATATAATAAGTGTGTTTCAATTATCAACAGCAATATTGCAAAATAAATAAATAAATAACTTTTTACTATCACTTATACTACAAAATAATATATTAAGGAGTTGATTAATTTATAAATAATAATAATTTGTAAATAATATTTAGTTTCATGGAATTTATTCCTGGAATGCTCTTTAGAAGTTATATTTTTAAATATTCATTTTTAAGGAGTTTTATTAATACTATATTTTATTCTATTGAATAGAATCATGCATTTCTAATTTGAATAATTGCATATAATATTAATTTATATATGGTAATTAAATTTCAAGAGATATAGTTCCTGACATTATATTTGTAATGCATATTTATTTATGGGTTTCTCAATGCATATTTATCTATTTCTTTTTGAATAGAATCATGCATTTTTAATTTATTTAATAAATATCATCATGTTGTCAACTCCAGAGTTACCTGATGATATCCCTGTTCTTGAAAAAAATACTGTAAATTTATAAGTTATTTTTGTTTTTATTTATGCATTGTCATAAGTATTTAACTATTTATTGATTTCCGTGCTTGTGTATGGTTTGATTAGTAAACTTCATTAACAAATATTATTATTGAATCTTTTGCAGTAATTGTAATGTGTCCAAGTAAATGAGTGACTTAAACTCTTTTCAAGCTGCCTCTGCTTTCTCTGACTCAATGCATGTAAAGTGCAATAACATTCCTTAGCTATTCACTACAAAAATTGTAACATATTAGCATGCATTGCATATATAAAAAATAATAAAAATATATTTTAAGGATTCTTTAAAATATTGTATTGGATAATTTTTAATAGTTTAAAGCATATAAATTGATTATAAATAGACATTTGTAGAAGATAAATACCTTGTGCTAATTTTTTTAAATTTCTTATATTTAGCTTATCTTTTTATTATCATATATATATATATATATATATATATATATATATATATATATATATATATATATATATATATATATATATTAGTTTTTTATTTACCTAATTAACAGAGGTTTATACCTTTAAACTCAGATAAATATCTATGCCATTCCAAAAATTTATTTTCTCACATGTTAATTAAATATATATAAAACTCACTTTATCATGTGATAATATACTCAAAAGGGAATGGTAACAGTTTATCAAATTCAGTAGTAATAATCTTGCTGTATTCATGACATTTTAAAATTCACTTTTTTATATATTTAAACTGACATCTTAAAAGTTTATGAATTTCATAGTAAATGTTTATCAAATTCAGTAGTATTTCTGTTGTTATACCCATGTCACTTTAAGTTTTATTTTAACATGTGTTAAATATATATTTAAACTAAAATTTTATATGTTTATTATATTCATTATTGTAAGTGATCTAAATTGGCATTATTCAATTGAGGATTTAAATACATATTACAAAATTGCAAAATCAAATTTTATCTTGGTTTTACTAAAAACTATTTTTCATTTAAAATATTTTCCAATATGTAATGTTAGTCAGTTCTGCTCTCTTTTGGGGGTTTATAGTGTCATTCAAAACAGTATGATGTAGATTTTCCATGCATTTTTATATTATAAATTACAATTGTTTTTAAACAATTAATTCTTTAACTGCCTCTTACGAGGCATCTCGTCAACATCTGACGTCACTCTAATTCTGCTAGTTTTAAGGCTAGAATATTCGTTTGACAGTTATTGATTAGGTTTTTAAAAGTTCTGTAAGATGGTGCCCTC
Organism: Epiperipatus broadwayi; assembly: GCA_028023455.1. Classification (NCBI taxonomy): domain Eukaryota; kingdom Metazoa; phylum Onychophora; class Udeonychophora; order Euonychophora; family Peripatidae; genus Epiperipatus; species Epiperipatus broadwayi. The sequence continues at coordinate 1,011,346 of JAQFVV010000200.1, read as the reverse complement.
TTCCGAATTATTTTACAAGTAAAAAATAAAAAAAACCGCATTTAAAACTAAACAAAGAAAAAAGTTTGTCAGTGATTGGCTGTCAGCTGGCTCTCAGCCGAAAAAGACATTCTGATTGGCTGGAAAGAACAAAGAAACCGCCTGATCAAAGAAAATAAAGAAAAACGCTGAGATTTTCATTTCAAATGCAATTTAAGTATTAAAAAAATATAATTTGAGAAATTAAAATAGTTTTTTAATAAAATATACTAAAAAAACAAAATTATTTTCGAAAAATATTGAAGATTTTAGTAAAAATATTTAAGATTTAGCAAAAAAAAAATCTTTACTTTTCGGTAACGTAAAATTGAAAAAAAGCGTTTGTGTCAGCACTTTTTTGTTTAGACATTCGCTTTAAGTTTGCCGAAATTGAATATATTTTATAATAAATAAATAGCAATTTATTTTTGAAAGAACTTTCGTTCTCTTTCATAACCTGAAAAATTAGTAATATACTTTTTATAAATTGTATCTGAGTTGAATTTAATATTATAGGCGAATATGTTTTAACAATAGGCTTTGTCTTCAGTTTGTGAGTTGGCCAATTAAAAGATTTGATTTTTACCTCATACAACCAATAATATAATTAGCGGTTAAAGGGTTAAAGAAATAATTTATATATAGTAAAATTATATACAAAACAAAAAAAAATATCATGTTAGTTAAAGTCTTCAAGATTGGTAGAACTTTTGCTCAGTTAAAAAGTCATAAAAAATCAAACTTTAATATAGATATTAAAAATTAATTTTAAATAAAATAAAAAAATAGTTTGAAAAATAAAAAAATGAAAATATGTACCGACACTAGTATTGCAACAACATTGAATATTAAAGTATCTATCATATTAAAATGCATTTTATCAGAAAAGATACTTAAGAGACTTATTGCAATCAAATTAAATACTGCATCTTAGTCATCAATAGAACACTTGAACTAGCCAATGACAGACACATCTGCAATAAATCAATGTTTATGAATCAAACAAGTAGATGAGATGAAGCTTATCTTTATCTCAATAAACCAAACAATTCTAAATTAAATTAATTGTATAATCTTTTATAAGTTTATTACTATTGCATATATTTATTTCTATTTGAAATGTATATGAAATAATAATAAAAAAACAACAACAGAAAAGCAAGTAAGTATGTGACTTGACAATCAATCCCGTTTGATTTTAAAGCTCAATAAATCTATTCAAGATTTCATATAACATTGCAAAAATGGAAAATAAATCTAATTTAAACCATATCAAAAGCTGCACTGAAATCAAAAATATATAATTAGACAATCTTATTCATTTATAACAACTATATTATCATTCATTATATGGTTTTCCTCCATTAATTGGGGGGGGGGGGATTATGCTGCATACTGATTGTATACCTCTTCATTTAAAGTAACACAAAATTGTATGTATATCTTTCAAGAATTTTTGACATAATATCTAGCAAAAATATTAAAAGTTTTTTTTTTTTTATCATTTTTGCAAATCCTTTTACAAATGGAAATAATTCGGTATATTTAGGAGCAACAGATTTTTAAAGACAGTGTAAATATATTGCTTAAAACAATAAATTCTTTTTGGTTTTCAATATTAAAAATAGGGATATAGTCATTAAAAAGTTTATATATATATATATTTCTAATAGCATTGATATTTAATATATCATTTAGTTGAATAACATTTAAAAATCTCTAATTACAAACATTAAAAGAAGCTCTAGTTCCATCTTTTGAAGCAGAAAAATTGTCAGTTTAAACAAAAAAAACAACCTGTTTTTCTAATGTCTTTTGCATTTAACAAATTTGAAGCATTATTCACTGACTTAAATTTGATACTAACAATTCCCTTAACATAAGATCAAAAGCGTTTTTGATCATATTCTCTGAAATCACAAATACACAAAAATGACAGATTTTGATTCACATTTAAATAATTTCCTGAAATTAATAAAATTATTTCAATAAAATATACATAATAATAAGTATATTCGAAATGCTTTTAAGTGATGTGATTTGGAAGATATAGTAAACAAAACTGGGTAGACAACAAAAAATACCCCAAAGGAATAATTGTGTTTTTTTTTTTTAATTAAGCACATCAATCTAGATATCACCATAAATATTTTACATTTTAAAAAAATATTATAGAAACATCTTTTATTAGAAGAAAATTAATCAAAAATGGTGTTTAAAAAAAGATAAATCGTTAAAACTAGAAAAAGTAATAAAAGTATATTTTTTTGTTTTGAAGATAAAAATAGATAGATATACTTAAGTAGAATAAAAATAAATGAAATTGCAAAAAAAAAAAAATTAGCAACTGATAGTAAGTATGAGAGAGTTGTATTCCAGGAAAGACTAATAGATAGTAAAAGTTTGAAAGATCAAGGATTGGTTAAGTTCTGTAAAGATCTGGTATGGTTTAGTGCAATTGCAGACCGTATAAAATAATAGTTTTCAGTGGCAGTTCAAATTTGGCGCATCACTTCATATAACTTAACTAATCATTTTAGGACCCTCAATAAAATTACATAATATAAATATATAATTTAAAATTACAAAATAAGAATTTTACAGATGATTAATTAGAATAGATTTTTAATTTAAATTATACATTATTCAAAGTAGATTTAAGAATGCTATTAAGTATATATTTGCGCAGAAATTTTGATTACCATTTAGGATTACAATAGTAGAATGGATTTTTTTTTTTTTTTAAGACAAAAAAAAACTGAACAAAAAAAAAAAGAAAAAAACAATAGACTGGAAATAAATTATGTTTTTATTTAAAAACGAAATGTATGAAATGGTTTGGGAACTCGTTACAATTATAAATTAATAATTTATTTAATTATGAATAAGAAACAAAAATTTATTAATTAACTAATTAATAAAATGTAAGAAAAAATGAAATAAGGTCTTAAAAAAGTTAAAATATATTTAGAAGTTTAATAATGAATTGAAACATTAAAAATATTGTTAAAATATATATGGAGAGAAAATCGAAATATAAAAACATAACAAAAAAAAAGTTTATTTAATGTATAAAAAAATAAACAACTTGAATTATATATATATAAAAGAACTTAGAAATGTAGTAACTAAAGAATAGAATGTTCAGATACACATTAAAAAATGATTTATATTCAAATTTTCATTTGTATTATAAATATATATATATGTAAAGAAAAATTGAAAATCGGTGGATTTCAATTGAATTAATTAGTTATATATGAGTATTGTTTTAAAAATTATTTATTTTTAATATAAATAGTAGATGAGACCGTCATATTAATTCTATCAAAATCAAAAAATCTAATGTTAATCAAATGTAAATTAGAATTATTTTAATTTTAAATGCAGCTAAGATATTATTAAAATAGTCGAAGGACTTATTACTGGTGGAGGATTGAACTCCAAAGTTTGGCACTCTGTCATTTCACACAAGTACACAGAACCATGTAAATTTGAAGTAATCATATAAAATAATCATACTTCTAGTAGATTTTAGCACACAACTACAAAATATTAAACGTATTACAGCCTTATTTTAAGAAATCGGTGATTATTTCTAAAAAAGAAAGAGAGCAGGCAATTTTTGTGTGTATAGGTAGTTATGCCAATCGATCAAAATACTCATTGTAGAGCAGCATAAACAAAATAGAGATTATTTTTAAAGCATTACACTATCTTCATCTAATTCTAACTTGCAATATACCTTTCTTACTCTCATTTATTATTCATTCAGTAAAATACTTTTTTACAAATCAGCATAGAATGTTCATCACTTCCTCCATTCTAATAAAATTAAAGCAAAACAATACTTCGCACATTTCTTTTTATAAGTGTTAAATGAAATACCAATTACAGTGTTCTAAAAGAATTACTGACACTTTGTTTTAAATGTAAGAAATTGGACATATAATTATTTATTATGGAACACTCATATGATTTTTTATTTTTATTTTTAGAAATTAGAAATCATCAAAAATTTAAGTTTATTGAAGATTTTGTTGAACCTAATGTTTTTTTTTTATACGTGCACAGAGACTAAACTCTATACAGTAGCATCACCAGTGCAATCCAGACTAATCAATGGTCACAAAAAGATCTGCACATTAAATCCCTAACTAGTGCCTATGCATTCAATAAGCCCAGACTAGTTTCTAGCTCGTGGCTTTCATCAGTGTGTGGAAATCAAACTTATTTTATGATATTGCAGATGATTTTTCCAACTTGAGTTTAGTTCAAGTTTGAGTAATCCAACAACTAATATTAATTAAAGGTATTTCTTAATACATGGGATATTTTGTATTATGATTCATTATTATCTATACAATCCCATTAAACTTCTTGAACAGATTAGACTTAAAGATTTCATCTTTAAATTTAAATAAATATTTGTATAAAAAGTCACTACATATTAGAAATAGTTCTAAACAAAAACCAGCTGTATTTCTGAGGACTGATATATATAAAGCTCATTGACATAATGTATAGTACATTATCCTTTGTGTTTATAATCTTCATTAAAATCTAGATCAGATAAAATTTGCATAACTGTTATAGGATAAAACAAATGCCCTGCATGTTTTGATGCAGGATGTAATGACAGTAAACATAAGATCCAATGACCTTGCCAAGAGTTTAAATTTCTTATGAACTCCGGAACAGTATAGCCATTGATTAAAACCAAATTGAAAATCGTAATTCACCATTCAAGAATAGAAAAGCCTTTGTGATCTGCTATGGTGGATTTTCTAGATGCTTTTTTCATGCAATGGATTATTTTAAAACATTTAAATACCTGCGCACCATCACACACACAAGTAATGGTAAATTACCTTTAATTAAATAAACAATTCTCGGGCAAAGATTTTACTACCTTCTAAAAACGAAATTATATATATATATATAATCTTCAACAAAATAAACATAAAATTACATTTAAATATGTTGATATAGTTCCTGATTAAATTAAAAAACAATGAATTCTAAAAACTAAAACGTTTTTTGGATTGATTACCAGCTGAGCAAAGTAATATAAATATAAATATATATATATATATATATATATATATATAAACCATTAAATATATATATATATATATATATATATATTTAATGGTTTGAATATAGTGTGGTGCCTAGTCTATCAGTTTGATATATAAACATTATTCGATTTTTTTGATATTAAATTATTTATAATTATGTATATATAATATCAAATAGCATATATATAAAACCAAATTTTTATTTATTCCCATGCTAAGGGCATTACGATTATTAACTCCATTGTTTAGTTTTGTGGGTAAACTTAAATTATATAAAGATAATTTGGATTTTCATATAATTGAAATGTATAAACAAGTTTGAATTTAGTGATCTGTTTTTTCTTCCTACTTTTTCTCTGTTCGAAAATCTTTTTATAGATCTCTCCCCTTTCATACACACACATACATAATATATATATATATATATGTTTGTACTGCTGGTTTAGCATGAAATACATCTTCGATAGTCATTTATTTTTATTTCAAGATCTTTATTCATAAGTTTCAAAAGAATGTGGTGAAGTTGAAAATTGAAGTATATTTACAAAAGATATTACATGGAGGAAAAAGAGAGATGATGCTGAGGTATTCCATGCATTTATGCTTAATTAAAATCTTTAACAGAAGTTTAAAATTTATATTTGGGTTAAGATTAATCTCTAGTTTAATAAATACTTTGTAATAATAATTAATCTATTTATCTAAAGGGATTGATGTTAAACTTGTGAGAGCAAAAAGTTGGACACTAACAGAAGTTTAAAATTTATATTTGGGTTAAGATTAATCTCTAGTTTAATAAATACTTTGTAATAATAATTAATCTATTTATCTGAAGGGGTTGATGTTAAACTTGTGAGAGCAAAAAGTTGAACACTAACAGAAGTTTAAAATTTATATTTGGGTTAAGATTAATTTCTAGTTTAATAAATACTTTGTAATAATAATTAATCTATTTATCTGAAGGGGTTGATGTTAAACTTGTGAGAGCAAAAAGTTGGACACTGTACGTTAACAAATATAATGTAGTATGAAATATTGCTCCCTTTATAAATTCTAAATGGTTTTGGTTTATTGGGAAACTTTTTAGATAAAATAAAGCATAGATGGTCTGTACTTAAAAGCAAAAAAAATTAAAGATAATTATAAAAGATTGTATGTAGGAAAACAAAAAAGAGAGAGAGAGAAATAGTCAGATAGGCTGAGAAGAAAAATATAGGATTGCATGCAATAATTCCAAGGCTTAGTAAAGAAGGAAGGACTTATCATGCCTGAAAATTATAAATAGTTAGGAGTTTTGAGATATTTTCCATTCTTTTTTTACTATTTATCTAAAAGATATTAGATCCATCAACCACATTAAAAGGTTACATGGATATAGGGGCTGTGAAAGAAAAATTCTACATTTAATTGATATCTGAAAAAAGTTTTACTTAATACAGATTTAAACTCAGGTCCAAAGCATCATAGATAGATGCACAACAACTATTTTAATTTTTCCTCATTTTAGAATTGATTAAAAAACTTATGTGTCATTCACATCACAACCAAAGTACTTTTTTTTCATTTTCATTCAAACAGTTATTTTCATATGCTCTTTCTTGACTAACAGCATCAATTAAAAAAATGATTTTTTAACTGTATCTAGAAGAAAGATAAAATATAACAGAAATTTTTAAAAATAAAAGCTACATTATGATTTCTCCCCAATTTTTTCATGTATGTCAAAAATAAAATGTAAAGCAACTTTCAAGAATATATATTTTACTAAAGTAGATGTTTAATACAAAACTTGCTTTTAATTTTTATTATAGTATTTGTTTGCTTCTTGATACATCTTTTAATATGGTATTTTTGTTCTATATAAAAAAATATTTCAATTATGAGTTTTAATTAACCACAGTCTTATCCAACAGGAAAAGAAAAATTTGGAAAAAATTGTAGACAACTATATAACATAACTGACCATATAAAGAATAAATAACTTGTAAAAAAAATCATTTTATATTATTAATCCTAGAAGATGACAAACAACACTTCATCAATCAATAACCAAATATCTATATAGATTAGCTATAGGCTGGCTAGCTTAAGAAACAAATTCTAAATCTGCTATCAGTCTGAATTAATATCTAAACCTTTGTTAAAGATGCTTATCAACAATTCTATTAGACTTTTAATATATATATATATATATATATATATATATATAAGCATTTATATATATATATATATATATATATATATATATATATATATATATATATTAGCATGCTCTTAATTTTACATATTTGTAAGTGCAAGCTATATATAAGTCATGTGACATCTTTTTATTATTACTATTATTATTTTGCTGTTGGAGCTCTGGCTAAATTAAATGGCTAAGCCTACTAATATATGGAGTATCTGAATGAAGTTCAGGCCCATATGATTTTTTCAGTTGGAGAGCTGACTTTAAAGACATGTAGATGTCTAAATAGTTTCAGATCTTCTTCTAACAATTAACTTTTAGATAAATGCTTTGCTTGAGTTGGTTTTTTTAATCTAATGTTCCAACTCCTCACTGAAGAGACCCATAGGTCGAAACTGGTCTGGGGATGGGGACAATCCAAGATAAAAATGATTTGAATGCCTTCTCTTGTAGTAGCATTTATTATAAATAAATAAAAAAAGCTTGTTTAGAGTACATTAGCATGCTCTTAATTATATATATATATATATATGTATATATATATATATATATATATATTACAAATCATTGTCTGTATTTCTTTAAAATAATATACTCAATAAATATTAGAAAATAGAGTATTTGAAATTTTTATAAAATATATCTATAGCCGTCATGTAGAAGTGCTTTCAACTATCTTTGTAGATTTTGTCAACTAATATTTTTAAAATATTTAAAAATATTAATTGACAAAAACTACAAAGATAGTTGAAAGCGCTTCTAAGTGATGGTTATAGATATATTTTTAGAAATTTTTCAAATATTTTTTTTTGTTTATATATATATATATATATATATATATATATATATATATATATATATATATATATATATATATATATATGCATTTTCAGCAATTAACTGGTTTATTAAATAAATGAAATACACTCAATCCAAGGCACAAGACAAAACCCTTTAGAGAACAGCACAAATAATCTCCCTTTACCTCAATTTTTTTTGTAGAGGTTTATCTAAAGCACTTTGGAAACAAAGCATGAATATCTTAAATTGCTTTATATTATTTTAATTGACATTTATAAAATTGTTCAATTTATATCTTATCACTACCAACTCAAATAATGAAATATGTAAATATAAATATCCCCAGTAATTAATATATATATATATATATATATATATTAATTACTATATATATATATATATATATATATTTATATCATATATATATATATATATATATATATATATATATCATGAGATTGACCAATATTCCAACTATGGGTTTATTAAGTAAATGGAATATACTCAATCCAAAGCCCAAGTCAAAACTTTTTTGTTAATATTTACATATTTTATTATTTGAGTGGTATTGACAAGGTCTAAATTAAACATTTTTACAAATGTCAATTAAAATAATATAAAGCAATTTAAATATAGCTTTAAAAATAATATGATTGATTTAAAAATATTCATGCTTTCTTTCCAAAATGCTTCAGATAAGCCTTTATAAAGAAAATTGAGGAAATGAGAAAAGACAATCCATTCTTTCTCTATAAAAGTTTTGACTTGTGCTTTAGATATTTCATTTACTTAATCAACTAGTAATCATGACATTAATCTCAATGTCAATAAAATTGACTACATTATGAAATATACAAACATATAAATATATAACAGCTACATTTATACTATGTCCACTACCATTTACAGTTAAAAATATAATATTATTGCATTCAATGAAAATGAATGCCCAACTTACACAATTTGTGTATATTTATAATTATATTAAATTATCCAATATTTATAAAATATGTTTCTTTGATTTTTCTTTTTCCCAAAACATTTACATATGCAAAAGAAAAGCATGTCAAAAAATGTCCACTACAAAATTTGAATGTATTGCAAACACAGATTTAAATATGTTCATAGAATAATATAATTTTTATACAGTAAAAAAAATATATCAACATACCTAATATAAAAGTTAATATCTACATTTAAAAAAAAAACTATCTAAAATATTATTCTCATAATATGTTAAATATTTCTTATTTATTTATTAAAAAGCAATGTATGTATTTAAATATACACAAATTATGGAAAATTGGTCATTGATGATGTGTGATTTTAATGAAATTTTGAACTTTTTTTACTTTTAACTGTAAATTCTGCTGTAGATACCAATTATATCAAATCTTGATATAGCAGTTATTTATTCTTTTATATATTGCTACATTAAATATTGTAGAATTAATTCTAGTAGCTTTATTGTTATATCTGATATATAAACATAGATGCCAAACTTTGTCTCAGAAGTTCCAAATGAAGCAGCTAGAAAAGATAAATATCTTTTCCACATCTTTGCTTTTAAATATACAAAAATTCAGAACAATGCAGATAGACTGCTGAAAGATTTCATATTGACAATGTCATGTTTTTTTTTAAATTTATCTATTTATTTCCAGTATAATTTTGTGAAATGGCTTAATAAATATAAAAAAAATAAGGATATTGTACCATATAAAACATTAATATAAATACTTTTCAAAATAAAATTTCACTGCTTTATAATTGCCAATTTAAAAATTATTACAGATCCAAATCATTTTATATATATATATATATATATATATATATATATATATATATATATATATATATATATATATATATATATATATATATATATTTCAAGCCTAATAAAATTTTGCAAAGGGCACTGACAGATTATTATTAAATGCTTGCAGGAATTAAACATCGCTATTTTCATTCATTAGTGCATCTTTAATGATGAAAAATGGCAGAGTTATCAACAAAAAATAGTGGACAAATACAATCATAATTATATAGCAGAATATTTTTCCATTTTAGTTTAATTAATTTTTTTGTATAATACTTTATGTATTTTAAAATTAAATACTGCTTTCCACTATTTTAGTTTTTTTTTTTTTTGGCTAGTATTGTAATATATGATATTCTATTTTATTTATATATTTTAAACGTTTTTTTAAAAATAATTTATTTTATTATTATACATTCTTGGGGCATGAAATTTTATGTGATACTCTCACATAATTATGAAACAAGAATGAAAAAAAAGTATCTACTGGAAATATGATATTTTTTTAGATTCTTTGTTTTATTTTGAATATGAATAGTTTTTATATTTATGATAAAAAATTTAAAAATTAAACTAGGACATACTTTGTACCAAAATGTCGTGAATGAAAATCGAAAAAAAAAAAGAATTAATTTTCAACAACATTTTAAATTTTCATTTTATAAAAATTTGAATATGGACAACATACTTGTTATGATAAATTTTTCCACTTTTATTGAATTTAATGTACTATAAAAAGCAAAATGTTGAAAAAAAATTGTGAATACTTATAGTTAATTAAAATAGAAAGAAAAATAATTGGAAGATAAAATCTTAATTTCTGTTGATTATGTAAAATTACTTTTTTTTTAAATATTGTCTTCATAAAATCAGTCTTGTAACTGACTTTAAATAATATTATATATTATATTTTATTTAGCTTTTTTCAATTTGCTTGAGTCAAATTTTGTAGAACAATTTTTAACCTACTACTACTACTAATGGAATTTTTTCAGATTTTATACATGCATTCAGGTAGATGACAGTGTAATATTTCAAGGTTGTCCAGCCTAATAGTATTGGTGGATTACATTTCAAAATGTATTCAAATTGGGTCCACAATTTTTGAATGGTCTTAATATAAATCAGCAAACAGGCAATAGGGGTGATGTCATTAATTTAACTGTGCTTCGGTTTGTGTTCTTTAATATAAACAGAAAATATTGAATTGAAAAAATTTGTTTATGATAAATGATTTTGAAAAATTGAGAGTGATATAGGAATAACAAAATTTCAGTTCCAAAATACAAAAACAAAAAATAATATATATATAGTAAGTAAAACAATATTTTATTTAATTTGATGGCTAATGCACTAAAAAGCAAAAAACAATCTTTTTCTTGTACTATAATTATGATTGTTATATATAACTTTAAAGAAAATTATAAGATGCCCATAAATTAACAATTTAATTAATAATGGAGTATTTAATTTGATCTTATGTTAATTAATTATTTTATGGATACCCTTCTCAGTTTTTATTTAAAAGCACATATAAAAGAAGACTTGCATTTAAAAAAAAATATATTTTTTTTTGCTTTTTTTAGAGTATTAGTCATCAAATTAAATAAAAGCTTTTTCTACAATATTATTATTATTATTATTATTATTATTATTTATTACATAATTTAATTATAAATATTAGAACTAACTAAAGAAAAAATAAAAACATAATAAAAACACAGAAATTACTTTGCTTAAAACTGCTTTAATATTTCAACCAGCAGACTGTTTTTTATGTGCTTTCTGATGAAAACCAGTCTGCTAGTTGAAATATTAAAGCAGTTTTATAGAGAAACAATTCAACTATATATACACATTATAATTTGATTTACACGTGTCAAACTTTCTGTACTTACAATTTTGACAACATTCATTCTAAATAAATATATTGATTAATTAATACAAATCATTTAACAGGCTAGAGATTATCACATTATCCTAAATCCAGGTATAAATTTTAAATCCAGTTAAAAATTAATATATCGGTTTTTATATATTATGCAAATTGTCTAATCATATGGCTTTGAAATAGGGAAACAAAAATGACAGAATTTTATCTTTAAAAATATTGTTTATTTAAAATTGATTTTCAGATTATATTATTTCTTTTATAGAGTTTATGTAAAAAATGTAAAACTTTTTTTTTTGTTTTTAAAAATACATGAGATTTAGGCTAAATTTTCTCTTAAATTATTGGAAACTTACATAAGATTAATAATCATAATTACGTAAAAAATAAAAAGTACATACACATTTTTTAAAAAAGAAATCATTTGTATGGTCATCTTTATTAAAATAAAATATTGTTCCATTTTTTTTTTTTTAATTGTCTCTTTTCTTTTGTTGTTATTGGTGGTGGACGTTGTTCATTAAACTTTTTGTGTTTGGATTTAAAAATAAGTGTTTCGATATTATTCTTACGTTTGATATATGAAATAACCATATTTAATAATAATAGTTTTTGTTTAAACTAAATTAGAAATAATATTATAATAAAAATATCAATAGGCCAGTTATACTGTATTATAGTTTTTAATGACTCCCAAAAAGTTTGGACTAGCATTTCAACTATCAATATCAAATATTGTAACATTAAATAGATTTTTAAATACAATATATTAGAATTCACTGCAGAATTAATATTTCTTGCTAAATGGATAGAGTTTATAAATAACTCCCCCCCCCCCAAGAGGCAAGACAAACGCTTGAATATTTATGTTAAAAAACAATAATTTATACTATATATAGAAGACACGTTCATCAAAATCAAATCACAACATATGTGTGTGAATTTATTGTCATACTTAATCATTGTAAATTTCAACGAGAGATTATTAAAGTAAAAACTTTTTTATTTCATTGGGGGGGGGGGGTAAGGTATTTTCAATCCTATTTTAGTCCATCAGCTTCACTCTTTTAATGATGGTAATGAGCTTTTTTTTTTTTTAATCAACTGATTCTAATGCACATCTATCCATAATTTTGCCTGGGGGTTATACATTTTGAAATGCTTTTCTATTAAGTATCCAAGTCTTACATCCACAAGTAAACATCAGTAAAATCAATTTAAAATTTTTTTCCCCCAAATAATATTAAAATACTTATACAGAGTGCACTCCGTCTAACTTTAATTTTGACTATTATTTTTACATTTGTATCGTTGGCTCAAAGCTTTTATAATTATCATTCTCTAATTTTTGAAAATCTGCTGAACAGTATAACCATTTTTATTATTTAGAGATAATTCTATTTCTTTTATTCTTTATTTTTGTAATATTTTTAAAGCTCTGAATCTAGATGACCCAAAACTCTGAACCCAGACAGCTAAAGAAATCTATGTTTAACTTTACTTCTTTACTTTATGTTTTAATAATAAAGTACTTCTGTAAAAAGTTTGGTGAGATAGATTTATCTTATTGTATATTCTTCACAAATGTTACATTTTTAACTTGTTATTTTTTTAGTGAATTTGAAAGTTTGTTAAGTGTTTAACATGGTTACCCAAAGCTTTAAAAGCACAGAAGAATTCTTATATAATTCAATACTTCTCACCTTTATTTATTGACTTAAAATTGGATACCTCAGTTTATGTTCAAAATAAACCATAATCATTCTCTGATAAGCATACATGCATGCTTCTGCCATAGATATCTCTTGTACAACATCAATCTGTTGAATGATACCATAAGTCTTAATGCCTCATAATAAATTTTTTTGTTGTGTCTCGATTTATTCATCAATTTTAATTATAGTTGAAAAGTTTGAGTAATGTAAGGGTATAAAATTTTGTTTCTGTTGGGGAAAATGGCAGAAACAGTCGTAATGTTTGGAACAGCTTACAAGAAAAATGCTTTGGAAAAAATACAAGTTTATAAATAATTTTACTGCTTCAATAGCAAATTGTCATTTGCAGACAACAAACACTCAGAGTGTCTTAACACTTGGAACAGATGAAAATATCACCAAAATTTATGAATTGTTTCTTCTTTTGATGATTTGTTTGCCATAACTTGAAGTTTTTACCAATAGATTTTGAGTGACAAATAAATGAAAAGAGTTGTAACAAAATTTGTGCTACACGGTCATGGCTGATCAAATGTAGCCCCAAGTGGATGCATGTCATGAAATAAAATAATACTTGAAATTGATTCTGACCTTTCTTTGAAATTTATTATTGGTGGCAAAATCTGGTGCTACACCTATGACTCAAAGATGAAGAAGCTGTCAAGTGAATGAAAAATCACCATGTGCCAAAAAAGTTATGTGGATGAGGTCTAATGTCAAGATGCTGTAGATTTTTTTTTATACAAATGACATTGTTCTTGCAGAATTCATTTTTAGTGGTCAAAATTTTATCCAGGTATTTTACTTATAAGTTCTAAAATGTTTACATGATGCAGTGAGAAGGAACATCATGATCTGTGGCAAAGTAGTGAATTGTGGATTCACCATGATAACACACTAATACACAAAGCTTTGAGTGTGAAACAATTTTTAATTAAAAATAGCATGAACCAGCTTATCCATCCACCATATTTATTCAGCTGATCTCATTCCTTGCAACTTTTCTTTATTCCCCTGAATTTTATTCCTCTGAATTAAAAAAATGCTTCAAAGAAAAACGTTTTGTGGGCTTGAAATAGTTGAAGGAAAAAATGATGGAATCATTAAAAAAGCATCACTTTGCAAGAGTTTCAGGATTGCTTCAAAAAGTTGAAATTACATTTAAACTGGTGCAATTCTTTAAATGGACAATACTTTAATGGTGATTCAATTTATACTGCTTAAAAATAGTTTTGTATTGCAAAATTCCAGATATTTTAAAAAATACTTTCATGAAAGAAGGTTGCCTTGACAACAATTCGAAATTGTTGATTGTTATTGAGATTGGAATTGTCTAAGTATTTTTAATGATTATATATATATATATATATATATATATATATATATATATATATATATATATATATATATATATATATATATATATATATATATATATGTAAGTGCATATATCATAATGTAAAAAATATTATTTAATATAATTGAATGGTTAATCAACTGTGTACTTCTGTGTTTTCTTAAGATTTTGCAACAATTTTGCTATGCAATTATAAAAATGTTCTGAAAACTTTATCATAACTTAATGTTTTTATGTAAAATTCATTAGTTTCACACACACATATGCATTATTTTCCAAACTTTTAAACATTGCCTATTGATAAAAAAATTGACCTAACTTCACATCATGCACATTTTGTGATTAGGCTTGCCAAATGCCATATTAAAAATACTGCTAATTTGAAAATCCAAATATTTCATTTGATTTGATAATAGTAGTGATATTTAAATGACTAACATTGCCATGGATTGGCCAAATTTTTTATTAGATGACTCTTGGAAGTTTAAAAAATACTGTACATAGCATATGAAATGTTAATATCATTTCAGTTAATTGCAGTTTTTTTAATAAGAAGAAAATTACAACCCACACACATGTGTTATAATGTTGTTTTAATAACTCAATGATGTGTTGAGTATGAAAAATACTCTCAAACCAAGGCACAATATGGAAACCTTAAAAAAAAGAGTGAATATTCCAACTTTGTATCTAAATTCACTTATATAAGCCAATCTAAAGTGTCTTGCAATGAGAGTGTGAAAGTCTTCCTTAAACCACTTTACACCCTTTAACTTTATTCACAAATTTTTCCAATTTATTGCCTTCATGCTCTGATTCTAAAACATGTTAGATTGACTCATATAAGTGAATTTAGGTATAGAGATAAGACAGTCACTCTCATCTTTTCAATATCTCTATTTTGTGCCTTGGTTTGCAAGTATCTTTTGTACTCAACAAAACATTGTTGAGATAGTACATGTATATAGGATGTTATTCCCTTCCAATTAAAATTACATAGAAATAAATATATGCGTTAATTACAGATTATAGCATTGATAAAAATGTTTATTTATATATCTTTATATGATGTGGTCTGCTGCAATGAATGTTTTTATTGTAAATAATTTGTATAATAATTTTTGGCAATAAATTAAGGTTTGTACAAGGAAGGCAAATGTTTAGAAAACTTAAAAAGAGATCAATTTAGTTTATCACTGCAATTGTATATTTAGCACTGAAAATATACTGTATTTATTATTTTTAATTTATTCTTCTATATGGTACAATAAATAATTATAGCTAGCAACCTTAAAATCAAAATTAGAAAACTTATTCATGTTGTTAAAGAAAAAAATTCAAATGAAAAATCTGTTAACTATCAAAGAATTGAAATGCTATAGTGAACATCATTGGTTGGTAAAGGATACACATGTTTAAGTTGTCATAACTTAACTTATTTACTAACTGATTCCTACTATTCTTTTTAAAAGACTTAGTGGCAGTTTTAGTTACAGTTGCAATATTTTATTTTTATAATTAAACCTTTATCCTACATCACGTTTAGATAACATTTACATTAATTATTATAAATATAAATTTACAAGTGAAAAATATTCTAAGAAATAATATTTGAGCTTTGCAAACTAAAACAAAATACACTTAAATAAAATATGATAATATTAAATAGTGCTATCACACTTATAACGCAAAGCTGTATAATTAATATCAATTAGTCAATTAAAATGGCTGAGCGCTTTCGAGAAACTGTATTTCTCATAATCGTAGCCAGTTATGACTCATTCATTGAAATCATTCTATAAGTATAATATGCAGAAGACTCCTTCACCATTAATCATAAACAAGTATGTTTTGCTATATCAAAAGATGGTTGAATTGACTCTTTTGCATATAGTTTGCATATTATACTTATAGAATGATTTCAATGAATAAGTCATAAGCTATGATTATGACAAGTACAGTTTCTCGAAAGCGCTCAGCCATTTTAATTGACTAATTGATATTAATTATACAGCTTTATGTTATAAGTGTGATAGCACTATTTAATATTATCTATAAATTGGACAAGTGTAAAGCATAAATCTACAAGTTATTACTTAAATGAAATATATACAGAATAAGAATGATTTTTTTAATTTGATGGTTATTTGTGGTAATTATAATAAAAAATATTGAATGAATTATTTATTGGAAATCATTTTAATTAAAAATGAATTTTAGTTGAGAAATCATAAAGTAATAAAACTATGTTTTAAAATTTTAAATTGCATTTACTAAAACTTAGCAAAAATATTC
The DNA here is from genome assembly GCA_028023455.1 of Epiperipatus broadwayi. NCBI lineage: Eukaryota > Metazoa > Onychophora > Udeonychophora > Euonychophora > Peripatidae > Epiperipatus > Epiperipatus broadwayi. Next base: position 994,181 of record JAQFVV010000200.1, on the reverse strand, counting down.
TGCATCAGCACTAGCAAGTCAACCACAACTTCTACTTTTTTATAGTTACAGTTTTAATAATTTGTCTTTCTAAAAACAAACATTTAAAAATAAAATCTAATTGTAATCACATACTTTATATTACAAAATATGTTGCATAAATAAACATAAGTATGTAAATAAATGACTGAAAATTAGAACTTTTTCTTTTCAATAATAATGAAAGAAAAAAAGCATATTTTAGAACTCTAAGAAAAAATCTATCAATCTATAGTGTTTTCAGTCTCTGTATTATGATATAACCAATTTGTGGAATTTTTGGTTCTTAATGATTTTGGAAATTTGCTCATACTAAAATAGAATGCTGCAGATATTATTGAAAAAAGTTTTAACAATGGCTCCAATAATTAAATCCAATTGATTAGGACTCTTCAGTTCGATCAAAATTCCCAAAGTTCTTCCAATACTATCACAATTTTGTTTGTCCTCTTTATTGATATTGTACAATTCACAAATTCCATTGATAAAAATAAAGCTTGATGGATAGGTATATTAGAAATCCTGAAACTTGGATCACTTCATGGTGGATCAATAATAATTAAAAATAATTACACTGATGTATGTATTTTAAAAAATCAGATGTTGCAACAATTATTTTTAACTAGAGAGTTCGTTTTATAAATTATTGGTACTATAGAATGGAGAGAAAAGAGTGACATATTCAATAGCTTTTTCTATCATTGACCTAAATCATTTTTGAAATTTTTATGCTAAATCTTAAGACTAAATAATGCCTTGTGTAAATTCATACTGTGATAGATTGACAAACTCTGGGGCACAAAATCCATAGATTGTGATCCAATTCTTTTTTTTCTTCATGTGTCATAGCATCGACTGGGAAGTGAACCCACTAAACTGGGACAACTGCTTGTAAGGCAGCTGTGCTGACCCTTTGATGTTTAAACATTTTAAAAATCATGAACAATAAATCATTTGATATCACTTAATAGTGAATAGTTTTATGGGACATACAAATTAGAAGAAAAAAAATGAGATCATTTTCACATACTGATTCCATAATTATTCTGAAATAAAATGAAATATTTAAAATAAAATGAGAAAAGGTGAATAAAATATACATATTAATGGACATCGGGTGATTTATATAAACCAGAAGAGATGGATTAATTTCTCTCATTCTATATGTTTATTATTCTCATATCAAACCCTAAAGTTTTTATAATTTTTAAATATAATTAAGTCATTTTTTTTTTTGATTCTCAATAAAATGACTTTTATTTTAAATTATTACCTCTTTATACACTTTCTAAGAATAAGTTTGATATATATATATATATATATATATATATCAAATATATCAAATATATATATATATATATATATATATATAAATGTTAATATTATATATATATATATATATATATATAATATTAACATTTGGCATTTGATTTTCTATTTTAATATATATTTTTTTACAAAAAAAAAATAAATAAATAACAAGGTAAATTTATTTTTAAAAAAATCTTCCATGGTTCATTGCTTTTTTTTCAATTATTCTCTGATTTCTATTGGTTGTTATTATCTTCTTTAAAAAAATAATTGCTATTTACAACATTAGTTTTTATTGTTCGTGTGGATGTGAAATTTATCTAGAATAAAAAATATTTCTAATCATAATGTGTAAAACTAATGTTAGATGATTATCACATTATATAAACAAAGTGACTAATAGTAGGATCTGATACAATATTTAATGTTAGTTTTAGGCATTATGAGAGAGAGAGATGCATTATTAGAAATAAATCATATATCTTTCTAGTGTGTTAATTTTGAGTAGATCAAGTTTAACTATAGACAGAATGAAACTACCTTCCAAATTTTGTTTACTATGGTTATCTCAGATTGATGTTATCCTATATTAGTCTTTTATTCAGTAAGGATTACCCTGTTTAATGGTTTATTTTTAATGATAATAAATTTAATTTTATGTTTCTTCCTAGATGACAGGAATAATCAGGGAAGTAAAGCAGCTTCAATTTCAATCATTTGTTATATAATATAGCAGACATTTTTCAGATTTTCTTTGCCAAGATAAAAAGTTTTTATTTATTTTGTAAGCTTATTTTTCATTTCAAATATAATTTCTTGTTAATTTAAATATTTGTATTTATAATTAAAATATATATTTTATTTCAATAATTAATGTTTTATTGATTAAAAATCATATGATGGTATAGAAAAATATATTTTACCTAAAAGTGCTGATTTGTTTTTAGTTTAAAAACTTTCATTATTTTTAATAGTTTAAAATATTTTAAATAATAATTGGAAAGAAAATAATTTAATTTTTCTAATACCCTACTGAAATTGAAGGCTACATATATAAAAAATTAAGAATACATTTTAAACTGCAAACTAAGTTACATTTAAACAGTCTGAAAAAATGTATTAATTATATTTGTATGAAATAAATTCAAGGTATGCCAAATTTCAATGTTTTTCTACAATTTTTATAATTTTTAATTCATTGACAAATTAATAAAAAAATTAACAAATGGCAAAGAAGATCAGAATGATTATGCATTATAAGACTATTATCAATTATGATGATGATGATGATGTGTGTGTATCTAAAAATATTGTCAACTACACAGACTTAAATTTTTATATAAATTCTGTATAATAATTGAATGTCTTTGATCCAGTCACCAAAATTAGTCATTTGAAGTAAAAATACATTTTTTCTTAATGACTTTGAAGATGTTTAAAAAACCATTAAAATCTATTGTAAAAGCAAGGCAAGTATGGAGGATGTATGTAATCAGAACTTTAAAATTATTATTTATATTTTTTGTATATGTAAAGATCTTTATATATATATATATATATATCTTTACATATATAAATATATATAAATATACATATGGTTTTTAATTATATATATATATATATATATATATATAATTAAAAACCAGTCAACACTTAGACAATCTCAATATCATTTCAATGTATGGATTTATCCATTTATAATTACTCAATTAGAAAACACTGAACCAAAAGTTATTGAAACACAACTGAACCAAAAGTTATTGAAACACAATGACCCTATTATTTTACAGTCTTTATACACCATAATGTTAACATAATATTTATTATAACTATAATATGATTCTAAGACATTTTATTTCTTGTGTTTGTAATATGAGTTATTTATTTTATAACATAATGATGTCAAGTATTTTACATTTTTAGACAAAAAATCCAACACTTAACAGTAATTATTTACAGGATCATGACTATTGAGTATTAAAAAACATAACTAGATATAATCTTTTTCATATACTAATTATATCTCTCATTTTACACTAAAATTAAGTTCCATCACCCTGTTCCATCTATCAATGCTTGATAAGAAAATATCTTTTTTATCTTTATTTGACTTTTATATTTTACATTGTTTTCTTTTTTAATATATGTTCACAATGTCTTTGTTGGAGAGTAATGATAAAAATGACATTGACAATCAAGTAATCATAGTTCTCTTACAACAAAATGTTATTTCAAGTTTCCACAATTTATTAGTTTGATATACGTTTTTATAAACACACATTTATTTATTATTTTATATTATATAAACAAATAATTGTTAGAATATAAAATGTATTAACAAACAATAAGTGCAAACATCAAGTCATTTTTGTTTCTTCTATTGTTTTCTTTCACTTTATAATATCTTTATAGTTTTTTTAAAATATATATGTATATTAATTACACTTTCACTCTTCCACACATTCTGAAACCTATGAATAAAAAAAAAACTGCATTTTATTCTAAACCAACAATCATTAGATGACCAAGATCGCTATCTCTTGAATGTGTCTTCAAAGTTAGGAAAGAATTCAGTTTGATGCTTTTAAGTTAAATATAATAATTTGAATGTGAGAAGTATTGAGCAAATAATGAAGTCATAAGTAAGAATATGACTTCTGGTGATAAAAGATGATTGATAGTTCAATATAAAATATATTTTGAAGGCCTATCATTTTTTTCATCTTTTCACGTTTTTTCAGTGTTTTTGTTTAATTAAAAATAGATATATTAACCTTCAACTGAAATTTAAAATTTATATCTCATCTAAAAATAATCTCTATTTTAATGAATAATAAGCAAAAAGTATTAATATATTTATCTGAAGTAATTAGTATAAATGTTTATGAGTGCAGTAAATTTGATGTTGTAAATCAAACTATAAAAATGTCTATATTAATATGTCACGTAGTAGGTTAGAGAATAGATTTACTTATTTCAAAAATATTTTTAGGAAAGACAGAACTCATATGATATAATAAATTCCATTAGACCTTTCTCACATTTCCATTTAATCATAAGAGGCATGATAGAGTTCTAGAAAGAACTATATAATAATAAAAAACAAAATATTAAAATAGCCATAATAAATATAACATCTTTTGAAAAGATACGGCATGAAAAATTAAATCTAGAAAGAAAAGAAAACCTACAGGATTTGATAAAATTATTAACTTATATCTTTAAAAACGCAGGTAAAAAATAAAGAAATGGTTAGCAAAGTTATAGATGATAAAAGTGAAAAAATGATAGGAAGAATGCAGTAGTAATTTTAACATTTAAAAAAAATGTGCTCAACTATCAAGAACAATATATTTACATCATGTAGTGGGTGATCAGTCACCTGCATTTTTTCCTTAATAAAAAAAAAAAAACTATCAAAATTGATTATAAAAATAATGAGTACATTATATACATATAAATTTTATAGGATTGTAATTTTAGAAAAAAAAAAGAAATCTAAGGTAATAATCTAATATAATTAAGCAATAAAAGTATGTTAGACATTTTTAAGTTAATATTTTTTATTTATGTTCTTCCTACATTTTCCAAATGTCTAGCAGTTTTTTCCTATGTTCATTTTCATTTTGTCTGATTGATAGTTATTTTTTAAATTTCAAAATGGTAATAAAAAGCATATGAATAAAAATATTGACAAAAATATTATATTCCTCATACCCAAGTTTATGTTCTATTAAGACACACAATACAAATTAAAGAAAATCATAAAACTTTTATGACTATTTACAGTTGATATTTCAGATTACTACATTATAAAATAAAGCGGCATTTTATTACATGCATATATATATACACACTTACAAAAAAATCAAGTCATATGTCACATAACCTAATTTAACAAGCTTGTATTACAAATGTCATATAATGAGTTTGCAAATAGCTCTTAACAAGCTTGTCAGAATATCCCCAACCACAGACTGTTTTCTGCTACTGGTTTAATAGATATCCATTAGATAAAGTGCTGGGCTTGGCCTAGTATTTTAAATCTAATGCTTGAATATCCTAGCATCTCACTGAGGAAGCCAGTGGCAGAAACCAGTCTGTGGTTGGGGATATTCTGAAAAGCTTGTTAAGAGATATTTGCAAACTCATTATATAACATATATGTATACACGCACATATATAATCCCAGTGCATAATGCTATACCAAAATAAATGTACAAATATTAAGCAATTAAGTCATCCCACATGATTAAGAAATCCAGTACTGCCCTCTGTGAACTAATATATAAATACATTAGAGTTCATATTTCAAAATAGCCAGGTCAAAATGATATCCTTCTATTTCAAAATAGCCAGATCATTTTGACCTGGCTATTTTGAAATACATACTCTAATGTATTTATATATTAGTTCACAGAGGGGCAGTACTGGATTTCTTAATCATGTGCGATGATTTAATTATGCATATATATATATATACATATGCATATACCCATTAGAAACCAGTCAACATTTAGACAAAAAAAAAAAAAAAATCCTTATACCAATCGACATCTCCAGATCCTCCATTCTAACAGGATTCATAAAAAACTGCATTAGTGGCCTAGAAGAATCGCTTCTGCAAGAAATGCTTCAACCCTATGGCAAAGTAGTCAGATTTTCATATCTTCCCATTGACAAGGAATTTAAATCAATCCTTTCCAACATGGCCACCTTTAAGCTCCAACTGAGCAAGGGAGTTGTGCCAACAGACATTCCAACCATTGCCAATGCAAAAGGCTGCTCTATGGTTTTGTCTTTTGTGGGAATCAGACCGCAGTGCTTCTATTGTGGTCAGAGAACCCACCTTATCAAAGACTGCACCAATCGCATCTGCAGCTCGTGTGGAGCCAATAAAGGCCGTAACCACAAATGCAGGCCCACAGTAGCAAAAAACCACAACACATACAAACTCAACTGTCACAACAACATGAAATCACAAGTAGACCCAACAGCCCTACAGAACTACCAAGTAAGAACAGCAACCAAAAAATTCATAAAAGCAACATAACCACCACCCAAAGTATACCTCACAAAGGCTACAACCTTTCATATCACACAACACCGAGACTCACAAAGAATGAAGAATCCAATGATCAGTATTTCTTGACCTATCCACAGCAAAAACATCCAACTAATGCTATCAATTCCACCATAACAGACAATGAACCTCCTTCATCAGAACTTCAAACACAATTCTCCAAGACAAATGATAACACAATTCTCAGTTCTAGCAGCACAAAAACCAAGAATCGAGAAAACACACAAGAGTCCAAAATAAAAAAACAAACCCCCCTCTACAGACTGTAACCCTACTATTAGCACATTAAAATCCAATTCTCACAATTCTATAACCCATGTTCAGGAACCTTCTCTGCCCTATGATGATGAAATGGAATGTGATACATCTAGCTCCACTAGGAACAAAAGGAAATCCATCGAACCTCCCCAAGTCAGCTCTGACGAAGATTACCCATGTCTAAATAATACCATACCAACTCATAAACTTCAAAAATCAACATCCACTACAGAGGCCAAGACTGCCCTGGAAAAGAAAAGGAAAGTTTGGAATATACCTCATTCATCTAGTACACAGACCATTCACACAAATATCTCTGAACTGGCTGACCCACCAAGCCTTCAGTACATCAAAGAACCCCATCTTATTCATGTTACAGAAGTGGACGATCCCCTACTTAACTCACCAGCCACGGTAAGCCTTGGCAACTACACTGTCAATGTCTAGTAACTGCTGTAAGGTCATAGCCATCAACGTCTGAGGTCTCAACTCCCTCGGGTGGATCAATGCCATTAGGCATTTTTTCATTGCAACCTCACCCCACATCATGTTCATTGGTGAGATGAAATACTATCATAACTCTCACAATTACATCAAAAATGAACTGAACAAGCTAGGGTTCACCCATCTATCCACTGGCCTTTATGCGTCTGGTGGCGTCGGTGTAATTATAAGCAACACCAGAGCTCCAACTTCATTCAAAATTATCTACAATGACCATAACCTCATAGCAATCAATCTAAATTAGAATAATTGCATTTTCAATGCAATCTTTATGTACAGCCCCAATAACCCTTCCATCCATACCCGAATCATACAAACAGTCAATCTAATCACATCTAATAACAATGCTCCAGTAATATTCCTAGGAGACTTCAACACCTCCTATGAACACTACACCAACAAATATTTATGTCTACTAAACAAGACACTACTTAATGGGAGAGGCTTCTTTCCCTCTCAAGCCTTCTCATTCTACACAAAAACCACTCAGACATTAATTGACCTCCTGTTCTACTCTCCACAGCTCCACCACAAACTCAGTGCTCATCTCAGTCCAGTGGCCTTTTCAGACCACTATGCCATTACCACCTTGATTGAGCTGGAAGAAAACATCCTCACAACCTCTCACAAAAGTCTCAGGTTGTACACTCAAGCCAATACAACAGAAGCTTTCTATTCTGAAGCATACATTTTGTTTCATAAAATTAAGATACTGGAACTACATCCGATGGAAGCTTGGGCTTGTTTTATCGGTATTTTGGAATCCTTAATAAGCCATCATACAAGCAAACTGAAATGCCCTACCTCACTAATGAGAGACTTCGACATATTACACACACAAATTAAAGCCTTTATTCCTCAAGGCAACAACATAGACAAATTAATCGCACTGAAAGGTTGGTATAAAGCCAAACAAGCACAGATTGCTGAAATAATTGCTACCAAAAATGCTAAACTCTTCCTACCTGCCCAACACTGCTGGACCCATGGTTACCTTCAATGGGCTCTGGGGGCAAAATCCAAGCAGCAAATTCCAGCCTCTTTGCTCGTCAAAGACAGACAAATCCACAGTGGGAGTTCAAATGCTTCAACACATTAACAACCACTACAAAAATTGCTTTCAAGGGCACATGATTCCTTCACGTGCTGAATGGGATTGTTCCACCACTGAAGCGAAACATGGAATCACATTGGAGGATATCAAAAACCGTCTCCTCAGTCTACCCAAAAATGTCCACCCAGGCATGCACGGCATTCCCAGATTTGTTTTTAACCATTTAAGCCACTTCACAAGCCACATTACTCTAGGTGTGCTAAACCATCTGGCCACAGGGCAGCATGTGCTACCTCAATTCTACCCCATCGCCATGGTGCCATTCCTCAAGAAAAACCGTGATCCGACACTAATCAATAGCATTAGACCGATTTCAATGACACCCATCCTCTTTAAAATTATTGAAGGGGTCATCAAAGAGAAATATCAAAGCATCATATTACAAGATATATCACCCTCTCAATATGCCAGAAAAGGTTCCTCCCCTCTCGAGGCAATGGGTGAAATAAAAATCCTGTTCGACCATATTAGAGCAAACAGACACACAAAACCGATTGCCATCCAGTTGGACATTGCAGAAGCATTTGATTCTGTGAATGTAGGTATCCTCCTTAACACCTTAGCAGAGTCCGAAATCCCAACACAAATCATACAAATTTTAGACAACCTACTGAACAACCGGTTCATCCATATTTCAGCTAATGGATCGTACTCAGAAGGATTCACTCCTGCAAATTCCATCCCACAGGGGTCCCCACTGAGTGGCTTATTATTCATCAAGTACATTAACCCACTGCTGCTAGAACTTGAAAAGCTTCCAGGAGTATTCGTCCCCCGTCTCAGTAAGAGCATTAACACTTTTGCCTATATGGATGATATTCTTGTCATCCTGCCTTCACGTAAATGTCTTCCTGCCTTATACAACATAATCACCAATTATACTAACAAATTTAAACTTTCAATTAACCTCCAAAAATCCTCGGCTTGGTGTATCAACTCAGGCAAATGCATCAAATCAGATTTCCTTGCACAGCCCCAACCCTACCTGGGATTCCGAATTCATATGTCATTCAATGCCATGTCTTCTACCCTTCGCAAGTATCTACTGGAAGAAGCTACCAAATTTGCAAAATCAATAGCCAAAACAAATCTCTCTTTTCAAGGAAAAATAGCCCTAATAAATGCAAAAATAATGAGCAAGATCAATTACTACCTACCAATAATTTCGCTTAACAAATCCTTCAATACCCAAATCCAAAGGATTTGCAACCAAATCATCTGGAGGGGCCGAACACCTTTAATCGGCTCAGCTCGTTTATTTCAACACAAGAAACTCAATGGGCTGTCCCTCCATTCAGTAAACACTATAATGCACCAGAAACAACACTCCCTAGTGCACAGCCTGATAAAAAAATACTCCACAGCTGTCATAATAAACCCCGTAATACCCACAGATAGACTACCACCTCCACGCACGGCCTGGATAAACTACATCATTAGCAAACTTCTCAGATACAACGGCAATTCCATCTTGGCCCTCCAGAAAAAGATCAACATCTGGGAAGCACATGCACTACTGAATCCAGAGCCAATAACTATCCGAATACAACTAGGCCAGACCAATCACAGAATTATGAAAACTTTTAACACCTTGTAATGGAACCAAAGCTTTTGGATCACATTATAAAAATAAATCTTGGCATAATTCCAACAAGCTGATTCCTACATTACAGAAGATTCATGACAAAGATAGAGCCAACATGCTATCTCTGTCAAAGAGGTGATGAAACCTTCGAACACATCATGTCTCTTTGCCCAGGATATCACGACATCAGGAGATCCATTAGTATGGAATGTAGCATTCCTCTCCTCAAGATCCTAGACCTTAAGAGCTGCTTGCACTCCGGTGACTTCCCAGTCATCCGTATGGCTATATTTATCTCATATGCCCTATAAATGGCCAGATGCGGTTCCAAATTCACAACACCCAGACCTGATCCATTTGGAATATTCAACCTCCAGCTGGAAAAGTTGCAGGCAAAGGACTTAATACTGGCCACTAAATTCTTATTCAAAAACACATGGGGCCTATATAGAAGAATTGCCCCATAAATGAGACACCTAACAACTTAGATGACAAGCGTTTCAATGGAATTCATATGAACCCCAACTAAAACAGCAGACTGTATCCATTGGCCTTACATGGCTTAAACAAGTGTATTAGTCACAATAAAAATTTATTTAAAACAATCCCAATACAGATAGAAATCTCAAATTGTTGTCAAAGTAACTTCCTTTTAATAATAAAGGTAGAACCACACCTTTATTTATGATCCCATATATTTGTATAGATACTAAAGATTGCAATTTGACCAGAGATGGACATTATTTAACCTTGAGCATTATTACACTTATTATTTATATATATAAAGAACATCTAAAAATTGCCAAAAAGAGCTTTTATATGTTATAATTATATGATTATATTACAGATATTATCATATTTTTGTTGTTAGATAAAGATATTTCTTCTATATCATCTAGTATTTATAATAAAGAACAAAATTGCAAAGATAATATCCATGTAAATAGAAATAATAACCTCTGATGTTACCAAGAAATTATCAATTACTGCTAATTGACAATTCCTGCGGCATCAGATTTTTCATTAACTCGTGTTTTTTGTATGAATTTAATCTCAGAAAGCTATTATATATAAATGAAGATGTTCATAGGAAAAATATGTAATATAATTCACAGTTATTTTTTGGAACAACCATATAGAATATTAAAGCATATAATTACTGGTAATTCATTAAAGTAAGGCAACCATCAATTAAAATTAACCATGCTAAGCTTTGGTCTAAATTTTGCATATAAAATTTCTTGACAATTTTTCTGTCAAATCTACAACTAGAGGATTGAATTAATGTAAAACATAATTCTTTTCAGATAGTAATAATCATCAGATTATTGGTCAAAAATGGTAATTCTAACTATTATTGTCTAGATAAATACCTAGCTATTATTAATTATCTTGAAGATAAAGAAGAGAGGGAAAACTTCAAACTATCACCATTCAGAATCTGATTAGTTAGATGAGTACTGTCTAGACTGTTTCAATAAAAAAAAAGCTATTTAATGGAAATTTTATTTTTATAAAACTTTAGTTTAAATAAAACAATAAAATCTAAAAATCTAAAATATTTTCTAAATAAGGCTTTTACCAACTATCATATATCAATTATCTATATCTGATAAAATTAGTATTGTAAAATATCTCTCTAAAAGTTATTATAAATGGATTATAGTATACATATAGAACAAAATCCTTTTTTTTCACTAATCTCTCTCTCTCTATATATATATATACTTAAAAACGTCCTTCTTCACTGACACATTTATGAAACATGTGAGTAGAGATACCTGATAGACTAATTTTTAACTGAGATTCAAAGTCAAATTGAAGAAATAATTGGGTGGACGAATTTAAAAAAAGAAAATTTTGATTCTTTCA